>JAEIGQ010000105.1:0-392500 GCA_018904275.1 Lordiphosa clarofinis | reverse complement strand
TTCTACCTAGCCAGGGTGGCTTGCCAGTAGTCACAGACACAGAGTTTGGATGGATTTTAACCGGAACCTGCAGCCATTGATTTCTTAGCAAAATGTTGCAATCCGTTTTATATTGCAAGGGGCGAGAATGTGTAAGTCGATTCCATTAAATTTATAACACTGTAAATGCTCGCTGTACTTAAGATAAGATCCTCAACCTCTCTCTCTATCTCTTTCTCTCACTCTCCACAACTCTCCATAATGTCTAAGAAGCTATATCATATAGCTGCCATATGAACAATCGGTCTGATATTCAGTTTTTATATGAAAAACTTTTGTTTTTCATTTTATTGCAACAAAACTTTGGAAATTTTCGTATATAACCTGGGAAACTTCAGTAAAAATCTGGATACTATAGGTTATAGCTGCCATAGCAGAACTAAAAAATCAAAAAAAGAAAACACAAGACAAAAAAGAAAAAACATAAAGCTGGTTATGTAAGGTTAGCCCGGGCGCCGTTCAGGGCCCTTCATCTATGATGTAGGGGGGCATCACTACCTCCGTGAGCCGCCGCCCCCCCTGGCAACGCCGTTGTCCGTCACGCAAATACCAAATTGAGAAAAAAACATGCATTACGTTACAAATTAGTACACGCGCATGAGCGGATGGTAGCAAGAACACTTTACATTTTTAAAATCTTAAAGTATTAAGAAACAATATGTCATAAAGGATTGTGAGTGCTGAGGAGGGCGACACACTTAAAACTTTAACTAAACATTTGACACTCGAACCAAAAACAAACACAAAAATATACTAATCTGAAACAACGACTTACACAAAATTAAACACGAACTTTCTTTAAGTTGAATTGTAGAAGTTAAGTCAATACCTTTATGAACAATTTTCATTTTACACAACTTGACTTAATATAGCTTTTATGCAAAAATTTAATTTAACAAAATTAGCATGTGGCAGCGAGCGGCGAGCACTGTACAAGATTATGAAAAAAAGGTCACACTTTCGATGGTATTTTAAGAAAGCACCGCTATAATCAAAGCAAAATAAGTATGCCACTGTGAAGCTTGACCAATTATCTGTTAATTAAGGCAGTTACGGTTTAAAAATTTTAACATTCATTTTTTGATTTTTGGCCTATGGCAGCAACCACTGTGCACACCTACGTTTTCACATATAAAACGAGAGCATAAGTTAAAGTCGGCTCTAACCGACTTCGATATACCCGTTACTCATAAAAAAACATGTTTAACAGTGTTCCTGCGTTCCTTGGGGTGACCATCAGAAAAGTATGCAACATTTTTTTAGGGTGGGTAGCGGGGGGGCTTGGTTCACTTCTTTGCTCATAACTTCAGAACCGTTCATCCGATCTTCATCATTTCTTCGGCAAATTCATTTTGCTAATTACTAACTATCTCTAGAAAACACGAATTGTCTATCTTCAAAACTGTAGGAGATATAACGTTTTTTTCAAATTGCGGGGGCGGGAGGGGGCGTGGCCAAAATTTGAAACAAACTTGATCTGCGTGCAGAAAAAAGAAGCATTTGTTCCATACATGTCAAACCTCTATCTCTTACCATCTCTGAGATCTGTGTGTTCATACGGACGGACAGACGGACGGATGGACAGACGGACAGACGGACATGTCTATATCGACTCGGCTGTTGATGCTGATCAAGAATATATATACTTTATATGGTCGGAAATGATTCCTTCTGCCCGTTACATACATTTGCACGACTTTAGTATACCCTTTTTACTCTACGAGTAACGGGTATAAATATATTCCACGTCGGCCGGGTGGGGGGGTGGGGTGGGGGGTGGGGGAGTTAACCCCCAAAAGAACTATGGCAGAATTATAAAAAGGATAACAGTAATCAGAAGTAACACCTTTCTGTAATTGTCAAAAAACCAAAAGACTCTTGGACTTTTTTTTACGGACAATGGCGGGGTTTTAATGATAAGCATGAGGTTCGCTTTCCTCAGGATCCTGCAATCATGGAAAAACGATATCAGGGCAAGTGGAATGTTTTAATGTTAGCGGATTATTGCTGGAATGTTTCTCGAGAAAGTAGGGAGGCAGAACAAGAGGGCAACGAAAAATATGAGACGAATTTACTAGTAACGAAAAAGGCAAGGCAGAACAAGAGGGCAACGAAAAATATGAGACGAATTTACTAGTAACGAAAATGGCAAGGCTAACTTCGTTTGTGCCGAAGTTTTGATACACAAATAGAATGGCTTGTAGCAACTGGTTTAGTTTGACAAAATTGCTATAAATCAAGTAAAATTTGACTTTGAAGGCCAATTTCGAGACCATTGGCAATAGTTATACGGCGTGTTTGATTTGTCTCAGTTGCATTGATATGGGTCATTCTTTTTCAAATCGAACAGTCTCAAAATTCAAAATTTTTGGTTTCTATAAACAAAAAAAACGAAATTAGATCTCGACACTCCCACCGAAACGTGATTTGCGGTTTTGCAAAAAAAATTTTGTTAAATTTATAAACAATTTCAACAATCGTCAAAAACGAAAAAATGGAAAAAATGGGTTTTTTAAAAACGTGATATCTCAAGATTGGTTTATCGGACAGATCTCAAGTTGATATTGATGGAAAGCATTTTACTGTATCTACTTAAATTTTAATTTTATAGATTTTTAAAATATTTAATTTTATTAAGTAATATAGCTGTCATACGAATGCTTTGATTAATTGATTTTTGTTGTGAATTAGGGTTACCAGAGTTTTCAAAGTGCTTTATTCCAAGACCAAATTCAGCATTCGTATGGCAGCTATATGATATAGTCATCCGATCCGCGCGATGTTGATATTTTTGGAAAGCTTGATGAATACAAAGCACACTTGTCAAGTTCCAATCAAAAAGCTTTAAAACTGACTGCGTGACAAAGCTTTCTTTAAGGGTATCTTTTAATTTGTTTATAACTTCAAAAATTAATATCTTTAAACTATAAAAGTCTCCATTTTTTTACAAACACCGTTTTTTAAGTTGTATTTAGTACAACAAATTGTATATCCTCAGAAGCTATAACATCGTGGTTAACACTGAGAAAAAATTATATATAGTTTTTAGCAACAATTACTTAATAAAATTAAATATTTTAAAAATCTATAAAATTATAATTTGAGTAGATACAGTAAAATGATTTCCATCAATATCAATTTGAGATCTGTCCGATAAACCAATCCTGAGATATCAGGTTTTTATAAAACCCTTTTTTCCACTTTTTTCGTTTTTGACGATTTTTGAAATTGTTTATAAACTTAACAAAATTTTTTTTTTCAAAACTGCAAATTACGTTTCGATGGGAGTGTCAAGATCTCATTTCGGTTTTTTTTGTTTATTGAAACAAAAAATGTTGAATTTTGAGACTGTTCGATTTGAAAAAGAATGACCCATATGTGAACTATCCTTAAGGCTTCATAAAGTTAGCAAATATTGCTTAGTGTTGCCTACAAAAATTCAAGAACGGCAAAAAGTCGGAAATTTAGTTTTTCGCGAGTATTTTGGAAACGGAAACTAAGATATGGCCTTGACATACCAACTCGTAATCAGCACGAGTAGGCACGCAAGATTTAGTTAGTTGTAGTATAATCTGTACTTCCTGTTGGTTGCTTAAGAGAAAACGCTCCTGAGGCTCGTAATAAATATTATAAGCGTGATAGAATATTACATGCCAGGAAAAATAGCCGGCTGAATACCGTAATAGACTTGTTTCACCGAGCTTTGTATTCTTCTGATCCGCTTCTATCAAGCATATCTTCAAAAAAAATTGGCAAGTCACTCAAACTCCAAAAAGGGGCTATCGCCCGCGGGCGTTATGTCGCTTTTAACAGCGATTTTTTTTTTGTAAATTATTGTCTGTGCTTCTCTTTAAAAAATTTTGCCCTGCGGCGCAATCTCAGTTATTCACATATATTTGTAATAAATCCAACAAACCGCGAATTTATTTTGGGTCGAATGCTTAATTTGGAACAATTGTTGTTGTGCTGGAAGAAACAACAGTTTCGAATTTATTCGAAACCCACCAACAATTTTACTCTCGTATATTAAATTAATTTCGCGTCAACGCTACTCAAACATCAATGATACACTAATAAGAACATCATCATACGTAAGAGGAAAAATAATGAACGGTACTTTCATTCAAGAGATAATATTTCCTGCTGAAGATTCTCGCGTTCAATGTTAAACGTATATTTTTGAAAATTCGGGCGTTAAGTCACTGTTGATAGTGACATAATGCCCGCGGATGTTATGTCACACCGAAAGCAGGCGTTATGACACTTTCAAAAGTGACATAAAGCTCGGCGGCGTTATGTCACCGGCGTTATTACATGCACCCGTATTTTCAGCATTTTGCCGAAATATACTCACCCGCGAAGGGTGAAGTCGATTTGAAAATTTACATATTTAAAAAATTTAATTATTTTCAATTGCTTGCTATCCAAAGCCATTGGTAATAAAAATATTTAAAAAATCTGAAAATTAACATCTGAATCCAAACTTTTTAATAACTCACACTTAAAAATTTTAAAAATTTTCTTTGGTCTCCAAATCGCGAAAATAAGTAAACAAAAATTAATTGAATATATATAACTAGCAAATAGCCCGTCACGCTTCGCTGCGCCTTCAACAGTATATAACCAACGCACACCCACTTACCACGCACTTCAGGCCCACATCCCACCCACTTCCCGCACACTTCCCACCCACATCCCACCCACTTTCCACCCACTTCGCACCTACATCCCATCCACATTCCACCCACTTGCCACCAACATACCGAACACTTCCCGCCCTCTTTTCGCCCAACTCCCACCCACTTCCCATTTACATCACACCCACATCCCTCCCACTTACCGCCACATTCCACTCACATCCCATCCAATTTCCATTTCCATCCCACCCACTTCCCACCCACATCCCACCCACTTCCCGCCCTCATCCCACCCACTTCCCACCTACATCCCACCCACATTCCACCCACTTGCCACCTACATCCCACCCACATTCCACCCACTTGCCACCCACATACCACACACTTCCCGCCATCTTCCCGTCCACTTTCCATTAACATCCCACCCACATCCCTCCCACATCCCACCCACATCTCTCCCACTTCCTGCCACATTTCACCCACTTTACATCCACTTACCACCCACTTCCAAAAAAAATTTCCACCCACATTCCATTCACTTCACAGTGAGCATCCTGGCGATATTTCCAACATCGGAAAATTAAAAAACAAAATAAACTCTCATTTTGACCTTACAATCCGAGTTTCAAGCCAATCGGATGAAAAATAGTTTTTGCATGCAGAATTTTCCGGCCATTTTCCTCGCGGGCGGCTTTTCCGACATTGAAAAATCACATTTCAAATTATTTCGTATTTTGTCCTTGCAAACCGAGTTTCAAGCTAATCGGATGAAAAATAGTTTTTTTTATGCAGAATTTTCCGGGAATTTTTCGACCGTCAGGTCAAATTTTCCAACTTCGGAATATAACATTTTAAACTATTTCGTATTCTATACTTACAGACCGAGTTTCAAGCCAATCGTATGATAAATACTTTTTTGGATTCAGAATTTTCCGGCCATTTTCCTCTTGTGCGGATTTTCCAAAATCGGGAAAACACGTGTCAAATTATTTCGCGTACTATGCTTACAACTTATGTTTTGTTATGTGTAATTTTGAAAATGAATTTGGCGCTAATCGCTGGCAACTAAAGTTTCGCCCATACAACCTTGACCACCCACTTTCCACCCAGCGGGGTGAATTTTCCAGAAGATTGGTATGTAGTTGTTGTCGACTTTTCATATAAATCTTTGAAAATGAGTTTGAACTTGGTCGGATGAAAAACAAAAAAGTTTCATACAACCGTTTTCCGCGAATTTTCCACATTTGCCGACAGAATTTTCCAAAATCCGTTCTTAGTACTACTTTCAGCATAAGATAAAACTACTGTGAAAATCTCATCTTCCTATCTTTTATGGCTTAGGCTGTACGACGGTCACCAGTCAGTCAGTCAGTCAGTCAGTCAGTCAGTCAGTCAGGTTGAACTTTTTTATATATATAAGCTCTGGTGTAATACTATAGCCGCACCTTGTTTTTTCAGTGTACGCATAGAAAGAGTAGAAGTAGAAAAGCTTTGCGATTACCGTTTGAAAGAGCGTTAAAAATTAGAGAAAAAAAGTGACAAACATCAACACTCTCAGTGCCAAAATAAACCGTTATGTTTCATTTTCGTTTTGTGAGTGGTGCACTGCCATAGCCGCACCATGTAATTTCTTAGTCTGTGTTTGCTGGTTGGTGTTTCTGGTGTTTGCACTTGGTTGAGCTAGTTTTTGTAATAAATTTGTTAATATGCCAAGTGGGCCAGTGCTGTCAGATGTTGAAAAAGGCCAAGTTCTAACGCTCAAAAGTGAAAATTGCTTATTTTGTGAAATTGTTGGAAAATTGGTCGCTCCGACAAAGTGAAAGCGAAATTTTTATAAAAACCGAAATTAATATGGAAAATTAAACACGGAAGACGTAAGCCAAAGATAAATCAGAGTGACCAGCGCCGATTAGGGAGCGCTGCAAGTAATTCATTGAAGGCCGATAATGAATTAGTGGCCTAAAAGTGTCTCGCTGGACCATTGTACGGGCTTTAAAGGAATTTGAAAACATAGTGCGATAAAAATTGAAGATGTCAACAAGGTTGCCAGACCGCCAAAAAGAACCCTGGAAGAAATTCGCCAGAACTAACATGGGAACTGACTGGACAGAAGTAATAACATTTTACAGAGCAACGCAAATGTTAATTTTTCTTTCTAGCTAATTTTCTCGGATGAGAAAAAGTTTAATTTGGACAGTTCTACGGGTTTTCGCACTATTGGAGAGATTTGAGGCAGGATCCACGATCCTTTTTAAGACAAATTTTGGAGGAGGATCGTTAATGATTTGGGCTGCGTTCTGCGAGTGCGGATGCTTGGAGCTGGCATTTTCAAGCACTCATATGAACTCGAGAGAATACGTGGCCATTTTGCAAATGAATTTATTGCCTTTTCTCCGCGGTCGAAGGCGTAAAAAGTTCATTTTCCAACGGGACAATGCATCAATGCATGTCAGCCGTGAGACGCGTTCTTGGCTTGAGGGCAATAATGTTCGGTTTTTGGAGAGGCCCGCGTGCTCCCCGGACATGAATCCGATTTAAAACCTGTGGGCTTTGCTGGTCCGAAGAATTAGTGCTCAAAACACCAAATTCAATAGTACTAATGAGCTTTAATTGTTAATAATTAAGGAATGGGAAGAACTGTCCCCTACAGATTTAAAAAACCTCACAGACAGTATGCCAAATAGGATCTATGAGTTATTTAGTGCTAAAGGAGGTTACACTCATTATTAAAGTGAATAAACCTATCTTATTTCGTTAACATTTTTCTACAAATTATTTTATTTAATAAAGTGCGGCTATGGCAGTGCACCACTCACAAAATGAAAATGAAACATAACGGTTAATTTTTGCACTGAGAGTGTTAATGTTTGTCACTTTTTTTTCTAATTTTTAACGCTCTTTCAAACGGTAATCGCAAAGCTTTTCTACCTCTACTCTTTCTATGCGTACACTGAAAAAACAAGGTGCGGCTATAGTATTGCACCAGAGTTTAGATGAATATACTATTTTACTACAAGGAATACGAAAAAAAATATTTCGATCCAAAAAAATCCCAGTGGGCCATTTTTCATGGAATCACCCATAACCTAAAAAATTTAAGAATAAACAAAATTTAAATAAAATACAAAAAAAAATAAATTAACGGTAAAAAGTTCATTCAATATAAAGCAATAATATTATTAGCACATATATGAAGTTTAAACTTTCTTTCTCTAATTTTGGAGTTAATGCCAAAAAATCGGCAATTCCGCCCACAGTGCAATTCACACCTTAATCCCACAAATTTTCCATCCAGTTTTCACCTACATGCGTTATACTGTCATCCAGCCTCCTTTGTGGTGTTGTGCGTGTCTTGTTTTAGACAAGTTTTTGACAATATCCAAAACTTAAATGACCTAGAGCCTGCTTAAAAAGTTTTATGATTTCCGATGCCATATTTTTTCCCTATTAACCCTTTTTAATACTGAAGGGGGTCCTCATTACTGAACCATTGTGTGGACAGAATAAATTTGAGTAGAGCTGGACTCTCTAGCCCAGATGTTTTCGAGAGGTTGAGTAGCAGAGGTTGACCAAATGCCCTGAGTCTCCTTCTACTCAAGGCGGGGCAATGGCACTAAAGGTTTTGTACCAACTTCTCCTCTTCTTCGTGTCCGCAACTTCTGCAAAAGTCATGGTAAGTGACGCCTAGGCACGCTGTTTGTCTGCCAATAAGACAGTGACCTGTGAGGGTCCCAACAGAAGTGATATGTGATCCCTTCTGTGACGTAAAAGTGTGTTACTACGTTTTTGATCGAATGTTGGTCACGTAAGCCTCGCTACTGCACAGGAAGAAATGTTTTTCAACAAGTGCTTCAGCTTTTGTGTGGAGCTTGTATGTCGCCATAGGCATCCCAATCGTGCTTTTCCCTGAAAGGAGCTCGATGGTGGTACCTATTCTGGCCAGTTTGTACGCAAACTCATTAGCTTTTATGTTGCGATGTCCTGGCGGTGTAAGGTGTATACTAAAATGCCGTGCGATCTCATTCAGAGATGAGCGACATTCAATAAGTGTTTTATCATTGTTGGTATGTGAGTCAAGTGCTTTAAGGGCGGCTTGACTGTCTGAGTATATAAATACATTTCCTTCCTTGACCGTGAGTGTGCTAAGGTACACACTACAGTAATCAGCAAGGGGGAACGATAAGTTTAGGTCTAGGTTGGGGAAGAACACGCCCCTCCTACTTTTTCTTCGAGCTTTGATCCATCAGTGTAAATGTTGATGGCGTTAGCTCTACTGTGGGGGAGGTTTTCCCACTCATGTCGGCTTGGGATATAAACGTAGTATAATTTGTCGGACGTCGTTTGTGGTACACAGTAGTCTGTAATTAATGATATACTCGCCCCTGTTCCAGGTATCGGATTCTCGTAGTCTTAAGGCTGTTGTGGTAGCCATTTGCTTAGCTACGAGGTCTAGTGGTAGAAGGTGAAGAATAGTATTTAACGCTTCCGTTGGTGTCGTTCGGAGAGCTTCGCTAAAACAAATTTCCGCACTTCTCTGTACTTTGTGCAGATTGTACGGCTGTGTAAAGCCAATGTACAATGGATGGGGAAAACCCCATCTGCTGCTAATGGCCTTTTTACAAGAGAAAAGAGCAATGGTTGCCTTTTTTATACGTTCATTTATGTTGTCATTCCAGAGTAGTTTCTTATCCAGAATGACACCCAAGTATTTGGCATTGTCACCAAATACGAGGCTTACTCCGTTGATTTTAGGCGGGATAAGATCAGGAATTTTGTACTTTCGGGTGAAAAGCACTAATTCCGTTTTAGCCGGGTTTACGCCCAAGCCACAAGATTTTGTCCACTGAGCAGGTGTTGTCAGTGCGGTCTGCATGAGGGCACACAGCATTTGAGGAAACATTCCACATTTGTAGATGGCAATAGCCGCAGCAGTTGGTTAACTGTTACAACCCACAGCAGCGGAGAGAGAACACCTCCTTGCGGAGTGCCTCTGTTTACACATCTGCGAGCAGTTGCACCGCCAAGTTGGGAGTACACCGTTCTGCTGGTTAGCAATTGTTCGATGAATCTCACTAGAGGCACATCTGCTCCCACATATGTCAAGGCAGAGGTGATGGCGTTAGGTTGTACGTTATTGAAGGCACCCTCTATGTCGAGAAATGCTGCTAAAGAGAAGTCTCTTACTTTAAGTGATCTTTCAATCCTTGAGACCAGGGAGTGCAGGGCGGTTTTAGTGGACCTACCCTTGCTGTATGCCAGAGATGGGCATGCACACATACCGTCACACTTTTCACACGCATACAAGCACATGCAAATATAAGCAGCTGTCAATGCTTATAGCGTACGTGTGATTTTTGCAGTCGGCCGCGGCAGAAACCTAGTGCACGCGCTGCTTTGTGTGTGCATTGGAACGTCGCGACGCTCCCATCTCTGCTGTATGCATATTAGGAGTGTGCTAGGTGAGCGGAACTAAGAAGTTTTAAGAAGAAATGAGGATAGGCTGATTGGCATATAAAGGTTTGGATTCTCTCCACCTAGTGTGGATGTAGTTTACGTTGAGACAGCTTACATATTCTTTCTTTATTGGCCTGATGTTTGCACCACAACCGTTTGACGGTCTCGGCAGCTGCAACAAATGTCCGCCAGTCGATTCTGCTCCGTGTGAGCTGGCACCAGTTTTTCACGCCGAGCTTGGAAATGTCTTTTAGCACCTGGTCGTCCCACCTTGCCTTGTCCCACTTCTTTCGCATTCCTCTTGTAGACCATTTTTGCTGGAGCTTGATCATCCATACGGGTAACATGTCCCAGCCAGCGAAGCCGCTGTTGCTTTATGCGCTTGACCAGAATAGTATCCCCATAGAGCTCATACAGTTCGTCATTCCTTCGGATGCGAAAATCCTCACCAACTTTCAAAGGTTCATAAATCCTGCGCAGAATCTTCCGCTCGAAAACGCCAATCGCCGCCTCATCAGCGATGATATTGCCCATGCTTTTACGCCGTATTGCAGGACTGAAATGATAAGCGACTTGTATAGCGCTATTTTTCTTCTTCGCTTGAGGTTTCTGCTCTTGAACTCCCTACTTAGCTCGTATTAGCATCGGTTTGCGAGCGTGATTCTTCTTCGGATTTCCAGGCTGATGTGGTTGTCGCCGGTAATAATCTTTCCGAGGTAGACAAAGTCCTCTACAACTTTAAAGTTGTACTCTCCCATTGCAACAGATCGCCCAAGGCGCGTGGACTTCTGTTTCGAGGACACTAGGTACTTTGTCTTTACCACGTTTACCGCTAAACCCATTAGTTCAGACTGATTCTCAATCTCTAAAAACGCCCTGCTTACCGCCCGTTCGGTATTGGCGATAATGTTAATATCATCAGCATATGCAAGTACCATTAGATATTTCTGAAGAAATGCGCCCGATCTGTTGGCATTTGGGCACTGTCGCAGTATATACTCCATCAGCAGATTAAAGAAGTCACACGATAAGGAATTACCCTGCCTAAAACCTCTTTTGGTGTCAAAAAGCTCGGAGAGGTTCTTTCCAATTTTGACGGAGCTTTGAGTGCTTCTCAACGTCATCATGCAAAGTCGAACGTACTTTGCAGGTATACCAAAGGTAGACAGGGCTTCGAAAAAACTTGACCTTATCGGTGTGTCGAAAGCGGCTTTGTAATCGACAAAAAGATGGTGATTTTCGATGTTTTTCTCATTGGTCTTCTCCAGGATTTGGCGTAATGTGAATATCTGGCCTGTAGTGGATTTACCAGGTCTAAGGCCACACTGGTAAGGTCCAATCAGTGTTCTTATAAGCGGCTTAAGACGTTCACAAATGATACGCGACAGAACCTTACATGCAATGGGAAGGAGACTGATCCCGCGGTAGTGGGCGCAAACTGCAGGGTCTCCCTTTTTAAAGATCGGGCATAGAACACTTAGATTCCAATCATCGGGCATGCTTTCGTCAACCCATATACGGCACAGAAGTTAATGCATGCACCTTACCAATTCTTCGCCTCCATCCTTAAACAACTCAGCGGACAGCTCATCAGCGTCTGGCGATTTGTTGTTCTTTAGCCTTTGTATGTCGGCGGGTCTATCTCTACGTTGTCGATTGGTGGCATCTCTACTTCTCTAGAGGCGGCATCATGTTCGTCATCGCCTCCCAGTAGATCGGAGAAGTAACTTCTCCATTTGTTAAGCGCCACTTGCGGATCTGTTACCAGATTCCTCTGTTCGTCTTTGCATTGTGCGACTCTGGGCTTGAAACCTTCTGTTAATTGTTTAATTTTTTGGTAGAATTTTCATGCGCCTTTCCTGCTCAATCTTTTTTCTTCTAAAAAGGCGTTTCTCCTCTCTCCTTTTCTCCAGGTATTGTTCCTTAGCAGCCAGCGTTACTCTCGACTGCAGAGTTCTCCTGTAGGCAGCGTTTTTCTCTGCAGTAGCGCGTCGGCACTCCTCGTCGGTCCAAGACCGCTTTCGAGGCTCGGAGTAACCGAGTATCTCCTTGGCAGCCGTACTCATGGAGTGCGATATACGCTGCCACTGTTCGCATATATCAGTAGGGAATGGGGAGGATTCCCTGGGCAGTTGGGCGAGTTTAGCTGTGTAGGCTTCCGAGGTCACTTGCCGTACTCATGGAGTGCGATATACGCTGCCACTTTTCGCATATATCAGAAGGGAATGGGGAGGTTTCCCTGAGCAGTTGGGCGAGTTTAGATGTGTAGGCTTCCGAGGTCACTTGTGAATGCAGCTTCTCGACGTTCAGCTTTCGACGTGTGCCAGAGCGTGAGGCATGTGCCACACTGAGCCAAGTGCGTACCTTGGCTGCGACAAGGCAATGATCCGAGTCTATATTCGCTCCTCGAATCGCACGCACGTCTAGTACACTCGATGAGTGCCTTCCGTCGATCACAACGTGATCAATCTGATTTCGTGTTCGTTGACCAGGGGACTTCCAGGTCGCCTTATGGATGTCGAGGTGTTCAAATCTGGTACTACTTATGACCATGTTCCGGCCCGCAGCGAAATGTATTAGCCTCTCTCCGTTACCGGAGGTGGTTTCATGAAGGCTAAGACGTCCGAATGTCGATCCAAAAACTCCTTCTCTCCCGACTTTCGCGTTAAAATTGCCTAGCACGATCTTTATGTCGTGTTCGGGGCAGCGCTCGTATAGTTGTTCAAGGCGCTCATAGAATTCGTTTTTTATCGGGTCTTTCTTGTCTTCTGTTGGCGCGTGAGCACAGATAAGACTAATATTAAAATATTTTGCCTTAATTTTGAGCGCGGCAAGCCGCTCGTAAACTGGTGTAAAGCTGATGCCAGAGTGGCGCAGTTTATCACTCACTGCAAAGCCGCTCTCAAACTCGTGCTTGGAAACATGCCCGCTGTATCTCCCAGGGGGGTGGTGGTTTCTGTTCTTTCTTCTCCGTTGGTAGCGTTATTATCTTGCTCCCATGTCCAATCCATCGCATTTCTTGGAGTGCGGTAACATCCGATGCATATTCCTTGAGGATATTCACCAAGGCGATATCATCACCGCCTCTGTTGAGGGTGCGGACATTCCAGGTGCATATCCTTAAATCGTGGTCCTTAAAACGTTTGCGTGGGTTGTCGTTAGAGGGGGTCCATATCCGAGGCATTGTAGTCGCAGTTTTCATTGGTGGAGATTTTTTACGGTGGTGGGTACCAAGCCAGACGCACTAACCCTATATATTATACCCTGTAGGGAAGGGCGGGTCGCCGCTCACGTTAGTCAGCAGGAAATGCGTGTGCATTGCCACTGCTTCCGGTGGTCACCACGAGGAGGTGTGATTCGACTTGAGACGTAGTAAGCCAGGATCACGCTGGGTTCGCCAAGTTGAACCGATCAGCAGCTTTATCTGACCACATACGCCCCCATTAGGTTAAGAAGCTCTATGAGTAGAAGTTCTAAATCACCACCCTTACACAGATTGTGTAACCACAGCTTACATAGATTGTGTAAAACCAGGTCATTGTGTACACAATGGTTTGTTGTAGGTGGGCAGGATATATGTTATCGAGACCTGACAACTTAAATGGTTCGAACGAATCGATAGCCCATTTAATTCTGGTCTCCGTGACAATGGTCTTGTCGTATTGCATCTGTATTTTGTAGGAGTCCTGGCAAGGTTGGTGTGCTAGCCAGGATCTTTCTGAGCCGTGATGCATCAGAAGTAGATTCAATGTTAGTACAGTAATGGGTCCAGGAGGAGCGTTTTGCCCTCCTGGTAGCTTTCTTATAACTACGTAACTTTTGTTTATATAACTCCCAAGCTGTTGTTTGGTCATTATATTTGGCTGACATACATATATGTCGACACTCCTTTCAGAGCTTATCCAGCTCTGCAGACCACCAAGGTGGTTTAAAGGTGGATTTTTTTTCTGTTGGGGCAGGACCTATTGAACGAGTTTTTGGGTGAGGGACGCTTATATGTTAGTACGACCTCTATGTATCGATGATCAGAGAAGGAGTGCTCTGGGAGCACCTTCCATAATATCAATTGGTCACAGAGGTCTTCGGAGATGAGAGTTATATCTAAAACCTCTCTTCTATTTTTGATAACAAAGGTGGGGTCATTCCCTTTATTGGCAACATGCAAGTCTGTCTGTAATAGGTAGTTGTACAGTGACTCACCGCGCTCACTTATATCTGAGCTGCCCCATTGAGTGTGGTGTGCGTTGGCATCGCCACCTAAAATAAGGCTTGTATGTGTGCAACTGCTACTTCCAGCTAGCTCCCGGAATATAACTTTGGTTAATTATTATTTGTTGTTGGGGGAGTGGTGCACCGCGACCAATTTTGGTCTATTGTGCCCCCTACTGAATTTACAATTCCCCTAGCAGCCCTAATTCCTGTACAAAAGCCAGGATTTTTGTGGGTTCTAAGTTACTGATATTGCTTGGGTGTAGAATGTGTTTCCCAAATCTGCTGAGTCTGCGCCTCGCTAGGGCATCGCAGTGTGCTAGTATATGCTCAGAGGACTCCTCCTTCTCTTCACAGTATCTGCAAAGCTGGGTGTTTGTTATTCCCAACTTGTACATGTGGCTCCTCAGTCTGCAGTGACCCGTGTAGAGCCCTGTCAGAATTCTGAGGGCATTCTTTCCTTGTTGGATTAACTTTTGGAACCTTTTGAGGTCGTGGTTCACTATTAATGCTTTAGCTTGTCTCATTCCCTTGGAGGCTGTTCTAAGCGTATTCTCTTCCTTTCTTAAAAGCCCTTTTATTGTGTGTTGGCCTATGCCGCAGTAGGGTTCTGGCCCTACCATTGCGGTGGCTCCACCCTTGCGTGCCAGTTCGTCGGCCAATTTGTTTCCGGGGATGTTGTTGTGTTCCGGTATCCATCGTAGGGACAGGTTGTTCCTGCTGCCTAGTTGGTCCAATTTGTTCTTTGTCTCTAAGACTAGCTTAGAGGTGAACTTATTGCTACTGAGTGCCTTAAGCGCTGCTTGGTTATCGGAGAGGATAGCTATTTCTCTATTATGGTAGTTCTTCCCCATATTACGGTCTGCACAACGGGAGATGGCACATACTTCAGCTTGAAATATGCTTGTGAATTCTCCCATTGGTTCAGATATTTTCGTTCCTGGTCCTGCTACCCCAAGTCCGGTTCCTTGGGGCGTTAGGGACCCGTATGTGTACCACATAATTGTGTGTGGTTTCATTTTATGTGTCTCTTCAAGTGAGATCCATTTTTTCTTATTACTTTGGTGTACAGTGAAATTCCTGTCAAAGTGATACTCGGCCACCATTTCGTCTGTGGGTTGGAGGATTAATGGGATTTACTTTTGCAGCTTTTCAGAGTCTCTGAGGCTCACTATGTGGTTTCTACCCACTTCTTCTGCTGTTAGCCTGAGCAGTGTTGCTTTTTTCTTCAGGCAGATGGTATGGTGGAGTGGTGTTAGCTCCATCAAAACCTCGATTGCCGCTGTCGGACAGGTACGCATGTCTCCAGTCATGCATATGCATGCCAGCCTTTGCAGTTTTTGCAACTGCGTCCTTACTGTGAGGAGGTTTGCTCTATCTCCCCACACGACAGCTCCATAAGTGAGCATTGGTCTCACAACCATGAGGTATAGCCATCGGAGTATGTGTGGTGCCATGCCCCACGATTTTCCGGTTATGCTCCTGCATGTGAATAGTGCTCTAGTGCATTTACTGAGTGTATACTCTAATGGCTTGTCAACCCTCAGCCTATTGTCAAAAACAACGCCGAGGTATTTGACTTCTTTTTCTGGTGTAATGAGGCTGCCGGATAGGCGTATTGGCCTCATTCTGCTTAGTTTGTATTTTCTAGTGAATGGTACTATAATGGTTTTCGCAGGGTTTAGGTTGAGCCCAACCTCCTTGCACCAATTAGACGTGACTTTCAGACCCCTCTGGACTATGTCACATAGGGTTTCCTCGTATTTTCCTCTCGCAACGATGACAATGTCATCAGCGTATCCTTGGCATGTTATGCCCAGGGAGGCGAGTTTTTCTAGGAGCTCATCCACTAGTAGGCTCCACAACAATGGGGAGAGAACTCCCCCCTGAGGGCATCCTCTAGTTGTGGTGACTGTGATGGTTTCTTCACCTGCCATTGCAGAGGCTTCTCTGCATCGTAGTAGTGAGTCTACCCATCTGCCTACTGTAGGGTTTATTCCTCTTCTGATCAGGGCATTCTTGACAGCACTATGGGATGTGTTGTCGAATGCTCCCTCAATGTCTAGGAAGGCGCATAGAGCCACTTCCTTGTCTTCTATTGTTTTCTCGAGCATCTTCCAGAGTTGATACAATGCCGTGTCGGTCGAACGGCCTGCTCTGTACGCGTGCTGTGTTGTTTGGAGGGGTGCCTCTTGGCTTCTGCCCAGTCGGAGCTGCGAGGCTGGTAGCAGTGCTCTTGGTCGACACATTCTTCCGCGGGGATGTTTCCCGGGAAGTGGGTGTCCAACAAGAGACGTACTCTCTCCTCGCTGCTCACTGTATACTATACAGGCATCATTAGAATTTTTGAGCGAGATGTTTCCATCCGGGCTTTTCTTGGCCAGGACTCTATGCAATCTTGCTCCTTCTTTCGTGTCTTCTATAGACTCGCAGAATTTCCTGTAATTCTTTCTTTTGGCTTTCCTAATCTCACTATTGTATAGTGTCAGGGCTTGCTTGTACTTATGCCAGTCCCCATTCTTTTTGGCTTCATTAAAAGGAATTCGGGTCTTCTTTCTGAGTTTCTCCAAGGTAGGATTCCACCAAGGGGCATCATTTTCTTTTCTCGATTTGCTAAAAGAGCAATTCTCTTCGTAAGCATCTATTATACTTTTATTTAGTTCGTCGACTAAGATTTCTAGTTCTAGAGGATGTTTCGGTGACCGAATCCTAGGCATATTATTTCCAAGCGTGGAATAGAAGCCTCCCCAATCTGTCTTACGTGGATTCCTGCTAGGGATACTCTGCTGTGTGCTAGCTTCCAATCTAAATTGGATAATTCTATGGTCCGACATAGATTCCTCTAGTGAAACCTGCCAATCCTTAATAAAAGGGTTAATTGACTTGCTGGAGAAGGTGAGGTCAAGAACTTCCTCCCTTACTCGAGTTACAAATGTCGGGACAGATCCTACATTACATATTTCGAGGTCGAGCCTGGAAAGAAATTCTAGTAAGCACTCACCTCGATCGTTTACATCGGAGCTTCCCCATGCGACGTGGTGGGCGTTTGCGTCAAATCCGACAACAAGCGGCAGGCTTTTGCTCCTGCAGTATTCTGCCAGGGCCGACACCTCTTGGGGGGGGACACATTCTATCTCCAGCGAAGTAGGCAGAGGCTATGACCGTGGTCTTTCCCTGCTTTGCTTCGGTGGTCGCTATCGCGACGCAGTCCCTGGAGAGAAATTCTGAAAGGATAGTATATTTAATATTCTTCCTTATCATTATACAGGCTCTGGGGAAGGCATGCCTTTGGTCCCAAATTACCGTGGATTCTCTCGTATACAGGCCCTTTATTCCCTCATTGCACCAGGGTTCCTGTATTAGAGCTAGTCCTAGGTGTTATCGGGTGAACGTTCTAGCTAGGACGGCCGAGGCCGCCTTCGCATGATGAACGTTCACCTGGACTAGCTTGGTGCTTTTGATGACTGAGGGGGGAGTCATCATTGCGCTGTAATATTTGCGCTATCTGGCGGAGAGCCAGGACTGCTCTCAACGCCTCCGGAGACCAATGTGGTGTCGGCTTCTTCGTCCTCATGGACTGCGAGCTCTGAGGCGAGCTCTTGTGAGGACCTGGATACCTCTGCTTCCTCCACTACCTCCATGTCCTCTACGGGGGATTCCCCGTCGAGCTCCTCGTCCTCAGCGACGTCCTCCTCATCTTCACACGGAGACTCGCTACTTTCCGCTTCGGCGGGGTGTTCTGCCTCCGTCTCTTGCTGATGGGTCTGTCCAGCCAGCTTCGCGGTTATCTGAGACCATGTACGGGGATCTTTCCGTACCTGAAGTTTAGCTGGCGACCCATCGAGACGATGGCCTGCATCGAGACTTCGTCGATGCCAATGACCATGAGGGCTCCGCCCCCTTGGTCCTTTCGTGACTTGACCCGCCACATGTCTGTCACAATGTTGTTCTGGTTCCTCAGAATTGTGAGGACCCATTCATCCGCTTTCGCGGCACTCCTTGGGAGGAAGACGGTAATGTAATGGGGCGAGGGGATATTCTCTTCCATTTTACCGAGAAGGGGTACTCCCTTCCATTCTGTCAATCTTGACACGTTGCTCATCAGCCACTCCGCGGTCGTCTCATCGTTGCAGTCGATGATTAGATGACCCGGCCGGAAATGGATTCCTGAGAAGCTGATGGGCGTATCCCAACATGCCAGGAAGACTTCCTCCAGTATCGCCTCCTCAAGTGCAGACAGCTCCTCATGATTGAGGTTGACCTGAGGGTATTCCTCAAGCACTACTGCTACCCTCACCTTTTTCGCAACGTTTGCATACGTTGCTTGGGGTGGGAGTTACTGCCCTTTCGTCACTGCCAGTTGCAGCAGCCTCTGCTGCAGCACTGGACGTACCGGGCCCGCCGTTTGCGTTTTCCTCATAGGCTACTGTCTGTGAGTGGGTGCTGGCCGTTGCGTCTTTCGACGTCACGGCTATGCACTGACGCTTCGGCGTAGCTGTTGGCGGTGTTATGTCCGCGCTGCTTCTCTTTGGGGCAGGGGTGTGTGGTTGCCCCTCTGATGCCCCAGTTCGCGGCTCCTTTGCCATCCGGAGGGCTTCCTCCGGTGTGTGGCCATGCCTGAGGTATCTCAGGTACCACTTTGTTCTGGAGCCACAGAGGCCTCGACGATTTGGGTCGTCTAGGCCTCCTGGCTGTCCTCTTGCAGGGAAGGAGTCTTGCTTGGAACGTTTGTCCCCATTGGGAGGTGGCCTTTGTCCTCCAGAGGAGGCGGGGCGTGTTCCCTTTGGGGGGAGGGGATGGTCCCTCTTTGTTCCAGTGTTCTCCCCTACCGCAGGAGCTCGGTAGGGACCCAGTGGTGGGGTTCTGCGCTGCTGAAATTTTACTAAATTCATTTTCTTCATGCTTGAAGGTCCTTTTCTTGGGCTTCTGTACGGTCGACCACCAGACGAGGCCCACCAGTGTCATAGCTACTTAGAACAGGCGGTCGCCACTTGCCTGAGCCCACCGTTCGAGACTGGACTATTTGTTACCCGGGCCTCCAGCCAGACTGACTCTCGTCACGGTCCGAGTGACACCTTAGTCCGGCCTGGTGTGAGATGTGCGGGATAGGAGAGGGGTAGGTATTGTGTGGGAGTTGGGTGTGTGTGAGGCTACTTATGGAAGGCGGCAACACAAGCGCCTTGTCGGTGCACTACGGCGTGACACCCGCTGGTTGTCCGGGACTGCTTATTTATGGGGTAAACCCACTTATTCGCAGTTAACCTCCATAAGAAGGCCTTCCGCTATCCGCAACCTGCGACCCGTCCGATGGCCCAACAGCTAGGCCCCCCTAAAACTATCTCACAAGTTCTTTGGGACTTTGGTTAAAGAATCCAACTATTTCCAATAAACCATAAGGTAATTGGCCAATACTAACTCACGACCCTGTATACAGTCTGAGACGAATTTGAGGAACGAAATGAGAGTGAGAGAGACAGGATATGACGCCCATGATCGCGGGCGTTTGGGAAACGTCAAGCTACCCTACACACTCCAATTCTCTCTTAGCGTCATTAACTTTGTATGAACAGGCTATATACATTTTACAGTCCACCCTCCTCGAGTCGGTCTAAGCCTTAGTGTGACCCGGGTACATCCCTACCCACAACGCCCTCCAGATGGTACTTTAAGCTGGGAACTCAGACGCTCGAAATTTTGTCGAAGCCCACCTAATTACATAGCTCAGAAAAACCCCCTTGAAATTTGTCAGAGGGAGTACTGAGACACTAACAATTCGCTTCGCTAAACATGGCCTGGCCAACTCGTTTTCTCGAAAACAGCTGATAAATTGTCGAAGGGGGTCAGAAAAAAACATGTTTGATAATTGTCAGAGGTACCTTTGGAAATTCAGCACGCAATGAAATATGTTAAAGCAAAGAAGACTAAACGAGAAAGGCAAGGCTAACTTCGTCTGTGCCGAAGTTTTGTTACACTTGAAAACGCTTGTCTCAACGGTTAGCGACTTCGACCAAACTTCGCAGATCAGCTTAAAAACATTTAAAATTACCCATGACCGTGATTGAGAGCGGTAATATTGAGAATAAAATTTCCTTCAAAACTGAGGGACTAGTTCGTGTAGAAACAGACAGACGGACAGACGGCTCAGCTCGTCATGCTGATCAAGAATATAATACTTTATGTGGTCGGAGATGATTCCTTCTATGCGTTGCAAACTTCTGGGCAAAATAAAAATACACTTTTCAAGTGTATAAAAACAAAACTATAATTATTTGGAGAGCTACGATGTGGACAAACAAGAGGAGCTGATTAAAGTGAGCGAGTTGGCCAATAAAATGAATTCCGATACTAGCAGCTGCATCACTTGTGTCGGAGAATCTTTTTCGGTTGCTCTCCTGATATTATGGTTGGTGTGTCAATTGGCTGTGTGTACACACCAACCAAGTCCCAACCTCCGTAGCCTCCTCAGCCTCAGTTCCATAGCCTATTTTAGAAGTGTTTCCTTCGGCTTACTATGCACAGTGGTCGGGCTTGTATGGAGAGAACGACCAAAAATACTTCCATTGGAGATATCATTGTGAATCTTTTTTCTATAATATTTTACCATGTAATAAAACACGCAGTGTGCCGAAGTCCCTATAAATCACAACAAACCATCCCCAACAAAAGCAAAAAAATTTTTCACGCAAAAAAATCAGTAGCTGGCTCATCGATTTCGTCATCGTTTTCCTTAGCTATCCGTCTTCTCTATCTTCGTCTTGAACACTCGCAAAAACTTGCCTTGGACCGACCACTACCTATATCATTTATATGTCAGAGCATTAAGGTTGTTCATGTTGGAGTTCCACTAGCAGCACAGCAAGTCCCGAGAAATGTTCTAGTTTAGTTATTTAATTTAGTTTCACAAATACACGTCAGCACTCCTTGACTTGCGCAACCAAAAGAAGAAAGAGACTTGTCATCTGTCACCTTATTGGTGCTCTGTTTCTTCCATCTTGTCAGTGACTTTTATACCTGTCAGTGGACACTTTCAACACTAAATACTAACTAACACTCTCTGGCCATGCTCGGCACAGGCAAGTCTTGCCTGACACCTTGCTCGCAGTGATAACCCTGGTAGAATAGAACGACTATGTTAAATAACTGTCTTTATTAACATTTTATAGTTAATGTTGCCGCCAATATTGAATTTTTGTTCGTTTAAGTTTAAATCCTATGTTTTTGTTAAAATAGTATCGCACATTTGAATGTAACCGTGCGATATACTGATCTAACCAAAATCAATTACTTCTTGTCCAATGTTATCTATCATGTACCATCACGAAGAAATTGTGAGTCACTCGGGATTTAGAAGAGAGGCAAGAAGCTCACGAAATATTTTAAGCGCGCTCGCTAATGTTCGCTAAAGATCGCTATACATACTTTAATCGACTATACTTGTGAAATTAAAAATCATTATAATAAATTGTTTAATCAAACATAAAAATACAAATGAACACTTATTTCGCACAAGGAAGGCACGCTCTAAGACTTCGGAAACTCTAACCTCAACTTCGCCGGTCACATTTCTTAAAATATTTCATGATTTCCTGTAATAACAGTGTTGTGAGTGGGTCTGCATGAATGCATAAATTTTGCATTCAAAAGTAAACAAGACAATATGTGGAAATAAGCCAAAATATTTCCATAAAACTATTTCGTCGTTGCAACATATGTGTGTGAGTTTGCATGTATGCGTGTTCGCAGGTATACAGAATCGAATTTCACAAGTTCTGGAAATAGTCGTGTATGTAATCTGAATCACGTCGTGACACGACGAAACGATAACTGCGCAGCTGCGAACAGTTAAATACATACATACATAAAATCAAAAAGCCACGGATTAAAGTCACTCAAATCAAACATAAATATAAAAGCGACAGATTAAAGTCACTTAAAAGCACATGTAAAATCAATCGGTATTACTAGTAAAAGAAACTATGTCTGTGTGCGGAGCGTGTAAAAAGCAATACAAAAAAAAAAAATCTGAAAGCTGGGTTCAGTGTGACCAATGCAACATTTGGTACCACTACGTGTGCGCCGGAGTAGACGACAGCATTGCATCTCAAGAGTGGAGCTGTAAAAATTGTATCACAAAGTACGCGTTTCCAAACTCATCCAGTATGATGTTACGTTCGCCCCCAAAAAGGAACGCCTTATCCGAGGACGGTGCAACTGCACCACTGGCTCCACCAATTGTACAAACCCTTGACAAATCTGCTCATGATTCCAATTTACTTAAGTTGAACGAGACTACACCCCCGCAAAACGGGCAGAATACAAACGGGCAGAATACACAGCAACAACTAATGTTGGCTATGTTGGAAGAAAAAAGGGCTACAGAGGAGAGGTATATAGAGCAAAAATATGAACTGCTGCTTGCTCAAATGAACGTTCAAAACTCCACCTCTTCTGCCAATCCACCCATCTTAATGGCCGGAATAGGTAGTCCATCACGTTCTCAAATTGCGGATAGGCAAGTAATTCCAAAGGATTTACCAAAGTTCAGCGGCGACCCTGAAGAATGGCCGATGTTTATCAGCACGTTTGATAATAGTACTTCAGTCGCAGGATTCTCCAAAGTTGAAAACATGCTCCGCCTGCAAAAATGCCTAGGAGGCAAAGCCCGAGAACTGGTCAAAGACAAACTTCTTCTTCCAACAATGGTTGATGACGTCATATCTACATAAAAAATGTTCTTTGGTAGACCAGAGCATATTCTGGAAAAGATGCGTCCTAAGGGCACCAGCCCACCTGTAAAAGAGTTCAGCGACTGGCTCTACAAGATCGCTGAGGCAGCGTCAACCGTAATTTGTCCCTCCACGTACAAATCGAATCCAGTCAACTCTCATCACGAGAGTCAAATTGTTCAATCAGCTAGCCAGGATGGTTTACCTAAACATCAAGCGAATGAATCAAACTCTAGAGTTTTCCAAAAGCAATCCTCATCGAAATGCATGGCATGCGGCTCATCTGACCACGTTGTATCACAATGCAGAGAATTTCATCAGATGTCCACAGATGAGAGATGGCAAAAGGCGAAATCAGAAAGGGCCTGTTTTCGGTGTCTCAAAAATCACCGCAATGTCTGTTTTATAAAATAGGCTTGTGGGGTAAATGGCTGCACCAAAAAGCACCATCCATTGCTTCATAAAGTTGAGCATGGCAAAAACAATGCAACCATGGGGAAGACTCAAGCAGAAAACATTCATTCGCATTCGCATTCTCTCTGAAGTCGGACGTGTTTTTTTTTCTTCAACCTGTGTTTAAAATTTTTGCCAGTGTCAAGTGCAGATATCTATTTCTGTTTGTGTGTCCTGTGTTTATATTAACAAAACGCAAAAACATAACAATAAATTATTCATTATTGTTACTGTGCACTTTGATTTGTTTCAAATTTGTTTAATTTGTGACTTAACTTGTGTGCAATCGATCGTGTGCTCTTGTTGTTGTTGGTGTAGCTTAACTCTCTCCCGCTCCCATACATTCACTTTCGCGCTCGCTTATCGCTCTGTGTTATCCGAATTACGGTTACTTTGTTTTGTCACTTTGATTTTCTTTCTGTTTAAAATAGCTGTGGCTGTTTGATTGTTTGACCCCAGTAGTGAATTTAGTCCGTATACAGTCTGATTATTTAGTGTCGAATTTAATTTGTCCGATTTATATAATGAGTTATCCGGTCTGTTTTAACAAAAAGTGCAAGACTCCGTCTGATGTTGATAGCTTTATTGGGTGCTGGCTTTGTGACAATATTGTACATGTTAAATGTGCTGGTTACAATGCCAGGGTTAAAGACTTTGTCGACCTATTCAACGGGCTGTCGTGGACTTGTGGTGCTTGCCGTGAAGTGGAGATGGAGGTGAAAGTGTTCATGAGACAGACTAGAGTTGGTTTTAAGAGCGTGTATTCCAAACTTGTTAAACTTACTGACGAGTTTGTGACAGTGAATTCTCAATTCTCCAGTTTAAAACTGATGAAAGAGTCTCCCAAGCGCAAAAAAACCATTAGCTCTGGTGTGTCTCTAGGGCAAAGTGCACTTTCTGTCCCTGCCCATGCGCCGAGCCCATCGACTCCTAGCGTCCAGCGTCTGATATCATTTAATACTCCGGCTCCAGTGCCGAGGATAATTGGTACAGGAGACTTTACCACTACAGATAGTGGCAACTCTGATACCAGTCATGTGATATCAGGTGTAGGGTCCGAAGTGTCCGTCCAGGGGAATCCCACCCCACCTGCTGTAGATATACCTAAAGATAGTGCTGCGGTGGCTGCTCCCCCTATTTCGGTAACCATTTCTGAGGTAAATGGGGAATCAAGGCCTATAAAGCCTCTGATAGGTATTCCACCGAAAAAGCATATCTTTGTTTCTCGCCTTGCCCCTGATCTCACATCTGATGATGTTAAAGCCTACATTCAGGCCAAAATTCAAGATGCAAATATTTTGGTAGAAAAGTTCAAGTTTTCGTATGAAAGGGATGTTGCCTCTTTTAAAGTTATTGTTCCGGATAAAATCTGTAGATTCCGGCCTTTCGTCGGAGTTGACAGATACTTTAATTCCCCTTGACATCGAGTTTATAAGTGTTAAATTAACTTTTTCAACTTTTTCCGTTTTTATTACTTGCTCCTATATTCCTCCACGCTCTGATGCCACAGTTTACTCATCTCACCTTTCTGCCATCGAGTCGGTCTCTCTATTACTATCAAGCACTGACCTTTTGGTTGTTCTTGGAGATTTCAACTTGCCGGAAGTAATGTGGTCCACGAATGATGAATCCAAGGCACTTTTTCCATCGAAATCCCATGATTTTATCGATGGACTTTTTGAGTTGTCGTTGTCACAAGTCAATCCTATTCGGAACTCGAACAACAGAGCTCTTGATTTAATCTTTCTGTTGGATCCTCCCGGCAATGTTGCATCTAGAATCGATCCATTGGTGTTTCCTGAGGACCCCTCTCATCTTACAGTTGAACTTACTATCGATTTGCCTTCTTGTGTGTGCTCTGCTTCTGGGAATTCGACGGCTAAAACACGCTGTTTTCAAAAAGCAGATTTTTTGAAACTCAGTGATTTATTTTTTGAACCCGATTGGCCTCAATTGTACAATTGTACAGATATTGATGTCGCCATAAAACTTTTTTATGAAACCTTGTATTCGCTTTTTGATGTTTGTGTTCCACTTGAGCTTCCTCGCCGTCCTGATAGGCAGCCTTGGTTCACAAGAGAACTAATTACTTTAAAAAACAAGAAGTCAAGGTATTTCAAAAAGTATAAGATTTCGAAAAAATCATCTGATTTCTCTCGATATGTGGATGTTCGTTCTAGATTTAATGTGCTTAATGCACAGTGTTACAAAGACTATCTTAACCGATGCAGGCTGCAATTCTCACAAAATCCTAAGCAGTTTTATTCCTTTGTTAACTCTAAACGCAAATCTTCCACAATCCCCTCATCTGTGCGCTATGGTAATATGAAAGCGAACACTGATCAGGCCATAGCCGATCTGTTTGCGGAGTTTTTTACGTCAACCTACTCGTCCACTGCTTTCCTGCAAATCAACCATACCCTTATCGGCTAAATAAATCTAATTGTATTTTTAGCCCTGTGATAACAGAAAGCTCTCTTTTTTGTGATCTTAACTCTGTAAAACCTGTCTATGCACCGGGACCCGACGGAGTACCTGGTTGTGTACTTAGGTTTTGCGCTGATGCACTTTGTAAGCCTATTCATAAATTATTTGAATTGTCTTTGCAATCATCCACTTTCCCTATGTTATGGAAGGAATCTTTTATCATTCCTCTCCATAAAAAAGGAAATAAGTCTGATGTTGAGAATTATAGAGGTATTTCAAAGTTGTCTTCAATTCCGAAAGCATTTGAGAGAATTATGACATCTCAATTGCAGCATTTATGCAGTTCCATTATTTCACCCTATCAACACGGCTTTGTAAAGCGTCGATCCACTACAACTAACTTATTAGAGCTTACATCATTAGTTATCAAAGGATTCATATGTAATATGCAAACTGACGTGATTTATACTGATTTTTGTAAGGCTTTTGATTCTGTCAATCACTGCTTGCTGCTTCACAAACTGAGTTTAATTGGTTTCCCAACTAACCTTTTTATTTGGATCTCTGATTACCTTAGTTCTAGAACACAAAAAGTCCTTTTCAGTAATTCATATTCCAAACCAATAAAGGTTACCTCTGGTGTACCCCAAGGTAGTCACTTGGGTCCATTGCTTTTTACACTCTTCATAAATGATCTTCCGTCCGTCTTGACTCACTCTCGTGTGCTTATGTACGCCGATGATGTGAAACTATGTTTAACATATAATGATTTGGTCTCCCGCTTTAATTTGCAAGCTGACTTGGATGCATTTCATTCTTGGTGTAAAGATAACCTACTAAACCTTAATAGTTCCAAGTGTAAGGTTATGACATTTTATAGAACCACACCACAATTCTTTTCTTATATGATTAATAATGTCCCACTAGAGTGTTTGAATGATACAGTCAATGAGGTAAATGATCTTGGGGTTATTCTAGATTACCGACTGAAATTTGACTCTCATATAACGGCTACTGTTTGTAAGGCCAGGAGTATTCTTGGGTTTATTAAGCGCTGGTCGAAGGAATTTGCTGATCCATATACGACGAAAATTTTGTACATTTCTCTTGTCCGCCCTATACTCGAGTACGGATCTTGTGTGTGGTCTCCGCAATATTCGACCCATCAAGACAGAATTGAATCTGTGCAAAAGCAGTTTTTATTGTTTGCTCTTCGTGGTTTAAACTGGAATCCTGAGGTCCGTTTACCGTCATACACGCAAGGAAAACTTATCCTTACGGTCTTCAATTAAAATATCTGGTGCAAGCAGCGATAAGCATTATTGGCTAAACAACGTCCATACCATTCGCAATCTTGCTCTTCCGAGACAATCCGTGGATGCACCACTACAATCATATCCTAGTGTCCAACCTGTGTTGCTCATTGGCATAGATAATTGGAAAATTGCTGTGCCCCGCAAACTGCGCGAAGGAGTATATGATCAACCTATTGTGTCCAAGAGTCTACTTGGTTGGAGCATTCAAGGATCGTCTAAAGGGCCAAAACATTGGACTATGCATCATTGTGATTGTCAGTGGCAAGAACTACATGAGATCGTTAAAGACAGCTTTAGCTTAGAGGCAGTCAAACCTCGCAATCTTTAATCAAAGGAAGACAAAATGGCCATCGAGATTTTAGACCAAACGTGTGTCAAGGTAAATGGGCGATTTGAAGTAGGACTTCTATGGCGCAACAAAGACTGCGTGCTGCCAGAAAGCTACCAAAACGTTCTCAATCGTCTGAATTGCATGAAAAATAAGATCAAGCGGGAGCCTGACTTATACAAAAAGATTGACGAACAAATAAGAAATTTGATCCAAAAGGGATATGCTGTTCAACTCACTGAAGAAGCAGAGCTGGACAATAGTAACCAGCGCATTTGGTATCTGCCGATTTTTATTGCACTCAATCCCAACAAACCAAACAAAATCAGACTCGTTTGGGATGCAGCTGCCAAATCACACGGAGTAGCCTTGAATGACTTCATTCTCACTGGTCCAGATCTTATGACTCCACTACTAGAGGTTCTTTTGGCATTCAGGATTGGTCAAATTGCCGTCTGTGGTGACATTGCGGAAATGTTCCACAGAATCCAAATTCGGTCAAAGGACAGACAGGCGCAACGTTTTCTATGGTACGATAAAGTCAGCGGCAAAATAAACTCATATGTCATGCACGCAATGACCTTTGGCATCAGCTGTGCTCCATATATTGCACAGTATGTACGCAACAAAAACGTCGAACCATATCGTCAACAGTATCCACGGGTTTATGAGGCTGTACAAAATGCTCACTATGTCGATGATTATATAGACAGCATGGACAGCGAACAGGAGGCGCTGGAAATTTCAAATCTGGTTCGCAAAGTTCACCATGATGAAGGCTTCGAAATTCGAAATTGGTCATCAAATTCTGTCAAGGTTCTCAGCCAACTCGTAAACGGCAACTCAGCCGCTCAATCACCAGTTCAGTTCGGCGATACAGAGAAAATCCTCGGTATGTATTGGGAACCGCAAGCTGATTCTTATCGATATATTCTCAGATTCACACGCCTAAGACGAGACTTTTTTCTGAGGGCATCACTCCAACCAAGCGAGAGGTACTACAGGTGCTCATGTCAGTTTTTGACCCTATGGGGCTTGTATCCTGCTACACTATTGGGCTTAAAATACTCCTGCAGCACGTGTGGCGATCCAATATAGGCTGGGATGAAGAGCTAACCCAATCTCTTTCTAAGGACTGGGAAAACTGGAAACGTTTACTGCCCGAAACTCAGACTCTGGAAATTCCTAGATGTTATTCCCAGCATCTCAAGTGGATCTGCACATTTTTGTTGATGCCAGCGAATCCGCATATGCAGCCGCTTGCTATATTAGAGTGCAGCTGGGTGAGGCAGTACATGTTGCTCTGATGGCAGCAAAAAGCAAAGTGGCACCACTCAAGCCAATGTCCATTCCACGTATGGAGCTGCAGGCAGCAGTAGCAGGAGTACGTCTGGCGCAAAAAATTCTTCAAGTACGTGGACTAAAAATCAACAGGATCACTTACTGGTCGGACTCCAAAACGGTGTTACAATGGCTGAAGATGGATCCCCGAAATTTCCAACAATTCCTAATGCATCGTATTGGAGAAATACTAGAGAACTCTGACATCGGTCAATGGCGATGGATCCCGACCAGATTAAATGTTGCCGATATGGCAACCAAAGTCACAAGCTCAGTGAACACAACAAATTGGCTCCAAGGACCTGACTTTTTGCTTAAGCCGGATAATGAATGGCCAAAATCTGACTCATCCTGCGAAGACATCGACAGATCAGAGTTAAGAAAGCATGTACACGTCACGTCAAAGAAGTCTGACGACCTTATTAACGTCAAGTACTTTTCACAATGGCGGCGTTTGTATAGAGCAGTAGCGACATTTCTTCTATACATCGACCGCTTAAAAGCTAAATTGCAAAGTCAACAAAAACCGGATAAGGTTACGCCGGAGCTGATAATACGAGCGGAGAATTTACTATTTAAACAGGCGCAGACAGAAACATATTCACATGAAGTCAGCATGTTATCGGCAGGACTACCGCTTGCCAAGCAAAGCAGCCTTAGGGGGCTTAATGTATATATCGACTTCGTTGGAATATTGCGCTCTCAAACGAAATTAACTGCCGAGAAGATGCCATTATATTGCCGAAGCAAAGCTACATCAGCTTTCTTATAGTAAAGGCGTACCACGAGGAGCATCATCATCTAGCACATGAAACTGTCATCAATAATGTGAAGTCCACCTACTGCATCCCAAAACTTCGCGTACTGTACAAGTCCGTACGAAGAGCATGTCAAAAATGCAAAAACGGCGCAGCAGTTCCAGATCCGCCACAAATGGCTCCTGTTCCAGCAGCTAGACTGGCCAGCTACACAAGACCATTTACCTACACAGGTGTAGATTACTTTGGCCCAATACTGGTTAATGTCGGCAGACCAGGGCTTAATCCCGAAACGAATTTCGGTTCCGGTTCCAGTACCGGTACGTCCCGAAATGAATGTTTCGGTTAAAGGTTCTTTATCGGTTTTCAATTAATTTCGGTTTTCGGTTTCATAATAAATATGTACCCGACTTGCGTTGCTACGCCGCTCACAAAGCGATGGAGTGAAGCATACCTTACAATTACCATCTATCAAATCTTCATCTAGAAAAATTCCCCATCCGTCGATTTACCCGTCTTCATAAGAATCAAAATCGTTATAAAATTTTGCAAATTTTGCGATTTTTTGGTCCGTTTTAAGAATTTTATATAAGAATATAAGAATTTTTGCAAATTTATACTTTTCTGATCTCATGTAATTTTGTAAATTTCCGATTTTTGAGACAGTTCGGTCAACACCACATATTTTTACCCTCTACTATTGCAGTCTATCAAATCTTCATACAAATTTTGGGAATAAGAAAATTTAGCAAATTTCGCATTTATTTTAGTTGTTTCATTGTTTTTTTGTGTTTAATTGTTTGATCTACACCTTCTGTATACCCGTCATTGGCATTTCCAAACTTTCTAATATTTTGGACTGTTCAATCTTTTGTTTCTTTTGTCTACATACATAAGATCAAGCACTTTATAAGGTCGGAAATGATTCCTCTCAGTTACATAATTTTGCACACTCCTAACATAATTAGGTACAGCGTATAAAAAAAACCGGAACCGTACCGGTACCAAAGTTTCGGTTTCGTTCCGGTTTTATCGGTTCCAATAATAACTATAGACGGTATTCGGTTCTTAAAAAAAATTTTGTATCGGTTCAGGTTCCGGTTCCGGTACGCGATTTGAAACGGTTTATTTCGGTTAACGGTTCCGGTTCTGGTTCCGGTATTGAACCCTGCGGCAGACATAAGGAGAAAAGATGGGGTGTCATTTTTACGTGCCTGACACTTCGAGCAGTGCATTTCGAGATAGCCTACAGCTTGGACACAAGTTCCTGTATTATTATTTGTTGTTGGGGAAGTGAGCATTGGTCTCACAACCATGAGGTATAGCCACCGGAGTATGTGTGGTGCCATGCCCCACGATTTTCCGGCTATGCTCCTGCATGTGAATAGTGCTCTAGTGCATTTACTGAGTGTATACTCTAAGTGCTTGTCAAACCTCAGCCTGTTGTCGAAGACAACGCCGAGGTATTTGACTTCTTTTTCTGGTGTAATGAGGCAGCCGGATAAGCGTATTGGCCTCATTCTACTTAGCTTGTATTTCCTAGTGAATGGTACTATAATGGTTTTCGCAGGGTTTAGGTTGAGCCCAACCTCCTTGCACCAATTAGACGTGACATTCAGACCCCTCTGGACTATGTCACATAGGGTTTCCTCGTATTTTCCTCTCGCAACGATGACAATGTCATCAGCGTATCCTTGGCATGTTATGCCCAGGGAGGCGAGTTTTTCTAGGAGCTCATCCACTAGTAGGCTCCACAACAATGGGGAGTGAACTCCCCCCTGAGGGCATCCTCTAGTTGTGGTGACTGTGATGGTTTCTTCACCCGCCATTGCAGAGGCTTCTCTGCATCGTAGTAGTGAGTCTACCCATCTGCCTACAGTAGGGTTTATTCCTCTTCTGATCAGGGCATTCTTGACAGCACTATGGGATGTGTTGTCGAATGCTCCCACAATGTCTAGGAAGGCGCATAGAGCCACTTCCTTGTCTTCTATTGTTTTCTCGAGCATCTTCCAGAGTTGATACAATGCCGTGTCGGTCGAACGGCCTGCTCTGTACGCGTGCTGTGTTGTTTGGAGGGGTGCCTCCTTTAACAGCGTACTTCGTATGCTATTGTCCACTAGCTTTTCAATCGTTTTCAGTAAAAACGATGTCAAACTAATGGGTCTGAAGGACTTGGGGTTAGTTATATCCTTCTTCCCTGCCTTGGGGATAAAGACTACCCTTGCTCTGCGCCAGGCTCGTGGGATATACCCAGTTGCCAGACTGCTGGTGATGATCTTCCTGAGGATGGGTAGGAGTATGTCCTTTCCTTCCTGCAGGAATGCTGGATAAATGTTATCCGGTCCGGGGGATTTGAAGGGCTGGAATGTTCCAATTGCCCACTCAAGTCTGCCTGCGGACACAACTTTCTTGGCTTCTGCCCAGTCGGAGCTGCGAGGCTGGTAGCAGTGCTCTTGGTCGACACATTCTTCGGCGGGGATGTTTCCCGGGAAGTGGGTGTCCAACAAGAGACGTACTCTCTCCTCGCTGCTCACTGTATACTATACAGGCATCATTAGTCTTTTTGAGCGAGATGTTGCCATCCGGGCTTTTCTTGGCCAGGACTCTATGCAATCTTGCTCCTTCTTTCGTGTCTTCTATAGACTCGCAGAATTTCCTGTAATTCTTTCTTTTGGCTTTCCTAATCTCACTGTTGTATAGTGTCAGGGCTTGCTTGTACTTGTGCCAGTCCCCATTCTTTTTGGCTTCATTAAAAAGAGTTCGGGTCTTCTTCCTGAGTTTCTCCAAGGATTCCACCAAGGGGCATCATTTTCTTTTCTCGATTTGCTAAGAGGGCAATTCTCTTCGTAAGCATCGATTATACTTTAGTTTAGTTCGTCGACTAAGATTTCTAGTTCTAGGGGATGCTTCGGTGACCGAATCCTAGGTATATTATTTCCTAGCGTGGAATGGAAGCCTCCCCAATTTGTCTTACGGGGATTCCTGCTAGGGATATTCTGCTGTATGCTAGTTTCCAATCTAAATTGGATAATTCTATGGTCCGACATAGATTCCTCTAGTGAAACCTGCCAATCCTTAATAAAAGGTTTAATTGACTTGCTGGAGAAGGTGAGGTCAAAGACTTCCTCCCTTACTCGAGTTACAAATGTCGGGACAGATCCTACATTACATATTTCCAGGTCGAGCCTGGATAGAAATTCTAGTAAACACTTACCTCGATCGTTTACATCGGAGCTTCCCCATGCGACACATCCGACAACGAGCGGCAGGCTTTTGCTCCTGCAGTATTCTGCCAGGGCCGACACCTCTTGGGGGGGACACATTCTATCTCCAGCGAAGTAGGCAGAGGCTATGACCGTGGTCTTTCCCTGCTTTACTTCGGTGGTCGCTATCGCGACGCAGTCCCTGGAGAGAAATTCTGAAAGGATAGTATATTTAATATTCTTCCTTATCATTATACAGGCTCTGGGGAAGGCATGCCTTTGGTCCCAAATTACCGTGGATTCTCTCGTATACAGGCCCTTTATTCCCTCATTGCACCAGGGTTCCTGTATTAGAGCTAGTCCTAGGTGTTATCGGGTGAACGTTCTAGCTAGGACGGCCGAGGCCGCCTTCGCATGGTGAACGTTCACATGGACTAGCTTGGTGCTTTTGATGACTGAGGGGGGAGTCATCATTGCGCCGAATTATCTGCGCTATCTGGCGGAGAGCCGGGACTGCTCTCAACGCCTCCGAACACCAATGTGGTGTCGGCTTCTTCGTCCTCATGGACTGCGAGCTCTGAGGCGAGCTCTTGTGAGGACATGGGTGCGTCTGCATCCTCCACCACCTCCATGTCCTCTACGGGGGATTCCCCGTCGAGCTCCTCGTCCTCAGCGACGTCCTCCTTCTCTGTGAGGGGTTCCTCACACGGAGTCTCGCTACTTTCCGCTTCGGCGGGGTGTTCTGCCTCAGTCTCTTGCTGATGGGTCTGTCCAGCCAGCTTCGCGGTCTTCTTGAGACCATGTACGGGGATCTTCCCGTACCTGAAGTTTAGCTGGCGACCCATCGAGACGATGGCCTGCATCGAGACTTCGTCGATGCCAATGACCATGAGGGCTCTGCCCCCTTGGTCCTTTCGTGACATGAAACGCCACATGTCAGTCACGATGTTGTTTTGGTTCCTCAGCATTGTGAGGACCCATTCATCCGCTTTCGCGGCACTCCTTGGGAGGAAGACGGTAATGTAATGGGGCGAGGGGATATTCTCTCCCATTTTACCGAGAAGGGGTACTCCCTTCCATTCTGACAATCTTGACTCGTTGCTCATCAGCCACTCCGCGGTCGTCTCATCGTTGCAGTCGATGATTAGATGACCCGGCCGGAAATGGATTCCTGAGAAGCTGATGGGCGTATCCCAACATGCCAGGAAGACTTCCTCCAGTATCGATGATGCCCCAGTTCGAGGCTCCTTTGCCATCCGGAGGGCTTCCTCCGGTGTGCTGCCATGCTTGAGGTATCTCAGGTACCACTTGGTCATCTAGGCCTCCTGGCTGTCCTCTTGCAGGGAAGGAGTCCTGCTTGGAACGTTTGTCCCCATTGGGAGGTGGCCTTTGTCCTCCAGAGGAGGCGGGGCGTGTTCCCTTTGGGGGGAGGGGATGGTCCCTCTTTGTTCCTGTACTCTTTCCTACCGCAGGAGCTCGGTAGGGACCCTGTGGTGGGGTTCTACGCACTGGTGCGCGGTTTCATCTCTAACGAGGCTTGGACGCTCCTGGTCCATCTGCCTCTCTTCAAACTGCCTTGCGACAGAGGTTGCAGGGAGATCCTGCTGAAATTGAACTTGATTCTTATATTGCTTCTTGCTTGAAGTTCCTTGTTATTGGGCTTCTATATGGTCGACCACCGGCCGAGGCCCACCAGTGGCAAGGCTACTTAGAATAGGCGGTCGCCACTTGCCTGAGCCCACCGTTCAAGACTGGACTATTTGTTACCCGGGCCTCCAGCCAGGCTGACTCTCGGCACGGTCCGAGTGACACCTTAGTCCGGCCCGGTGTGAGATGTGCGGGATGGGAGAGGGGTAGGTAGTGTGTGGGAGTTGGGTGTGTGTGAGGCTACTTATAGAAGGCGGCAACACAAGCGCCTTGTTGGTGCACTACGGTGTGACACCCGCTGGCTGTCCAGGACTGCTTATTTGTGGGGTAAACCCACTTATTCGCAGCTAACCTCCATAAGAAGGCCTTTCGCTATCCGCAACCTGCGACCCGTCCGATGGCCCAAGAGCTAGGCCCCCCTAAAACCATCTCACAAGTTCTTTGGGACGGAGTTCCTGTATTATGTGTCTGCGAAATTTTATGGCGAGACGAGGCACTCCAGCAGAAATTTTTTCGGACAACGGAACAAATTTTAGGTCCACCGAAAAAGCAGTTAAAGAGGAGCTAGTCAAAATTAATTTTGATGATATCGCTGTGAAGTATGACCGGATTAAGTGGCGCTTCAATCCACCAGGTGCGCCACATATGGGAGGTGCCTGGGAGCGTCTTATCAAGACTACAAAGAGTCCTAAAAGCCATATGCCCAAATTACTCATTCAATGACGAAACCCTGCGGTGTGCATTAATGGAGGCTGAGCTTATCATCAATTCACGTCCTTTAACATTTGTAAGCCTTGAATCAGCAGATGACGTCGCTTTGACTCACTTGTTATTAGGCACAGTCGACGGGTATAAACCAATTTGTAGCGACGAAGTAGACCTACGCCATCGCTGGAACCAAGCTCAGCTTTTTGGAGACCGCTTCTGGAAGCGTTGGGCTCACCAGGCGTGTCAAATGGTTCGAGAAGTCCACTCCAATTCAAGTGGGTAGTGTTGTCGTCGTGGTTGATGAAAACCTACCAAGGAACCTGTGGCCAATGGGCCGCGTAACCAACACAATCATCGCCAAAGACGGGCAGGTCAGAAGAGTGACCATTTAGACTAAACGAGGAACCATGGAGAGGCCTGCCACAAAAATAGCTGTTTTGGATGTCGGCGCAAAAGTTGGTAAATAACACTGAAACAGGAACATTTACGAAGGGGGGAATGTTGCCGCCAATATTGAATTTTTGTTCGTTTAAGTTTAAATCCTATGTTTTTGTTAAAATAGTATCGCACATTTGAATGTAACCGTGCGATATACAGATCTAACCAAAATCGATTACTTCTTGTCCAATGTTATCTATCATGTACCATCACGAAGAAATTGTGAGTCAATCGGGATTTAGAAGAGAGGCAAGAAGCTCACGAAATATTTTAAGCGTGCTCGCTAATGTTCGCTAAAGATCGCTATACATACTTTAATCGACTATACTTGTGAAATTAAAAATCATTATAATAAATTGTTTAATCAAATAAACATAAAAATACAAATGAACACTTATTTCGCACAAGGAAGGCACGCTCTAAGACTTCGGAAACTCTAACCTCAACTTCGCCGGTCACAGTTAACATTCTAAATTAAAAGTGACAATTTCTTGTCACTACGACATATAGATATTTGTATATTACAATCCAATAAAACAGCTTCGTTTTTCGAAAGCCCATCTGTTTGTGTGTAATGTAAGTGCTGCAGACAGTACATGAACTGCCTGGCTTGACTTTTTTGTATTGTGTATTAAGCTGGGATGCATACAGTTCATAAACTGTTTGCAATTGGTCGTCGCAACTAGCACTTGAACCAGTTGGACCTTTGATGTGCACAATTGAGAGTCTGAAGACACAGCGACAGATTCTCTGCTGCGTGCGATGGAAGAAATGAGTACAGTTCTTTGGTAGTATTGAGACTGATTTTATTAAGCAAACTTACGGCTATTTTTATGCTAACAATGGGTCATATTGATTAGTGAAAGTGTTGATCTGGCGTGTGTAGAAATTAGGTGATTGCAATGGTCAGCAACTTCCTTAGTTGCATGCCTTCTGCGTGCCAATTGCATTGTCAGCAGAAGTTTGAGTTACTGACGAATTGGCTCATCGACGTACGTGTGTGTAGTATAGCTAACTCAGCTGAAAGCGGAGTCGCGGTGTGTTTTGACCTGCCTTAATGTGTTTTGTTTGTTTTGTGTGCTTATAGGTAAATGAATAAAAATGCATTTCTTATAATTAATAAAGATGCGACTTAACATTCTCCCGGCCGTTGAATCGGTGATCAACCATCGCTCAAGTTCAGTGTAAAGCGGGGAGGAAGAGGTGTCGGGGGGGGGATGTATCGCAGTTTTCCTCTGTGGTCCTTGGGGACGTCCGGGGGTTCCACATGGCTTGCCTGTTCCGGACGGCGTAGGTGAGGATTAGCAGAATTGATATTGCTAAGGCAATATAAGAAGCTATATGATGGTGCTGCAGGGAGTCGACATGTTGTGGTAGCTTCTGAAGTTTGATTGTCGCTAAGTCTTGTTGCAAGTTGTCAAGCTCCGAATAGCCTTGCTCTGTTGGCCGGGCGGTTGGTTCCAATATTGGATCTGAGCCGTATCTTACAGGCTGACTCAGGTTACCAAATCGAGAGTATGTGGTTGTTATTTCTGTGATCGTTGTGCCAAAGGTGCTTATGCTGATTTCAGAGTTCCTAGCGGTGCATCCAATAGCTAGTGTTAGGATCCCAGTTCCTTCAATACGGATTTTTGATGGATTTCCGCTACAGACAGCCTGAAGTTCTAATGCTGATTGTGTTGCAAAGATCCACGTATTCGGCTTGTGAGTGTTGGACCATATTATATGTGTTTTTGTGTGCGTGATCTGGCACAGGGCACTTGTTTTGTTGTTGAATAACTGGAACTCACAACGATTGTCGACATAAAAAATAGCTTGTTGGTCAAAACAAATGTATTCGTCATGTGGTAAGGTGAGGCAGCGTCGAAGATCATCTGGAGTGAGCCCCATGAACTGATCTCTGTGATTGTTGACTGCTATTATTGGAGTATTTAGTTCAAAAAGGTTCCAGCTGTTGGAGTGCCACATGGGTATTGGAACGATGTTGAAGATTTCTAGTTGAACAGTTAATGCTAGTGGAATTGTCACTCTGAAGATGGCATGTGTGTCAGTGATGGCACCTTCGGCTCTCATAATTCTGTATAGTTGAATTACATTGGCAGTGGTAACGGGTAGCATTTGATCAGGTGGCAAATGGTCACGTATTTGGTCAAGCTGCTCTGTCAATTGCTGTGGAGACACTAACATTGGACTAATTGTGCGATGATGGATGCCAGTTAGTACATCAAAGATTTCTGACTGCATTCGCAGGGGACATTGCTAGCAGGGTCAGTTGTGATATAAGTACCAGAAACGATTGTACTAGATGGCCGCCTGTATAATTTCCTCTCTGTTAATTGACTAGCGCAATTTGCTTTTCCACTAACTTAATACGCTTATCAGTGTTAGTTTTGCTCTTTCTGACCACTTTTATTGTGGAATCCACAATCGAAGTTTGGTTTTGGAGGAGCTGCAGCAGAAATTGTTCCTTCATTTTCACTTGGTCGATTGTTCTCGACATCTTTTGAGCAAAGTTAAAATCCAGTACACCGAAAAGACTGTTGGCTAGATTTCCCACTATGTCAAGCGGTGATCTCCGCGATCGAGAATTCTTCATTACTGAACTTTCGGACTGCAGTTCACTGCGTAAATGCTGAAAGTGTTGAAGCATTGATTCGCATGCCTGACGGTTTTGTAGGTCAGGGCACATGTAGCCGCTCCAGTATGGGTCCAAGTCATAGTAGATGACCATGATCCATTCAGATACTGCCATTCTTGTGGTGTCCAGTTTTTCGTAGAATATCCCTGGTTTGTTGGTAAACTGAGTCACCGTTATTGGTTGGGATAGTGCTAGAGGCAACATGAGCAGGAGCACTAACATTGTTGATATTATGGACGGCGATAACAACCTTTTTCGCTGAGTTGGTGGTTCATCGGGCTCAGTCGTATCCTTGATCATACTGACAGGGCGCTTGACTGCTACGTCTTCTGGAAATAATGGAGCCAGTCGACTTATGGGGCGCTTGTAGATGCCTGATGCTGTTTTGACGTCTACTACTCGCACGTACTTAACTTGCCCAGGGTATGTTTTGACAATACGGCCCATCGGCCACTTCATTACCGGTAGGTTGTCTTCCTATATTAAGACCAATAGCCCCTCTTCGACGTTTGGTGAGGCTGTTTTCCATTTATGACGAACTTGGAGTTCTTGTAGGTATTCTAGTGACCATTGCCTCCAAAATCCTTGTTTAAGTCTGGAAACCAGTTCCTACTAATGACTTTCCGTCATGCTCGCCATTAGGATCGGGTGGCGCGGTTAAAGGTTCACCAATCAGGAAATATCCTGGGGTAAGGGCTGTTGTGTCTGTTAGATCATTCGATATTGGGGTCGATTGTTAAAGATGCTGTTGTGGTCGTCGTGACCAGTAATCGTTTAGCGGACTTTACAGCCGCTTCCCAGAGCCCGCCAAATGATGGTGCTCTGGGAGGGATAAACTTGAATGCAACTTGACGCTTGTGGTTTGTTATCCGATCTTGAGCCTTGTCGGTGAATATTGTGTCTTCCAAATCCTTTAGTTGGTTATTGGCTCCAATGAAATTGGTTGCATTGTCGCAGTGGATCGTCTTGCATTTTCCGCGGCGGCTCAAAAAACGGCGAAGGGCTGCCAGAAATGCGTCGGTTGATAAATCACTTACCAACTCCAGATGCACCGCCTTAGTGGTGAAGCAACAAAATACAGCGATGTATGCTATGTCAGGTCTTTTCCCGCGGACTTTGTGATGAATCCAAACGGGTCCGCAGTAGTCTACGCCAGAGTTGAGGAATGGGCGTGCTTCAGTAACTCGTTCTGCTGGCAGATTGCCCATAATTTGGTGCATTAACTTGGGTTTGGCCTTGTTGCAACGAACACAGCTGTGAATGATGCTTCTTGCCATAGTTTTGTCGTTAATGATCCAATACTCCTGTCTGGCTGTGCCTCTTAGTGCCTGTGCGCCGCAATGCATGTTGTCTTCATGGATTTCTCGCAATATCATCTTTACAATTGGATCATTGTATGGGAGCAAAATTTGATGCTTTGAGTTGTATGGAAGTGCAGATTGTTCCAGTCTGCCACCCACCCGAATTATTTCATCGTCTCCTAAAATGGGAGAGAGCGATGTTATCGGGCTCTTTTTGTCCACTGTATTGTGGCGTTGTAGCTGTCGAATATGAGGTGCGAGTTTAACGTGTTGGATGTTTCGCAGGATCACAGTGCGTGCGCGCTGCAGTTCATCCATCTACAATGTCGTTGTTGCAGCACTGTTCCTTTTGTAGCAGAAGCGCAGCATATGTTTATATATATATACAATGCGTTGTAGCTTGCGAAAGGAATTGCTGTGTTTGCAAGTATACAGCTCTTCTCCTCTTGTTGTTGGGGTAATGGGCAATCTGACGTGTTTTGTCTTTCGCTCCATGTTACTGGGGGTCACGCTGAGCGAACTTGTTCATTTGTCCCGCGGACCATGCAAGAATAGTGGCCCGTATAGCCATAGATTATGACTTGCCAATTTTTGTGCTGTGGTTTCTCTGGAAAGAACATCGGCTGCATTGTTTGCTGATGACACATGACGCCATTGGCCTTGGCTTCTTAGAGCCTGTATTTTGGCTATCCTTTTTGCCACAAAGGTATGGTAGGTAGATGCAGCGGCATTAATCCAGGCAAGAACCCTGTGGAGTCGGTCCAGTAATATCCTGGGACTGTCTCAGGATTCATGTGCAGGTCCTTTCTTACTCTGGCGGTGAGTTCAGCTCCCAATAGTGCAGCACACAGTTCTAGTCGAGGAAGGGTTTGTTTTGCTGTCGGAGCTACTCTAGATTTAGAGCACATTATGCGAACAGAAATCTGCTTATTTTTACATAAACTGCAGCGCCATATGCCTTTTCTGAGGCATCTACAAATGTGTGAAGCTCTATGGTTTCTGGAGTTATGCCATCGTAAATGTGCCTCGGAATCTGCATTGTATTTAGTGATTGCATATTCGCACGATACTAGTTCCATTCGTTCTGAAGGTGTGTTGGCAATTCGTCATCCCAATCTAGCTTTAGTTCCTAGAGCTGTTGCATAAATATTTTTGCCTTGACCACCACCGGAGCAAATAAACCTAATGGGTCAAAGATTTGTGAGCAGAGTTCTGAGCACACTGTTCGTTTTGTAATGTGTGTCGATTGACTCCTTTGTGCTCTTCCGCAGAGTTGGTCTTTCTTTGGCATCCAGATGACTCCAAGCGTTTTTATGCTATGGTGGTCCAATGTTTCGCCAAGCTTCACATCACTGACAATGTCCTCCTTGGGGATTCCTTGCAGTAGGTGATCGTTGTTCGAACACCACTTTCTTAGATTGAATCCAGCTGGCTTAAGTATTTTGATTAACTCTTGCATAGCTTGGATCGATTCCGGGATGGAATTGGCACCTGAAGTCATTTTTCAGAACTGTGGATCCCACTGGTAACCTGTCCTTACTTTAGATGTCTGAATGATCCAAGCACTTCGTTGCCAAAAATAGGGCTGACGTTGTCCCATATGTTACCGTCTTCAAACGATAGTATTTTATGCGATGGACTGTCCCTCCAGACAATCAACTGATGGAACTGGTTTTCTGGATTTACCCACACTTGACGGTACATTTTTTCTATGTCCGCTGTGAAGACGTATTTGTGGGTCCTGAATCGTAGTAATATAGACAATAATTCACTTTGGGCAGTGGGCCCATTGTGTAAAATGTCGTTTTTGCGATTTACCGGTTGACGTTTTGCATGATGCGTCGAACACCACTCGCAGTTGAGTCGTGGTGCTATCCGATTTTAGAAAGCAATGGTGAGGGATGAAGTAATGATCTTTTGGTATCTGAGATGGTTTCACTTCCTTCATGTGTCCTAGCTCTTCGTACTCTGTCATGAATTTGACGTAACCTTTCCATGTGTCAGGTATTGTTCTGCGTTCCAGTGCCAAAAATCATTTGGTTGCAATTTCCATAGAGGCTCCCAGGGCTGAAGGATGTTCAGAAAATGGCAGTTGAACGATGAACTTGCCATCCGCTGCCAACTGTAGGTTTTGCACGAAATGGGCTTCGCAGTGTGCTTCAATTGGTGTGCGCGGCTGTTCTTCCGATTCTATATTTTCCAAGGTCCAGAATCGTTCCATGAGGGCATTGGTTTCTTCATTTGTGGCTGCTGCACAAATGGCTGATGATTTGTTTGTTGCATTTATTTTCCCTGCAACATCCGAGCTCTGTATCCTGTAGCACTGGTCCTCCGGCCGAAATCTTCCGTTGATTTGGTAGAAGAAGTGAGTAGTAGTGCTCTGCACCTATCAGCATGTCTATTTTTCCCGGTTTGTCAAACTGAGGATCAGCCAGTGGCAGTTTGTTTGGTATTTTCCAATTCCTCGAATTTAGCGCTTGTGCTGGTTGATCTGAGATGATGTGTGGGAGCACAAAAGATTCAATTCTTTGCGTAAAGCCATTGTGGAGGGACTTTACTAAAACATTAACTCGAGATCGGCTCGTCCTTGGCTGTCCTCCAATACCTTTAATGCGTAATTTTGTGTCATGAAGTTTCAAGGACAGCATTGATGCCAAACGTTCAGAGATCAGGTTGATCTGTGATCCTGAGTCTAGCAGTGCTCTAAAGTTAGCCATTTGTCCGTTTTGTGCTTGTACTGACACTTTTGCGGTAGCCAACAGATTGTAGTTGTTGTTGTTTGCCGCCCCTACAGCTGGTGCTTGTATGGCTGCACCCGGTGTAGGTTCCAAATGCAAGAGCGTATTGTGCTTCTTGTTGCACTTAAAACAAGTTCGGCCTTGGCATGCTTGGGATCTGTGATCAGCCCTAAAGTAATTGACGCACAATTTTTGTTTTTGTACCCAATTTAGACGTTCGGATACTGATTTGGTTCGGAAGTCATCGCACCGGAATAGTGGATGTGCCGACTTTTTACAGTATCGGCACCAGGAAGCTTTATCTGTGGCAGCCGATGCACATGTTGTGCCTTTTGACTCTTTTCTTGTGGATTGAGTCTTTTTAGCCGCTCCTAGGACCCTGATCCGTTGATCAAGGAACTGGAGCATAGTTTCTATCCCTTGTATCTCCCTTGACTCCTCATAAAGAGTTTTATTGTTGTTATCCAACTTGTTCCTTATAATTGCAATTAGTATTGGATCCCAAGTGGATATGTCAATTTCCAATCCTTTTAATGAGGCAAGGGATTCAATTGTGGTTATGTAGAGTTCTTTTAATGACTTGGCATCGTCATTAATGGTGTTATGCAAAAGGAAACGGTTCAGTACCGTATTTGCAACATCTCTGGGGTTGTTGTATGCGTCATTTAAAATTCCCCATGCTCTCATATAGTTTTCTTCTTTTAGGTCGATGTGGCGTATCAACCGTTCTGCTTCCCCGGTGACTGAGGTTTTAAGGTACCACATTTTTTGCACCGTGGGCATATCGGATTCATGAACCATGCATGAAAACAAGTCGAAGAATTGGGTCCATTTTAGCCAATCCCCGTCGAATTTGGGGATGCTCACCCGTGGTAATTGCATGTTGCTTGATCGAGTGGCTTTTGCTCGTAGCGACTTCTGAATTTCTTTTTCGAGTTCAAGATAGGATTTCAATTCGTATCCCACTTCGGCTGTGCTTTCATATTCTTCGTGAATTTGAAAGTGGACCTCATGTGCTTGGGTCCATAGTGAATTTATCAATTCACCTGTTTTTTGTCCCTCTGACAATTGTTTAAGCGAGCGTTTCAGTGCCGCCATGATCGCCTTTTGTCGTCGACATAATGAGGTAAGTCTTCAATCCGCCAAGGAAGGCTGATAGTTTTCTTTGCCTTTAATTGTTTGTTCAGCCAGTTTTCGGCTTGAGGACTGAGTTTGTTTTTCCTCATTTTCTTTGAATACCGCAATGTATTTCAAATAGGATTTATTCGTATCCTCATAGAAGTTAACGTATTCCTCGCTGACTTCAATCAGTCCTGAGATCATTTTGCTGGAATTGCTTCCACGCATCCTCAAGCAATGCCACCCTTGTTTGGTAGTATTCTGCTTGGGTTTTTCTCTCTGCCGAGTCTTTTTTGAAGTTTCTTATTATTCTCACAATTTCATGTCCAATTTCATTTTGGACGTCCAGTGCCTCTTGGGCTTCCTTTTGCTGATCTATATCCTTGCCCATTTAATTATTTCTCGCTATACTTCCGACCCGTTGGAAGTGTTTTATTCGCTATTAAATTAGCTGGATTACGCTTCAATTCGCAACCAAATGTTGGTCAAGGAAGTCGAGAAAAAACTTAATGGTTGATTGGATAGACAGTTGCCAAGTATTTTTCCGCACTGTATACGTACACGTTTGCACTATGAACAAGTACTGACGTTTACAGATTTTTAATAAAATTGTTTCTTTATATAAAATATATTTGGTATATACGATCGTGGAAAAAACTGATGAATCGCCAACTTCTGTTGCAGGCCCACACCGTTCGTGTTGCTGCGGTATGTTTTTGCTGTAAATCAGTTTTTATCTGCTGATTTCGCAATTTGGTAGGTAGTTGGTCTTCAAGTTGACCAATGGCTTGATCGTCAAGCATATCAAAAATTCTGGGTCGCCAAGTTGACCAGTAAGATTCTGATTGGAGTTCTTTGGAGTTTTTTCAATGTCGCACGTTGGGGCGACTAGAGCAAATTCCGCGCCAAAATTGATTTTTTTTTTTTTTTAGATATTGAAGAAAGCTTAAATGCAACTTGAAAGATGATTAAATTTTGCGTAATAATCAAAAAGGAAAAATAGTCTATGATATTTGGTTCTCCCACAACACGCATTTAAATTTCACCTTTCGAAACTCGATTTCCAGGAATTCATAAAATAGGGCATTTTATTGTATGTTCGCCATCGTTTTTCATGAATATGAAACTTTTATGCGGATATGTAGCGATTGGAAGTATTACTTTTGACTATTCTTAGTTCATTAGTATAAATAAAATTTTCATAAAAAAAATTTAATAATTTTTGGAAAAAGGTCCAAGAAAACTAAATTTGTTTGCTTATTGTTGGACATAAAGTAATCGCCCGCGCGCGATCGCTCTTTAAAATAAATTTAAAAAAAAAATTTCAATATTAAACTTTATGTCCTGAAAAAGTTAGCGTACCCTTTTTTGCCTTTTCTGAGAAAATTGAATTTTAGTAAGTGAAGTCATTTTCAAAATTCAAATATCGCCAGCCCTGGAACATTCGCGCGCATGTTGAATTTCATTAATCAGCTGTTCTAACATCTGTTTTGATTGTTTATTTTCTTGATATTTGGGAGTGGATTAAATTTGAAAATTATTTTCTATAAATAACCATGGAAAATGAAGCAGGTAGTGTTTAGTTTAGTAGGGGAGAGTCTCCGGTTGTGGACATAGTTGCGTTTTTCACTTATAACTTTTTTCCACGTCAACGTTATGCGGTGATATGAACATCATTGTAAAGCTAGAGACTCAAGCTAACTTTCCTCTGAAGTAACCTATTGTTTTAGACAAATGGAAAAAAATTTGCAGCCATGTATATAAAGTGATGATTTTTGGCCAAAACTTTTTTTGTACCCGGTTGTGGACACCCTTGTTGTTGTTAAGGGTACTGTATACCTTCAGGTGTCATTTTTTAAAGGTTTACAAAAAATAAGATTACTCAAAAACTATAAGTGGTATTAAGAAGCGGTTTTTCATTGGATAGGTAATCGGTTAAACTAAATTAAGTAATTTTTGTTGTTGTTGTTGTACCTACGGTTGTTGTTGTATTTCTGTTCAAAGTTAACCAAAAATTTAAAACATTGGCCCATGGTTGCAAAAATTTTTTGAGAACGGATGATCTGAATTCAAAACTGAAGATGGGGTTTTGTTAAGAAATAATGTAATTCTGGTGTGAACTAGGATATTTTGGATCGGTCAATAAATGGCGGAGTTATGGTGTTTCAAAATCAAAATTTCGAAAATCGACTATTTTTTCCCACTGTATTGGTACGACCATTATTATTCCGTTATTTGTTGACCGATCAAAAATATCCTAGTTCACACCAGAATGGTGGGTATTAGGAGCAATTTAAGGGAAAGAACTCGAAAATCGGTCAACAGGTACTATTTAAATCTTTGCAACCATTTGGGAAAAAGTGGTTCCGAGATAATCGCATTTAAAGATTCGACATCTGTTTTCGATGAAATAAAAATTATATTTAATAAATGTATAAGTCGGATTTGGTGCATTTGGGGGTTAACTTTCACCGAAAAAAAAAGATTATCAAAATCGGTTGAGCGGTTCTCCAGAAATTTGAGTCAAAGTGCGTCAAGACATGGTAAAAAGTAAAATCTCGAAAAATTTCCAAGTAAAATTTTTTTTTCAAAAATTTTTTTTTCCATAATATCGAACATTTTATAAATATTTATAAAGTTTTTGACCAAAAAAGGAAAAAAAAAACAATTTCTAAAAATACTAGGGTCAGTAAAAAAAATTTTCAAATAAAAGGGTCGGAAAAAATAATTCTTTTTGTTTATATCTTTAGAACTGAGTTTCGGATCAGCCTGAAAGTTTTGCAGGATGTTTATAAGATCCTAATAGAACGTTTGAGCAAATAAAAAAATAAATCAAAAATAAATTTTTCTGAAGGTATACAGTACCCTTAAATCGCTAGAAATGGAAAAATATGAAGTAAAATGGCCGGTGGTGGTTCAGAACTTCTAGTCATAGATCTTCTGGACCTAATGGGGGCGTATGTGGTCAGGGAAAGCTTCTGATCGGTTCAACTTGGCGAACCCAGAGTGATCCTGGCTTACTACGTCTCAAGTCGACTCACACCTCCTCGTGGTGACCACCGGAAGCAGTGGCAATGCACCCGCATTCGCTGCTGACTAACGTGAGCGGCGAAATATTTTAATATTAGCCTTATCTGTGCTCACGCGCCAACAGAAGACAAGGAAGGCACGATAAAAGATGAATTCTATGAGCGCCTGGAACAACTATACGAGCGCTGCCCCGACCACGACATAAAGATCGTGCTAGGCGATTTTAACGCGAAAGTCGGGAGAGAAGGAGTTTTTGGATCGACAGTCGGACGATTCAGCCTTCATGAAACAACCTCCGGTAACGGAGAGAGGCTAATAGACTTCGCTGCGGGCCGGAACATGGTCATAAGTAGTACCAGATTTGAACACCTCGACATCCATAAGGCGACCTGGAAGTCCCCTGGTCAACGAACACGAAATCAGATTGATCACGTTGTGATCGACGGAAGGCATTCATCGAGTGTACTAGACGTGCGTGCGATTCGAGGAGCCAACATAGACTCGGATCATTACCTGGTTGCAGCCAAGGTACGCACGCGGCTCAGTGTGGCACATGCCTCACGCTCTGGCACACGTCGAAAGCTAAACGTCGAGAAGCTGCAATCACAAGGGACCTCTGAAGCCTACTCAGCTAAACTCGCCCAACTGCTCAGGGAAACCTCCCCATTCCCTTCCGATATATGCGAACAGTGACATCGTATATCGCACTCCATGAGTACGGCTGCCAAGGAGATACTCGGTTACTCCGAGCCCCCTCGAAAGCGGTCTTGGTACGACGAGGAGTGCCGACGCGCTACTGCAGAGAAAAACGCTGCCTACAGGAGAACTCTGCAGTCGAGAGTAACGCGGGCTGCTAAAGAGCGATACCTGGATAAAAAGAAAGAGGAGAAACGCCTTTTTAGAAGAAAAAAGTTTGAGCAGGAAAGGCGAATGCGCGAGGAAGTCGAGATGTTATTCGGCATGAGTGAGACTCGAAAATTTTACCAAAAGATTAAGCAATTAACAGAAGGTCTGGTCACAGATCCGCAAGTGGCGCTTAACAAATGGAGAAGTTACTTTTCCAACCTACTGGGAGGCGATGACGAACATGATGCCGCCTCTAGAGAAGTAACGATGCCACCAATCGACAACATAGAGATAGACCCCCCGACCCAACAGGAAGTCTGTTTAGCCATACGAAGGCTAAAGAACAACAAGTCGCCAGGCGCTGATGAGTTGCCCGCTGAATTGTTCAAGGCTGGAGGCGATGAATTGGTAAGGTGCATGCACCAACTTCTGTGCCGTATATGGGTTGACGAAAGCATGCCCGGCGATTGGAATCTAAGTGTTCTCTGTCCAATCTTTAAAAAAGGAGACCCTGCAGTTTGCGCCAACTACCGCGGGATCAGTCTCCTCCCCATCGCATATAAGGTTCTGTCCCGCATTATTTGTGAACGTCTAAAGCCGCTTGTTGATACACTGATTGGACCTTATCAGTGTGGCTTTAGACCTGGTAAATCCACCACAGACCAGATATTCACACTGCGCCAAATCCTGGAGAAGACCTATGAGAGAAACATCGAAAATCACCATCTTTTTATCGATTACAAAGCCGCTTTCGACACGCCGATAAGGTCAAGGTTTTTCGAAGCCCTGTCTACTTTAGGTATTCCAGCAAAGTACGTTCGACTTTGCATGATGACGTTGAGAAGCACTCAAAGCTCCGTCAAAATAGGAACGAACCTCTCCGAGCCTTTTGATACCAAAAGAGGTTTTAGGCAGGGCGATACCTTATCGTGTGACTTCTTTAATCTACTGATGGAGTATATACTACGCCAGTGCCCAAATGCCAAAAGATCGGGCACCATCTTTAATAAAGATGTAATGCTACTTGCATATGCCGATGATATTGACATTATCGGCAAAACCGAACAGGCAGTAAGCAAGGCGTTTTCAGAGATTGAGAAGCAGTCTGAGCTAATGGGTTTAGCGGTAAACGAGGACAAGACGAAGTACCTAGTGTCCTCGAAACAGAAGTACACACAACTTGGGCAATCTGTTGCAAAGGGAGAGTACAACTTTAAAGTTGTAGAGGACTTTGCCTACCTTGGAACGATGATAACCGGCGACAACAACATCAGCCTGGAAATTCGAAGAAGAATCACGCTCGCAAACCGATGCTATTACGGGCTAAGTAGGGAGCTCAAGAGCAGAAACCTCAAGCGAAGAACAAAAATAGCGCTATATAAGTCGCTTATCATCCCAGTCCTGCAATACGGCGCAGAAGCATGGGCAATATCATCAGCGGATGAGGCGGCGATTGGCGTTTTCGAGCGAAAGATTCTTCGCAGGATTTATGGACCTTTGAAAGTTGGCGAGGACTTTCGCATCCGAAGGAATGACGAACTGTATAAGCTCTATGGGGATACTAGTCTGGTCAAGCGCATAAAGCAACAGCGGCTGCGCTGGCTGGGACATGTTACCCGTATGGATGATCAAGCTCCAGCGAAAATGGTCTACAAGAGGAATGCGAAAGAACTGGGACAAGGCAAGGTGGGACGACCACCTCTAAGGTGGGACGACCAGGTGCGGAAAGACATTTCTAAGCTTGGCGTGAAAAACTGGTGCCAGCTCGCACGGAGCAGAAGCGACTGGCGGACATTAGTTGCAGCGGCCGAGACCGTCAAACGGTTGTGATGCAAGCATCGGGCCAATAAAGAAGAAGAAGAAAATGGCCATGAATTGATAAAAAAAAGAACGTTTATTTTTTTTAAGAAGCCTTCAGTGGCAAAAAGTACAAAAAATAATGGTCTTCAGTGGCAAAAAATCAAAAAATGATGGCCTTCAGTGGCAAAATGAAAAAAATTATTCCGAATTTCGTCTTCTTCCGATGACGAAGACGACTTCCTCTTGGCACCGCGTTTGTCCGACGCACAGTGGCCGGTTTGGCGAATTTAGCGTTGCAAAAATAAAAAATTGATAGTCGATTTTTTTGACTGCTTTAATTTAATTTAATAAAGGGAACCCCAGATAGCCCGAAAATGTTTAGTTTATTGAATTTGGTCAATTATTTTGGATTTTACTGTGGTTCAAAGTTGAACAATTTTTCAAACTGATCAATTTTTGTATTTTTTTGGTTTCAAATGTTACGTTTCGGAACGTACAAAATCCAAACGGAAATTCGGATTGCAATTTGGTTTTTTGCTTTTTAAAGATGCAACAATTCTGTAGTAAAATGAAATAGACAATTTTTTTAATTTTTTAATTATTTCAGTTATTGTCGTTTTACTGAAGTACTACTTTTGTACCTTATTTTCCCACATTGATGGACTGCGAAAAGTACATTCACGCTTCTAGAGTAAACATTTTTTTAAATACATATTTCTAAATAAAAATATATTTATGTGGTCTTGCGCATAGCTGCGCCTTGCGAGTATGAGTGACTTAAACATATTTAAATGCATGAATATTCTACGTATTTAGGTGAAATCAAGCGCGTGCCGGTTTTGCGTAGCATAAATCGTAATTTTTGAATGGAAAGAGATATTTGAAAAGTTCCAAAGAAAATGTGATGAGAATTTCAGTAGCTTTCAAATAAGCTCAAGTTCATTATTGTAGGTAAACTGGGTGACCTAGGATTGGCCGCCAAACTGCAAATTGGATAAACTGAAAAGGTTGCAAGAAATGGGAAAATCATTTTAACTTTTTTTTTAAAGCGATTTATTTAAATTATAATTGTTAAACTACTTAAAATTTACCAAATTTAATAAATAGCTAACTTTTAATAAGTAAAAATATTTATTTTCAAACAAATTATTTATTACCTACATAGCTCGCAAATAACTCTCAACACATTTTTCCATGCGGTCAGTCTCACATAAAAACAGAAACAATCAAAGCACACACAAATTATTTATTACCTACATAGCTCGCAAATAACTCTCAACACATTTTTCCATGCGGTCAGTCTCACATACAAACAGAAACAATCAAAGCACACACGCTCTCTCACTGAGCTGAACACTTTTCTGCCCCGCTCTTGTGTTTTCTGTTTCGTCAGTTCGCTTGAGCAAAACGAACGAGTCTGTCCGCCAATAACAACAGAGAGAGACACTTTTGAGCGAGTGCTCAGGAAGCAACTGTCTGGAAATGAGCAGAACACTTAAAGTGTCAGAAAAAAGTGTTATTTGTTTTGTTTATCGGTGAGCTCGTTTATGTTCAATTTTCATATTTGTATTCATATTTCATACATATTATATTATAATTCATATATGTATTATATAATATGTAGTAAATATAAGCTTGATTACACAGGCCAACAAAATGACCATCTTTGTGAGGTGCAGCCCTGTGGCCTTAAAAATATGATAAGTTTATGTTCACTGATTCCAAAACAGGTTTCGGTTATGTTCAATCAGCTCTTGTTTCCAAGATATAGCGGAAAAACGAAAATCTTGAATTTTTGGCACTCTAGGATTTATGGAGGCCACACTAGGAATAAATGTCTGAGTTTATGAGCTAATTACGGCAAAGGACATATCAATGCAAATTTTAAAAATCATAGGCGCTATATAAGTACAGCGGAAAGGGTCTAAATTGGCCTCTAAAGACAGACATTTTTCGATTTATAGCATTTTTAGCAATATAAACCATCCCGTTTAAGCTAGCGCAGTTATTGAATAATTAATTTTGCCATCTGAGCTTATAGCCAAACATATGATCTAATTTTGTGATTTTTATGGCATTTAAATAAGTTTATTTGGCAAAGATATGGCGTGTTTAAGACGAAAATACATTTTTAAATTTATGGGAGGAAAACTAGATTGTTACTCTAAATCTGTATAGGAACTGTAAAGGGGCTACTTGGTTCGGCATAAATTGTTGTATGTTTACATGTAGATGATAAATTATATTTGGAAACAAGTAGCCTTTTCACAGTTCCTATACAAATTTGAGTTACAAATCTAGTTTTCCTCCCATAAATTTAAATATGTAATTTCGTGTTTAAGAGGCTATAACTTTGCTAAATAAATTGATTTAATCGCCATAAAAATCACAAAATTAGATCATATGTTTGTCTATTGGCTCAGATGGCGAAAATATTAATTCAATAACTGCGCTAGCTTTAACGGGCTATAAAAAATGCTAAAAATGCTATAAATCGAAAAATGTCTGTCTTTAGAGGCCAATTTAGACACTTTCCGCTGTACTAACATAGCGGCTATGATTTTTTAAATTTGCATTGATATGTACTTTATCGCAATTAGTTCATAAGTTCAGATAAATATGCCTAGTGTGGCCTCCATAAATCCTAGAGTGCCAAAAAGTCGACTTTTTGGTTTTTTCGCGATATCTTGGAAACAAGAGCTGATTGAACAAAACCAATGATACAGTTTTGTTCAGTGAAGTCTATATTAACATAATCTGTTAAAAATAGACCTGCACCAAAATCACTGTTGGGCTGTGTTATTTATGTTTAATATTTTTTAAGAAAAACGCTCCATAACTTGTTGACTGACATACACACACACAAGCGCCACGCACACATTTAAAGATGACACTTTGTACGCTTGCTCCCGGCAAATTGATCAGTAAAAGACATAAGCAAAAGTGAAGTGAAAAAGCGCTCAATGGTTGAGCGAAAACACCTATTGAGCAAAACAGAATTGAAAGTGTCTTTTCGCTCCCTCCACTCGTTGTGTCTGTATCAAAACTGTTTTGTGCTGACACGCTGAAAGTGTTGACAGTTTTCTGCAAGCTCTGATTACCTACTAAAAATAATTTTTTTCATACAAAATAAATATTTTTAGTAATTAAAAATTATTTTCTTATTAAATTTTGTTAATTTTAATTAGTTTAACAATATAATTTTTAATAAATCGTTTAAAAAAAGTTAATATGTTTTTTTTATCGCATGCGACATTTGCAACGTTTTAAACTTTTCACTTTGACAGTCGATTCTGAGTCACCCGGTAGACCTACAATGAAATCTTTACGCTCATATTAAAGCTTCAGAAATTCTTTATAATCGTTTTTGAAACGCTAACTTCACCAAACCGGCCACTGTGCACCATGCCCACTATAGCAAATAATAAACTACTACTACTACTACTACTACTATATATAATCATTTGAAGGAACACCCCTATCATTTCCAAATTTAATTTTCAATATATCGGCATGTGTAACTGTGAAAACATTAATCACTGCCAACACTATGGCATATTCACGTACGACCATTGAAATATGTCCGTCAAAATAGCGACGAAAGTTAGCGTCGATTTAGAACGGTGGAATTCGGAACTCTAGAGCATATTTTATTTATATTTATTCCTTAATTATTAACTTAACTTAGAATCTGTAAATGCAATATTGTTAAGAATTGAGTAAACTATTGATTGGTTTAACTTGTAGGTGAATTTGAGGTTTGCAGGTATTTAAAACATCAAGTTAAAATATTGGTATCCCACCTTTTGGGTCATATCTCTACTTCCAGGAGATGTGCCACAATATGTCATATACCATTTTAAAAAATACACTCTCATACACTGTTTAAACAAAAAGTCATTCAAAGAAAAGCTTTTCTAAGTGGACCAACCTCCTACTTTTCCCCATACGAAATGATACAAAAACATTACTTTTATACGTCAAGCCCTATAACTCCGATTTTAGGAGATGTGCCTAAATACGCCTTATATCATCATGAAGGACACATAGTCACGGGTATATACAACAAATTTTACACGGGTATACAACAATTAAAAAAATGAACATTAGCAAAGATGTTTATGGTCATACTAAAGTGGCTCGAAGGCGTTGGATGTAAAATATTTTATTAAAACTTGTTGTTTGTTGTTCAAAAAGCCTTAATTTAACTTAATTTTTCTTAAATATTACTGTTTTTATAATTAGTTCCATGACTGGTTCCGACTGCTGAACTGGCGGGCTTTTTGTAATTTTTGAACATCAAGCCAAGGCACCTCCACTTAAAAGTGCTTTTCTCAAAAACGGTTCACACGATTTGGATAAAATTTGTTGTATATACCCTTGAATATGCGTCCTTCAGATGGTATAAGGCGTATTTGGGCACATCGCCTTAAATCGGAGTTATATGGCTTGACGTGTAATGTTTTTGTAATGTTTTTGGATCATTTTATATGGGGAAAAGTAGGAGGTTGGTCCACTTAGAAGAGCTTTTCTAAAAAACTGTTCAGACGATTTGCATGATTTGATTTTTAAAATACTCTTGAAAGTATATACTTTAAAATGGTATATGACGTATTATGGCACATCGCCTGGAAGTAGAGATATGACCCAAAATGTGGGATACCAATATTTTAACTTGATTTTGAAATACCTGCAAACCTCAAATCCACCCACCCACAAGTTAAACGAAACATTAGTTTACGCAATTCTTAACAATATTGCATTTACAGATTCTAAATTAAGTTAATAATTAAGGAATAAATCAAAAAATAATATAAAATATAATTTACAGATTCTAAATTAAGTTAATAATTAAGGAATAAATCAAAAAATCAAAAATGCTTTAGTGTTCCATATTCCATCGTTCCAAATCGACGCTAACTTTCGTTGCTATTTTGACGGACATCTAAACTACAGATAAGCCCAAAAAATAGAGAAATTGCAAAATGTAAACAAAGGCATTGTTTGCATTCAAATTGTACCAGAATTTGCAAATAAAAAAAGTCAAATAGACCAGCAAATCGAGACGCCTCCATATACTGGATTATGGTTTTAGCCAGCGGCCTGGCAGCCGGGAACCTGGAGCAACTCTTTAACAAGGATCTGCTCATTGTGGTGCTGTGTAGACGAGGCAACTATTCCCAGTTGGCCGTTTAGCATATGAAAAGTCGTTTTCCTTTTTTTTTTTTGGGCTTAGCTGTCGTTTAGAGACAGCAATATTCGACGTGTGAACATTGTCCAGATGCGATGAACAAAAAGTCGTTTTCCTAAGCACTCCATTTGTGATCTTAAAGGTGGACTGCATGCCTGGACCAACATTCTAATTGTGTTTGTTCTTTAAAAACGTTTTTGTTAAATTAACATTTATGGAAAATCAGTTTTTAAGCTATTTTACTGAAATTTTGCACAGGGTCTTCTTTTGACTGCTCGCTGCTTATAAGTCGAAGGCATGCTTGGTCGAAAAATTGATATTAATAAGAAAAACTTTATTGTTTTCAATGATTGCGTTCTAAAACTTTGTGCGCATTCCAATATAATCCGATGTGTGCTAGAAATCTCTAGAGATTTAGGGGTCAGTTGTTTTTAAAAACAACCAATCCAAATGTCGGTGTTCCACAAATGTCAGAGATTTCATTTTTCGGAGTTAGCTAGGGAGTCGCTACCAAAAAACAGCTGACTGGAAGTAATTGCATTGTGGCTGCCACGGCAGGGTTGTCGGCTTCAAAATTATTTGAATAGTTGTTGGATACAAATTATTTTTGAAGATTCTAAACCAAATGCTGAAAGCGTTTTTGGTATGCACTGAGTTCCAAACTAATAAATAATTTTTAAGCCATTAAAACTCAATTTTTTCCTTTGGCCCGACATATAATTATTTTGCGTTGACAACCCTGTTGCTTACAAGTGAGTGGAGTGCAAAAAAATTAAAGGGAAGGGAAGGCCAGTGAAAAGGGAAACAAAATCGTTGCAAGAGTTTCAGAAATGCTTTAATCCTTTTTGGATTTTTGATAAAGCGTAAGTTTTTTTTCTGCCGAGATATGCAACTGCTTTTCCATATGGCATTAATGCCTCTTCCTCCGGAGTTCAATGTTGCCACCATAAAATCATCCTACAAAATTAATAAGTCAAAATTAATGTAAAAAGTTACACCGCTGACAACTTGTCTTCTATTTCGTGGTTTGAAATTATCTCCGATATAATATATCGATAGGTTTATTTTCGACAATCCATTGAATTAACCTAATAAATCATATTTTATTAAACTGCTCATTTATGCACATAATCTTGTTAAATTTATACTTCGTTTAAGAGTATAAACATTTAATTCTGAAAAAAAATTAAAACTCCGAAAATTTTATTGTCATAATTGGCGAAGTTGGCAGGTTTGCTTGCAACACTTTCTGCGGCTGTCAGACTTTTGCATTGTTTTAGCGGACAATACTGTGAAACTAATTTTTATTACTTAAAACGTATCAAATCTTTAATAAAGATTGCAATTCAATCAGTTGAGCATTTAAGTTGTCTTCCTCATTATTCTATTTGACTTAAATTTCTTTATTAGCCAAACATAGGGCAAATGTCGCCAGAAAATTTGCAACATTTGAAAAGAACCAAAAGGGGTTTCAGGAACACCGACAATTGCTTATGGGTTGCTTTTGGGTTGTTAGAGGTTTGTAGAACACGGCCGAATACATAGTTTTTTTCTTTTATCGAGTTTTCTGTTATAGCGAAAAGCAATTAAGAGCCGCCAATAAAGGAAACAAAAGTAATTATATTCAAGATTTATGTACACAACCGATTTTTGGACCAATTTTGAACTCTAAATAGCAAAATTTTTACAAAAGCGAAAATGGTAGCATGGCTGATTAAATGATGTGTTAACTCATGTATTATTTCTCATCATAATTAATCTGTTTTATGCATTACTGTTAACTTGCGACTACGATTAGTAATCAATTACACTATTTTTCAAAAAGAATTGTAATGAATCTATAAACCACTTGGTTAAAAATATTTGATTACACAGTGCTACAAATTTCCAAAAATTGTAATACCTGGGTATTGGCATAGTGTACGCTGTAGAGCAGGCCGCGTATAGCACTTCCTCATACTTGGTTTTCCTCGGGGACCCCCAAAATCTGAAGTTATGGCCCAAAAACTCTTTTTTTGATCTTTTTGCTCACTTCTTCTTCTTCTTCTTTATTGGCCCGATGCTTGCATCACAACCGTTTGACGGTCTCGGCCGCTGCAACTAATGTCCGCCAGTCGCTTCTGCTCCATGCGAGCTGGCACCAGTTCTTCACTCCAAGCTTGGAAATGTCTTTTCGCACCTGGTCGTCCCACCTTAGAGGTGGTCGTCCCAACTTGCCTTGTCCCAGTTCTTTCGCATTCCTCTTGTAGACCATTTTTGCTGGAGCTTGTTCATCCATACGGGTAACATGTCCCAGCCAGCGCAGCCGCTGTTGCTTTATGCGCTTGACCAGACTAGTATCCCCATAGAGCTCATATAGTTCGTCATTCCTTCGGATGCGAAAATCCTCGCCAACTTTCAAAGGTCCATAAATCCTGCGAAGGATCTTTCGCTCGAAAACGCCAATCGCCGCCTCATCCGCTGATGATATTGCCCATGCTTCTGCGCCGTATTGCAGGACTGCCTAAAACCTCTTTTGGTATCAAAAGGCTCAGAGATGTTCGTTCCTATTTTGACGGAGCTTTGAGTGCTTCTCAACGTCATCATGCAAAGTCGAACGTACTTTGCTGGAATACCTAAAGTAGACAGGGCTTTTAAAAACCTTGACCTTATCGGCGTGTCGAAAGCGGCTTTGTAATCGATAAAAAGATGGTGATTTTCGATGTTTCTCTTTAGATAGGCTTTAGACGTTCACAAATAATGCGGGACAGAACCTTATATGCGATGGGGAGGAGACTGATCCCGCGGTAGTTGACGCAAACTGCAGGGTCTCCTTTTTTAAAGATCGGGCATAGAACACTTAGATTCCAATCGTCAGGCATGCTTTCGTCAACCCATATACGGCACAGAAGTGGGTGCATGCACCTTACCAATTCTTCGCCTCCAGCCTTGAACAATTCAGCGGGCAGCTCATCAGCGCCTGGTGATTTGTTGTTCTTTAGCCTTCGTATGGCTAAACAGACTTCCTGTTGGGTCGGCGGGTCTATCTCTGTGTTGTCGATTGGTGGCATCGTTACTTCTCTAGGAGCGGCATCATGTTCGTCATCGCCTCCCAGTAGGTTGGAGAAGTAACTTCTCCATTTGTTAAGCGCCACTTGCGGATCTGTGACCAGATTCCAGTGTTCGTCTTTGCATTGTGCGACTCTGGGCTTGAAACCTTCCGTTAATTGCTTAATTTTTTGATAAAATTTTCGAGTCTCATACACGCCGAATAACCTCTCGACTTCCTCGAGCATGCGCATTTCCTGCTCAAACTTTTTTCTTCTAAAAAGGCGTTTCTCCTCTTTCTTTTTCTCCAGGTATCGCTCCGTAACAGCCCGCGTTGCTCTCGGCTGCAGAGTTCTCCTGTGGGCAGCGTTTTTCTCTGCAGTAGCGCATCGGCACTCCTCGTCGTACCAAGTCCGCTTTCGAGGGGGCTCGGAATAGCCGAGTACCTTCTTGGCAGCCGTACTCATAGAGTGCGATATACGCTGCCACTGTTCGCATATATCGGAAGGGAATGGGAAGGTTTCCCTGAGCAGTTGGGCGAGTTTAGCTGTGTAGGCTTCAGAGGTCCCTTGTGATTGCAATTTCTCGACGTTTAGCTTTCGACGTGTGCCAGAGCGTGAGGCATGTGCCACACTGAGCCGCGTGCGTACCTTGGCTGCAACCAGGTAATGATCCGAGTCTATGTTGGCTCCTTGAATCGCACGCACGTCTAGTACACTCGATGAATGCCATCCGTCGATCACAACGTGATCAATCTGAATTCGTGTTCGTTGACCAGGGGACTTCCAGGTCGCCTTATGGATGTCGAGGTGTTCAAATCTGGTACTAATTATGACCATGTTCCGGCCCGCAGCGAAGTCTATTAGCCTCCATGAAGTCTAAATCGTCCGACTGTCGATCCAAAAACTCCTTCTCTCCCGATTTTCGCGTTAAAATCGCCTAGCACGATCTTTATGTCGTGATCGGGGCAACGCTCATATAGTTGTTCCAGGCGCTCATAGAATTCATATTTTATCGGGTCTTTCTTGTCTTCTGTTGGCGCGTGAGCACAGATAAGACTAATATTAAAATATTTGGCCTTAAGTCTGAGCGCGGCAAGCCGCTCGTCAACTGGTGTAAAGCTGATGACAGAGTGGCGCAGTTTATCACTCACTGCAAAGCCGCACCCAAACTCGTGCTTGGAAGCATGACCGCTGTAGTAGATCTCCCAGGGTGGTATTATCTTTTCTTTCTTCTCCGTTGGTAGCGTTATTTTCTTGCTTCCATATCCAATCCATCGCATTTCCTGGAGTGCAGTAACGTCCGATGAATATTCCTTTAGGACATTCACCAAGGCGATATCATCAATATCTCTGTTGAGGGTGCGGACATTCCAGGTGCATATTCTCAAATCGTTGTCCTTAAAACGTTTGCGTAAGTCGTCATCAAAGGGGGTCCGTATCCGAGGCATTGTAGTCGCAGTTTTCATTGGTGGAGATTTTTAACGGTGGTGGGTACCAAACCCGACGCACTAACCCTATATATTATACCCTGTAGGGAAGGGGGGCGGGTCGCTCACTTAAATTGAAATAACTCGCGAATGGACCATCTGATTTAATAGAACTTTTCCAATTCTGATAGCGACGAGAAGAGTCTCAATATATATTATATTTATAGGTTATAGTGATTTACTGCGATGGCTGAAAAAAGCGGGTTACAGATCTGGCATTTTCAACTTTTTTTTTTTCGAAATTTGATCTTTGACCACCACTGGTTTTACTATTTTATTCTATGTGATTTATTGTTAAAGTTTATTGTAAAAGCCCAGTTAAGTCTGCGTTGAATGGCGAAGATAATCGCGGATATCTGAGCACACTTCGAAAATCTAGTATTTTTTTAGTGTGTTGAGAGAAAATAGATTGATTTAACATTAATGCCCCTAAAAGTATAGCTTGCTAAAGTTGGGAGGGAAATTTAAATATAGTTTTTCATGTTGTAACACAATCACATAAATTCTTACATATTTGTTTGACAATTTTGGACTGCGTTTATTCCCGCTCGAGTGCGGTTACACTTTTTCGGACTTAGATTACTCCTGTTCGAATGCTGTTACCCTATAGGGTCAGGATAAACTCCAGTCAAGTCACCAATAAATGCATCTTCACTACAGCAGTACCATCTTTGTACTCCATACCAAAGTTAAGTTATTAAGTTTATGCAAATGAAACATACTTATTATCCTTTGAAGAATATATATTCTACATCAGCATCAACTGTCTAGTCGATATAGCCATATCCGCCTATCTGCCTATCAGTTTGATTAAACCAGTGCTCCCCAAAAAGAGAGCGCTAAAACGTGACTGTGCCACTCTCTAACACACAATGAAGTATGACTTCGGCAAGCATTCGGCAAGTAAGTTCGTGCCTCCAGGGCTATCGCTGGGGAACTCTGGATTAAACAGATCTGATGGTAAGAGAAATAAACTTCTTATACTTGCAGGCAGATCAAGTCGTCATATCTCTCACGGTTTATACCTTCTGTCATATATAGTAACTGCTGCTACTACGGCAGCAAAATACATCCTGAGCATGCTCTTCAGCAGGTACCGAATTTTTTATTGTCGGCGTATGTTCAGCGTATGTTCCAAGCACTTGATTTTAAATTCAGGTTATCATAGTAAAATCGTTTATTGGATGGAATTTTAATTTAAAATTTTCCCACTCCTGCGTTATATAACAATTTATGAGACACATTAGCGGTATGTACTAGTAGATGTACCTGCATTAATTGTAACTGCACTACTTCTACAGCAATAAGTTTAAGAACTCTATATCGATGGACACAAATGGAGAGAACTTAAAAATTTAGGAATTCTAAATAATAAAACACAAGCCAGGACCGACATCGACGTGAACAAACTAAATGAACAATTTATAAAAAACCAAGTACCTAAAGCTGCTTGCAACTTGTACCTGAATTATTTACCCCACTGTGATAATAGTTTTAGTTTTGTGTGTGTCAGTTCCTGTGACGTCCTAGAAAGTATACTTAAGATTAAATCAAATGCGGTTGGACTCGACGATCTTAACCCGAAAATGTTAAAGCTTCTTCTTCCATTTCTTCTTGACCACATTACGCATATTTTTAACACTGTCCTCACCACTTCATCTTTTCCCGAAATATGGAAAAGAGCCAAAATCTTGCCAATCCCTAAAACTAATTACGAGTACAGGCCAATTTCTATTCTCCCATTTTTGGCCAAAGCATTTGAGCGTATCATGGCTGCACAAATTCAAGAATTTATTGGAAACTCACTGTTAAATGATGTGCAATCTGGATTCAGGAGGAAAAGAAGTTGCACAACAGCCCTCGTAAATATAGCTGAGGAAGTCAGAAAAGAGTGTTATTAAAAATAATGCCTAATAACTAGACATTGGATTTTAGGTTAAAACATATTTTTAATGGTTGGTCCAAAAAAAATTCTGGTTGCATACAAATTCGTTTCATAAAAAGTAGATTATTTTAAATCCTTTTTCGTTTTGCATATTTGACATATTTACATATCTTCGACCTAAAAGCATATTTGAGAATATGCTTAACCTATTTCGACCTATTTTGGAATATGTCATATGCTTTTACATATTTAGAGAGTAAATATATGCTCCCAAGTAGGCTTCTGCACATCTAAATATGCCTTTTATTCAGGGTTCAAAACGTAACATACTGGGGCAGCAAATACCGTATAGAGGCCAATACTAAAAGAAGTTCCCAATTTCTTGTATTCACCATGCGAGCGAGCAAAATCCGTTTTCCTTTAGGGACACTAATTGTAAAATAAGTTTAGTTGCGGACCTTGAGTAGATTTGTTACACTCTGAAAGGCACGATAGAGTTTACAGAATGACATAAGACGGGGGAAAAATCAGAATCTTATTTCAAACCGTCTTACCGTGATTTGCGAATCATTAAATTACAATCAATGAGGATTATTGGCAGTATTGCACCAAACTAAAATGTCAATTAAGATGAAAATCATTTCTGATATATTATATTAGCGCGCTTTTTAGCTAAGGGTCCTCCATGGTGGCTAACTCAATATTAACTTAAAAAATTACTTCTAAATACCATAAATAACTGCATAACTATTATTGTGATCTTACCGAACCGCGATAAAATACCATGGATGACCAGTGGTGAAGAGAATAGAGTGCAGCATACAGAATGTTTTCTACAATTTTACTATGACTGAGATACAAATAATTTGCGAATTTCCGAAAAAAATACCAAAGATTTGGTTCCATCAGTTAAGATGGAATGATATCACCTGGTCCACTTTTTTCTTGTTCAACTAAGTACAGAAGCCAGGCAGATGCAATGCATAATGTAAGTTTCATAACAATTTTATGATAAGACTCGCGTCCCTGACTTAAATTTTTCGCTCGTATGGCAACTGAACACATTCACAAAACTGAATTTGGCGGTCTCTATGTCATACGACGCATACCGTACGAGAAAACGAAATTACAGTAAGATACAAACTACAGGTATTTACTGTAATTGTGCTTTGATTAGTAAGCTACGAACCATCCACAGGGCTTGCCTTTACATGGTACATTCTTGTCTTCGGTATTTTTCACCATTTCAATCATAAATACGGAATTTAGAGTGGTATTCGAGCAGAGCATATTTTGACCTGTTTTTACCTATTTTGACATATTTTGACCTATTTTAACATATTTTGACCTATTTTTGACCTATTTTAGCATATGTTTTTCACCTAAAAAAAACATATTTTGGATATGCTCATCTTAAAAAATCACAAATATTTTTATTAGTCCGATGCCAAAATTTCGAATTTTTTAGACCAACAACAAAAAAAAACCTAAAATCCGATGTCTACTAATAACACTCTTACTTGGAGTAGGCATGTCACTAAAGCGTGCGGTACAACGTATTGACTGTTGAGGCAACTGTCAGTGTCACAAATGTTTCTACCAATACAAATTAAGCTTCTCATTGCAAAGACATACCTTATACCCTCACTTTTTTATGGAATCGAAATATTCGGACACTCCAATGTAGATGACATGAGAAAATTAACGGTAGCTTTTAATTCAATTGTTAGATATATTTATAATCGTTGACTCTCTGAACATATTACTTCACTAGCATGCACGATTTTGGACCTTAGCCTAAAAGAATGGATTGACTGCAGAACATTAAGTTCCTTACACAAGATTATAGTGACGAAAGAACCAAACTATTTTTACTCCAAGTTAAATTTCTCTGCCTCTCAGAGAACGAATAATTTGAATTACCCTAGATTTAAGCTATCTTGCTCAGAGCGACATTTCTTTATACCTGCTATCCGACTATGGAATGAATTGTCTAATCATTTAAAAACAACACAAAGCGAAACGCAATTTAAAAATAACTTAAAAATTTACCTTCAACGAAACCAATTAGAATAAAAATAAGCAAAAAAAATTTTTTTTTTTAAATAAAAAATTAAATATATATAAAAAAAATAAATTTTTAATGTAAAATTAGTTAAATAAGCTAAAACAATTGTTAGTTCTTAGTAAAAAAAAATCTCATATGTTATAACTTATAAGTCAATGTGACTGGTGCATTAAATATAAGTTGTAACTTGTAGCACTGGGATATAAAAAACCAATAAATCTAAATCTCGAGCGGGAATAATCTCAGTCCAAAATTGTCAAACACATGTGTAACAACATGAAAAACTTTAGCAAGCTATACTTTTAGGGGCATTAATGTTAAGTCAATCGATTTTCTCTCAACACTCTAAAAAAAAATACTAGATTTTCGAAGTGTGCTCAGATATCCGCGAATATCTTCGACATTGGGTAATCAAATTTATCAGGAGAGCAATTGCTCAACGCAGAATTAACTGGGCTTTTACAATAAACTTTAACAAAAAATCGAATAGAATAAAATAGTAAAACCAGTGGTGGTCAAAGTTCAAATTTCGAAAAAAAAGTTGAAAATCCCAGATCTGTAACCCGCATTTCTCAGCCATCGCGGTAAATAACTATAACCTATAAATATAATATATTAGACTCTTCTCGTCGCTATCAGAATTGGAAAAGTTCTATTAAATCAGATGGTCCATTCGCGAGATATTTCAACTTAAGTTAGCAAAAAGATCAATAAACGGTTTTTGGGCCATAAACTCAGATTTTGGGGGTCCCCGAGGAAGACCGAGGAAAGTGCTATACGCGACCTGCTCTACAGCGTACGCTATGCCAATACCCAGGTTATTTCGCACTGTAGCACTGTGTTATTAATTGATTACTTTCAGAAATAATCAAAAATAATCGGGATTATTGAGGACTACCAAAAAATAATCAAAAATAATGAAAAAATAAATCGACTACATTACAAGATTATTTTTGATTATTTTTAACAAAAAAATCATAGCTGCCTTATAAAACTTGTCGGAAATGGTGTAGAGCAGTGGTGCACACATTTCATTTTCCCTATCCCCTGTGATACGAAGTCGCAGCCGACACACGCATAGAGAGAGAGAATACGTCTGCTCTATAAATAGCACGCACTCACATATGTGTGTTTGTTTGTAGCCCATCCCTCTAGTACGGCCGACCGACGCTATATCAACGTTCCGTCGACGATATTGTGACTGTCGTCGACGCACGCTTATTTCCCTCCCAATGAGCTCGACTGAGGTTTTTTGCAAGGGGATGTCCGCTCAATACGTTAACGACTCTCCAGGCACGCTAGATCGAAGCAATGCCATGCAGAGAAGCTACGTAAACGACGCTCGTTCGCCCCAATGACATGCATGGTGCGACTTTATCGACACTCGTTCGACCCAATGCTATGCAGAGAAGCAACATAAGCGACGCTTGTTCGACCCAATGTCATGCATGGAGCGACATAAGCGAGGCTCCTTCAACCCAAGAGAGATGCTTCTCTCTTGACGGCAATGTATAATTTAATTATTTCACATTACGTACTCTTCATCATAAATTTTAATAATTAGTGCGCATTGCAATGGATTCCACTTGCATGTTGTGAAATATATTGTTGATAAGGTGTTTGAGGATTGAAATACCTTTTTCAAATCCTTTCTTATTCTTTGCACACGCTCTCTCACGGAAGACAATTAGAGCGTACGCCTCTCTCTCTCTAACAATTTTGACAGGCGTCACGACTCATCATCGCTGGGTTGAAGTATATAGACCGACTGATCGCAGCCGTACTAGAGGGATATTTGTCGTAACGACGTTTACTTCGTGTTTTTTTTTTTTTTATTTTCACGGGTGCACCGGCATTTTCTGAAAGCTAATGGAGTAAAGTATTTTTGAGATTTTTTTCAGATTTTTCGAAAGACGTTTAGAGGTCGCACAAATCGAATTTTTCCCCAAAAATCGGGTTTTCCGTATTGATTTCCAATTTTAATTATAACTTGGTTAATAACCACGATTTTCTTCGTTTTCAAATCAAAATTTTAAAGAAAAATTTCCAAATTTTACTTTTATGAGCAAAAACAGTTGATTTTAGCTTTGCATTTGCTTGTTTAGGTACCACATATTAAATTTTTTTGAAAATTTTTCATAAATTTTGTAAAAAACGCACTATAACTTTTAAAATTTCTATGAAAATTGAAAATCTAGTGATGCAGTTTAAAAGATGGTTAAATTTTTAAAAAACTCATACTTCAAAGTTGAAATTAGCTTTTACCGGTTCAGAGTTATACTCTTTTAAAGATGTGTACTCATTGCATGAAACTAATAATATTGTGAGCTTTTTGCCTGGTTTTCAACGGATTTGCTTCAAACTTTGAATCGCGATGTTTTTTTTTTCCAACTGAGTTTTCAGATTCACCACGGAAGCCCTGCTTCGTGTTTTAAATGAAATTTTGTATCAGCAATTCATTTCAAACAACATTTACCGTTTGGGTATTACAAGCTTCCGAAAAATTATACAATTAATCTTATGAGTAAAATTTGTCATTGCTTCCAAAAAAAAAAGTAAAATTGTAATAAAAATTGTCTTCGGTGGACCAACCGTGGTACGCCAAGATGTCCTGAACTAAAGTATTCAAATGATATGGCCTGTTTTTCTGCTGCTTATGAAGCACTTTACTCATATATTACTTGATTTTAGTGAAGCTGGGTTTAGCCCAAATGGTCAATGTTGTTCTTAGGCAATTTCTAGTAAAAGACTAGGTCTTCGATGGCAGAACTGAAAACGTAGATCTGTATTTTTTTAGATCTGGCTTACTCCCTATACGAATTTATTTAAGGGTGAGCTTAAGAATTGTACTCCATACCTCCATAAAAATTGATTTTAATGAATATCTACCGTGCGCTTTTAAAGATATTCAAGAAGTAAGGCTTACCTTCTTCTGAAGGTACCTTAACCGATTGCACGATTGAAGTGAATTATTTATTTTGCGGAAAATTCGATTTGTGCGACCTCTAAACGTCTTTCGAAAAATCTGAAAAAAATCTTAAAATTACTTTACGCTACAAGCTTTCAGAAAATGCCGGTGCCCCAAAATTTTTTTTTTTTTGGGACACCCTAGTGTTGCTCTGCTACACACACAATCTAAAATCTTGATAATGTGTGTTTGGGCACCACTGGTGTAGAGGTTAAGGCCTATGACTGAAAGGCAGTGAGTCCTAAGTTCAAGTCCCAGTTTGGGACATGTATTTTTTTTTTTTTTTTTGTAATCAAGAATTTTAGAACAATTGCATAGCTTTCGTGTACCAGATTATGCGATTAAACACGGCAAGGAAAATATGTATTGTTTCTTCTGTAAACGCCGATGATGCTCAATCGATCGATCTGGTGTCTGGGAACGACCCGGGAAGCCAAGAGTAATAGGTTTGGCAGCAAAGGCTGAGAGTGCGGCGATCGACTTCAAGCCAGTAGTTCTACGTTACATGTAAAACACTCTAGCTTTCACTTTAATTAGAGTAAATTTTTTCCACAAAACATAATTTATTTTTTTAACAAAAAAAATATTATAAATTTCTTTTATTTTTCCAGATAAACAAAACAAAATATATTAAAATTCTTATTATCTCTACAGATCTATTATCTACAGATCTTGGCTTAAATGCATTTCATATAAAAACTGTTTATCTCTATTACTACGTTTATGCTAGCAGTATCATGGTTTTTTAAAATCACGCTTTTTAAAAAGCTCTTGTTTGTGCATCTTTATAAAAACCATGATATTTCTGCATTGAAATGCCACTTATGAAAACTTTAATATAAGGTGGCAGCACACTTGCACAATCAGCTGATGAATTGTAAAAATAAAAATTACCAATTGCAGAGAATTAAATTGAAAAGAAAAAATTTGAAACTGATTTTTATTCAGCAACATAGGCGGACATCAAAGTTAGAAAATAATCTTCTGAAGTGGAGAAAGGAGCGCATAAAGACCTTAGGCGGATATCCCAGGCATTTTGCCTACAAATTTCAATGCGGCATTACTTAAGTGAACTTGCAGTTAAAGAGCTGAAAAGATGACGCCAAATCCGGGATTGAAACCATCCTTGAGGTCATTTAACATGTCCCCTAGCGCTCGCAATACTGTCCATTGCCTTTGCTGTCCTTTGGCTTCTATTAGATTCCCTGTTGCATTGCAATTTACAATTGGTCCAACACACAATTAACTGGCAGCTGAACAGCCTTTTTTTCAGAAGAGGTGTTGCCAGACTGTTTTGTATAAAAAAATCATGGTTTTGCGCAAAAACCATGGTCGAATTACATGTGTAAAAAAAAACATGATTTGGTGTTTATGCTAGCATTTTTTGGAAAAATCATGATCTGCACCCATGGTTTTTTGCATGCATAAACGTAGTATATATGTGATGTGTCACATATATGCCCGGCAAATAAATTACATGACAAAGTTGAGCGAATTGAAACCGAATGCGTAAGACCAAGTAGGTTTAATGCTTACGGTTTTACAAACTTATGATTTAGTAGCAAAATTTATTCTAATCATTTCACATATAAAGTCTTCCTAGTTTAGTTCCAAATCAAATTGTTTGGACGAAAATCTCTAAAGATTTCTGAAACGCAGTTGTATTACAAAGTTCGACAGAATGTTTAAAAAAATGTTTTAAATGTTTCAAAATTCTAGATTTCCAAAAAAAAAAAAATACATGTCGCAAACCTGGACTTGAACCTAGGACTCAATGCCTTTCAGTTATAGGCCTTAACCTCTACGCTATTACCGACAAGTAATAGTAGGCAGCTCAAAAATTTTATATGATATCATTGAGGGCCACAAATCTGGCCATGCCTTTTTATACCCTGTACCCATTGAAAATGGGTAAAAGGGGGTCATGAAGTTGTGCAAATGTATGTAACATGGAGAAGGAAGCATTTCCGACCCTCTAAAGTATATATATTCTTGATCAGCATCAACAGCCGAGTCGATTTAGCCATGTCCGTCTGTCCGTCTGTCTGTATGAACGCGTAGATCTCAGAGACTATAAGAGATAGAGATACAAATTTTTGCATGTACATAGGTATAGGCCGTACGCAGATCAAGTTTGTTTCAGATTTGCAAAATGTCCCCCCCTCCCCCCTTAAACCCCAAAAAACTGTTAGAGCCACAATTTTAAAGTTATAACATCGTCGCTTAATGTATATTATGTTAGGCCCTTAATCTATCTATTCTGAAACGCACAATGAGATCTGAGCAAACACAGAAGTTATTCACGAAACAATTTTTGCACCCCTCGACTACTCTCTGCGCTCCTCGACCGTTGTAGGTCTTACTTGTTTTTTTTGAAAATAATCAAAAATAATCTTGTAAAGTAGTCGAATTATTGTTCATTAATTTTTGGTAATCCTCAATAATTCCGATTATTTTTGATTATTTGTGAAAGTAATCAATTAGTAATCGTGTAAAACTGAATATAGTCGTAATGTAATCATTAATTTGCCTTAAAAAAAAAAATCAAATATGTAATGCTTACGATTAGTAATCATTATTTAACAGCTATAATTTTATGTATGTATGGGCATTTAACACAGGTATTATTTCTTCATCTCAATTAACCTATTTTATGGGCATTTAAGTCAACTCATGTATCATTATTTCTACTTCTAATTTATGTGTGAAAATGCATTTAAGTTAACACATTCATCATGTCTCATTTATTAATAACAGTCCCCATTAACGCACCCTGTAATTAACAATTTAAATTTCTTTGGTTTGGTCTCTTGTTCATAATTCGCAATATTTTTGTTTTTTTAATTGTACATTTTCGGGGGTCCCACAGAAATCTCTAAAGATTTTGCAGACGGATAGTTTGTAAATCTCTCGAAAAATTCGTCGGTGCCACAGAACTTCGAGAGATTTAATTTTCCTATTGGAAATCTAGTTAGAACAGCAGATGCTCCAATTGAACTTCCATTTCTGAAACCAGTGCTGAATTTCTCGGGAAAATATTTCCTTAATTTTAGTTATTGCTTAATTTTATGTTTCACTCAAATTTTTTGATTTTGTAATTTGTTTTATATTGCATTTGTAAATTACAATTCAAATTTAATTCATATTCTCCATAATAAACATCATGAAAAAATGAAAAAATTTTTTGGCGCCAAAGCATGAGGTATAAAATGCAGCCCTTAATCTGGTAACTGTCAAGTAGATGGCGCTGCCATTGACTAGGTGAAGTCACTGAAAAAAGCGTTTTGACAAATCTCCTAACAAAACACGGGAGGTTTGAAACCAACCCAATGAAATTTCTGTGGCACCTAAGAATTGGAATTTGGTTGGAAGAGGTATCTGTGGCACATTTTAAAACATTTTTCTAATTTTATCTAAAGAAAGCCTTTACAGAGAAAATGAAGAAAGACAAGATGAACAAGAGCAGTTACATTCAGTGGCGGATCTAGGAATTGGCTAAGGGGGGCTCAAAAAAAATTATTTTACAACGAGAACTGTAAATTTATTTTTTGTAATCAACAATAGATACGCACCTCAGATGCTTTACTAAATCGAAAACAGGCAAAGACATCTTCTTAAGAGAATTTAACGAAACAAAACACAAGCTAATTACCCATACCTTTATATACACCGACGGATCTTTAAAAAAAGAAGTAACCGGATATTTAATAACCACTGATAAGAAAGTCCTTAAGCTCGCAATTTTGCCCAGCTATTCATCTGTGTATACTGCGGAGATAATACCTTTACTAAAAGTAGTACAAATGGTAGTCAAAAAAACTGGGAAAATATGCATACGGGCATTTTCGCCAAATGGTAAGCCTGGACCGAAAAATAAAATTTAATGACATTTTTATATTTAATTATTTAACATGCAAGACATATGCTATGTTTACAAAATCTCTTCATTGCAATCAATTAAGAAGAAAAAAATGCATAGAGACCAAAAAGTTCGATTAACGGTTAATTTTTATCTTGCTTTATCTAACCGTACGTTCGCGACCCGTACGTTCGCGACCGGTAATTAATTCAATTTTAAAAAAACCAATCGAGATATTTTTCTGTGTATACACTCGATAGAAAGCTACATTAATCCTATTTTATAATAAATTAATCGCTTTAGAATATTCCGTTTCATTTCGCAGATTTTTGCATTTCACTAGATTAAGTTAAAGTCGACTTCTATTCCGCGTACGTTCGCGACCTTATGTTTATTGCTATTATTATGAAATCAAAAACTCGATAAACCCCGTGTTTTGCACTAAACACAGAGCTAACAAAATGCTATCAAATCGCAAAAAAAAGTGGGGATAATTTTTGTTTTCTGTCTTTTTAGTCTTTTTTGTACATCAAGAGCGTACAAACGTACGTTCGCGACCCGCGGAAATGCCCACTTGCTCCGACTCATTAGCAGCTGTCGATGCTATTCAGTACATAAACAATTCGTCCTTTTATCCAGCAACCATCAGAGCTCTCCTAATAAGATTTTTCCCAAAAATTTAAATCCTTTGGATACCAAGTCATGACAGAATATTAGGGAACGAATATGCTGACGAGGCAGCGAAAGGAGCTACAACATCACCTCTTATCACATCTTCAAATATTAATAAAACAGACGTTAATAGATACATAAAACACGCCTTTTCAAACAATAACATAAAGTTAATACAGCACACTTTACCCTGGTACCTGTCCTTAAATGCGAACAAAACCAATATCGACCACTACATTAAGCAGTCTGAAATCAGTCCCCTACCAAGAAAAGAACTTGTAAAAATTATAAGACTTAGGGCCGTTTTCTCATGTTGCTGTTTTAGCAAATCTAGCTGGATTTGCTGTATTTGCTTTGCTCATGTTCAAGGTTAGCCATCTAGATGGTTTTTGTTGCCATCTACTTTATCCTCATTGATTTCAAAGCCATGTACAATAGACTGGTCCAAATTTCAAAAATTCTGGAAATTCAAAAATGTCCCGACGGATTCTGAAAGTTTGACACAAAAAAATAATTTCCATATTTTTTTCGGAGTTTTAGTTGTAGATAAACCCATGGCAAGAGGCCTCGGAAGTTCGAAAATTTGACTTAATTTTGGTGGCCACGGCTTCAGCGGTAAAAAGCTGAAACTTTGCATACTTGTCTTTTTTATGCTCCGCTTTAACATAAATTTTTATTTTCCGCTTACCGCGCATTTTTCGACTAGCTCCCATAGAGACGATTGCTCTTAAAAAATAGAATTGTGGGATAACTTCTTTGTTTGTGGTGGTACTTAAGCCAAAATTGAATGGTATTAATATTTGACTGTCCTTTATAAAATATTTAAGATTCAGAAGAAACACATAGCTATTTGACATCAGCAACCAGTTGGATGAAAATTTCTTCTATTAAAATCTCTTACCCTTGGTAAGCTACAACCACCAAATTATATATGGGCATTTCCATGACGTCGAACGGGACAATCGTACGCATTTAAACATTCAAAAAAGTCAAAATAAAACGGATTTTTATTTTCACAATAGGCTTAACTTATAGCCCCTACAATTGATGCAAGGATCGATTTTGGAAACATTTTTTGTTTCAAGATAATCGCAAAAAAACATGACATTCGCACGGGATAAAAATAGAAGTGGTTTTCGCGGGACACCATTCAAATGCCGAATTCAGCGAATCCTGAGACAATATATTAATGCGATAAATTGTAGAATGTAGTGCATTGATGTCTCTTTAAAATGGTTTTTATTTCACCCAAAAATAATTTACAGTTTTTTCAAAATGTAAGCTTAAGCATTTTCGCACGGGACATGTCGCACGGGACAGTTTTTTCCATTATTATATTTATGTGGTTTCTGCTACAATGCGATGCAAAAACTTACGGTAAATTGTATTGACATAGTTTCTCATGGTTTCTTATGCATTCATGTATACCCCTTTGAACCATCAGAAAGATTTTAGATAGCGAAAGTACATGTAATCTAAAGTCACTTTTTTCCAAAAAATTAAGCAAAATTGAGCGGACTGTCAGCTACAACTTTGCCGAAGACAGTTTGCAGCTATCACTAAAACTAAATGAGCTGTATGCCCAAATGTGATGACACCTGTTTTTTGTTATCACACCCAATTTCAAAAACTTTGAGGGTCCATAAAAAAAAGTGCTACCAATCTAGCCAAACGCTGATAGGGATTTACTCAGTTCGGGTAGCACCATCGATTCCGCATAGTGTTGCTTGGTAGTTTTTAAAAAGTTTAAATTTGTGGCACTGTGTAAGCTTAAAATCTATGATTTTAGAGAAGAAGGTTTTTCCATCGAACAAAAGAACACAAAAGTTACATAATAAATAAATCTAAATCTAAATGAAATTAATTTAAAACAAATAAAAAATAGAGGCAAGCTAACTTCGGCTCGCCCGAAGTTTATATACCCTTGGAGCTTGATATATGCCTGACAGTTTGTATGGCAGCTATACTATATAGTGGTCCGATTTCGAAAAATCTTGTTGAAATTATGTAAAATCATTGAAAACTTATAAATACGAGCGTTGGGAACGATATCTTTGAAAACAAAAAAGTTTTTCTCAATAAGACTTTATTTCAGACCTAACTTTTGTATGGCAGCTATACACTATATGGGGCATTCCATAGAAAAAAAAACTTTTTTCTGGGATGATGTCTCCGAATTGGATGATAATTGGCCCAAAAGGAGCTTATTGTGAGAGAAGCTTACCCCCAAAATATGAGTTTTTTTGGAGCTCTTTTGCGGAAGTTCTACGCTTAAAAGTGTAATATTGTGAATTTTGAAAATTTTCAATAACTCGAAAACGGTGTAAGATAGAGCTTGGCAATTTTTTTCCAAATGTGCAGGATTAAAAAGCCCTTTTTAAAAAAATTTTGAAAATTTTTTTATTTCTTACCTTTCTTGAAAAACAAAAGATTTTTTTAGAAAACTTAGTCTAGCAAAAAATACCCATCCTTAAAAAATTCTCAAAAAAATATATGTGAAAGCCGCATCTTTTTCAAAAATTTTGAGTGCTCGAACATATCTGTAGCTTGAAAATTGAGGAAGTTATGTAATCTCAAAAATATTAGTATGAAAAATTAGTCAAAAATTTCTAATAAATTTTTTTTTGGTTCTTAATTCGGCCCAAAAATCTTCTTTGAGCTATTAAATAAAATTTTAGGACCCAGAAAAGAACGCATTGGATTTGAAGCTTACAGTAAAATATTTATAAAACACATCCTATTACTTCGTAGTGGAATTCCCAGGACATCGATTTTAAATTATTCAATCGGTAGAGAATTCAAGCTGCGACCTGTATTGGCACGGTGTGTAATGCGACCGGGCGTGCTCGACTGTTCTTTTCTTTCTTGTTTTTTTTTTTCAATTATATTAGCCTAAAAATAAAAGTAAGCTGAAAGGAAAAAATAAACCAATCGCATTCATAGATGCTCTAAAAAATAAACTACACTCTAACTAATTTTTAAATTACACTTCTTGATGTTGTCTTGACTTTAAGTGAGGAATCATTCTCAGGAACCGTATGATGAATTCCAAGAGTCCCTTTGATTGTTTTAAAATTTTCGAACCTGGTTTTCAGATATTCTGCACACTGTTGGTAATCTTTTGTGGTGCAAAAAAAAAATATTAATTGTTTTCAAATGATCACTTGCCCATTGATAAAGGTTTTTAGCTGTTAGTATTTGATTTCTTGTTCCTTGCTGCAGGCAGTATTTCCAGGCAAGCCGTTTAACCGCTTCCCTGCCCCATTACAAGCACCTTTTCCGTACTCTTGATTTCAGTAATATATGACATTTCTCTTGGAACCACTTTGCAAAAGTTTACCATTGTACGTGGTTAAATTAAGAACCTAAAATAAAATTTATTAGAAATTTTTGATAAATTTTTCATACTGATATTTTTGAGATTGCATGACAAAAATGGCCATAACTTCCTCAATTTTCAAGCTACAGAGTTCGAGCACTCAAAATGTTTGGAAAAGATGCGGCTTTCACATATATTTTTTTGAGAGTTTTTGAAGGATGGGTCTTTTTCGCTAGACCAAGTTTTTTTAAAAAATCCTTTGTTTTTCAAGAAAGGTAAGAAATAAAAAAATTTCCAAATTTTTTTTTAAAAGGGCTTTTTAATCCTGCACATTTGGAAAAAAAAAGCTAAGCTCTATCTTAAGCCGTTTTCGAGTTATTGAAAATTTTCAAAATTCACAATATTACACTTTTAAGCGTAGAACTTCCGCAAAAGAACTCCAAAAAAGCTCATATTTTGGGGTTAAACTTCTCTCATAATAAGCTCCCTTTGGGCCAATTATCATCCAATTCGGAGACATCATCCCAGAAAAAGGTTTTTTTTGTATGGAATGCCCCATATAGAAGTCCGATATCTAAAAATTTTGGTGAAATTATGTGAAATCATTGAGAACTTATAAATACGAGCTTTGGGAGCGATAATATTGAAAAGAAAAAAGTTTTTCTCACCAAGACTTTTTTTCAGACCTAACTTTTGTATGGCAGCTATAATATATAGTTGTCCGATTTCGACAAGCCTTGGTGAAATTATGTGAAATCATTGAAAACTTATAAATACGAGCGTTGGGAGCGATAGCACTAAAAGCAAAAAAGTTTTTCTCACTAAAACTAGTTTTTCAACCGATCGTTCCTATGGCAGCTATATGCTATAGTCATCCGATCCGGCCGGTTCCGACAAATGTGCAGCGTATTTATACCAAAAGACTTTGTGCAAAGTTTGGTTAAGATAGCTTTAAAACTGACGGAGGAGATAGCATAGAAACAGACGGACAGACGGACGGACAGACGGACATGGCTATATCAACTCAGCTCGTCATGCTGATCAAGAATATATATACTTTATGTGGTCGGAGATGCTTCCTTCCCTGCGTTACAAACATCCGGACAATTTTAATATACCCTCTCCAAGGGTAAAAAAACACCGTTTAAATCGTTTTAATATCAAAACAATTTTGAACAGAAGTCTTACTAATACGAAGTAATGTGCCTAACTAAATTTGTATCTCTTTTGAGTACACGATTTTAACTTTTAAAGAAAAAGAAACTCACTTTTAATGTACTTTAAAAAATGTGCAGTGTAGTTTCAGAAAACTATTGGAAACTGTTGAAAATATCAGATATAACGGTCTCTAAAAATCTTCACTAGCAGTTTAATGGCGAAGACGTTCAGTTTTCTTAAACTTTAGAAAATAACGATAATATCGATATCAAATATCGATATTGAAAACTTGGATTTTTGATATTATCGATATTGATATTTTAAGAAATATCGACAACCCTATTGTCAATTACAAGTTTTGGCAAGCCATTAGTATCAATAATTTTTTTACCTATTACAAGCATTTTGATTTGGCTGTATTCAGGCAATTTGATCATATATGGCCAAATTTTCATCAAAATATGTCCAACTTATTTCCCTGCATGAACTTATCTTCATACCTATTGCTTAATCTCCCATCACGGTAACAAGTCGTTAAAAAAATCCTTCTCTGTGAAATGCATGCTTTGCTTTTTAAAATTGGCGCGCAGTAAATAAAACAAAAATTCAGTGAGTTGCATGGCGCTGCCAACTTGGATTTAATGCCTTTTCAGCCCTCCCGGTGTGACCGTAACGCAAATGCCCAAATTTAAAATCCATCTACATGAGACAACCGATCGCACAAAATCCACCTAGTTGCGAAATCTAGGTGGATTTCGATTTCACCAAAAACAGGAACATAAAAAAACGGCCCTTAGTCTAACACTTAGGGCCGTTTTCTCATGTTGCTGTTTTTGCAAATCTAGGTGGATTTGCTGCATTTCGTTTGCTCATGTTCATGGCTGACCATCCAGATGAATTTCGTAGCAATGTACTTCATCCTCATTGATTTGAAAACAATGTACATGACAATTCATATTAGGTATTTTTATGTGTGCACGCATATGGTCACACTGAAAAATATTTGAAAACTTTAAACAACTGCTGCTAGAAACAGTTAAGTTTGAATTGTTAATAAATAAACCAAAAATTGAAAATATTGTATGTGCATTTGGTATACAAGACACCTGCAGACATTGCTGAAGAGACGATGCGCTTACTAATTCCCCTAGGTCATTGCTTAAGCCGAGTTCACACGGTAACTAATTTGGCCAAATTGGAAAAAAAACCCTTTTTAAATTTTCTTTTTAAAACATTAACTATGGTTTCATACGCAATAAATTTGATCAGAAAGGCTGAAAAGTTCCTTTATTTGGCCTATATAGCAAATTTATATCAAATTTGTCAAATTTATATCAAATTTGTCCAAATTTATATCAAAATTTGGCCAAATTATTTGCCTGTGTCAACTTAGCTGTAGACCTTTTACTTAATCTCCAATCACAGTAACAAGTGTTTCCAAACAAAAAAAATTGCTTTCATTTTCAAAATTGGCGCGCAATAGACGTATCAACAAATTAGCGATGGCACAGGGGCTGCTAACTTTCTTTTAGTGCTATGGCAGCCCAGCCGGTGTGACCGTGACGCAAATGCCCAAATTCATAATCAATCTACATGAGACAACCGATTGCACAAAATCCGCCCAGTTGCGAAATCTAGGTGGATTTCGATTTGAGCAAAAACAGGAACATGAAAAAACGGCCCTTAGGGTGTTCAACAGCCCGCGTAAAAAAGTAAATGTGTAAATTTACGCGACGCAGCTATTGAGCGCCCCTAAAGGGTTTGCCCTCGTAATTTTTGGCGTAAATCAGCTGTTTTTGACAAGCTGTGAGTTTTTCTGTTGCTTGTGTGTGTCAAAGTTAAATTCGAATTTTTAAAGCATTGATTGTTGGTGTATAAATCAAGCTAAATAAAGAAATATGAATATACAAAAAATCTTGAGATACAACCATGATACTGTCGATGAAGTGGTAGACGACGTTATGGAGGTTCTTACAGCAGTTGCATTCTGGCGGCGAGGATCCAAGTTCTGTGTGCCCAAATGAGTCAACTGGCGAACCAATGAGCTACCATTTTTCAATGACCAATGGGTCTGTGCGGCCCCATGCTATTTGTCGAATGCATTTCGACCCCAAGTGGAACTTGAGTTACAGGGAGCACTTTTGTTTGGGGTAGTTTGGGGAAGCTGCATCAATAAGTGAAACTACAACAATGTTTACAGTAGGTGATGACGGCTCTTGTGGTGTAGCTACAGACAGCTATTTTGGGGAAGATGTCTCAATTGATTTGCTGGCCAGATGCAGTTAAACTGACAAAAAAAATTTAATTATTCTAGGGGTGACCGCATATTTTGAAGAGTACCCGAGTACTTTTTGTCGTTACTTTGAATGATTTTACAACACTTCAACACTTTACTCTCTTTACACTTTTACGCGGATTTTGTAAACATACCCCAGGGCAGCAAAAAGAGCGTAAACTTTTTCTCATGTGTTTTGTTGTTGTGGCGTAAACTTTTGGAGTTTACGCTTTTTGCTTTACACTTTTACGCGGGCTGTTGAACACCCTAACTAATGCATTGTCAAAATCAGATGTGTGCCCCGTTTTGTTTATGTGCTTCGCTAAGGCTGTTGTTGTTTTCCCTTTTTGTACATCTCTTCTGTGCTCTCGGATTCTTGTGCTCGGAGAGCGTTTTGTTGTTCCATTGTATGTTCCATTGCAGCTCTCTCCCTCTGCTCCCGCGCATTTAATTTCGTAGACTACATTGTTGTTGTTATGTTTGTTTATTCTGTCCTCGTATTTGTGAAGAATGAAGAAATTTGTTTAATAGCCTATTTCCACTGAACAAATGAAGCTTCATTTCATGAAATGACAAGAAATGAAGAAAATTATATAATTTCTTCCATACGAATTGTCACTTCATTTTGCCTTTCATTTCTGAAAAATGATGAAAAATGATGACATTCCCCACGAAGGAATCTGGTATTTTTTTAAAAAATACTAGCTACTCTCTGGCATTACTCGCTACTCTCTGGAAACGGAAAGTGTCATCACCAATAATTTGTTAATTTTAATTTAAATAGTAGGCGCAATTTTGTTTAAAATATAAATTAGTCAATAAAAGTTGTGTATTTAGCTTTCTGTTGATAATTCAGGATGATAACAATGCGTTTGCCCCTGAAAATTGCTGTCACGACGGGTATGTTATTTTTTGCTAAATATTCCACGTGGGTTTGGAAGTGGCGCCTGTTATTTAAATCAAACTTTTCAGCTGTTTTTCACAACGTGTCGTTGTGAATGTTAAACAAATGACAATTTGTCAATGGAAACGGCAAAATTTTTAGAAATGAAAATGACAAGAAATGAAGCCAGTGGAAATAGGCTATTAGTCTCTATTGTAAGTATATATGGGGCATTCCATACAAAAAAACCTTTTATCTGGGATAATGTCTCCGAATTGGATGATAATTGGCCCAAAGGGAGCTTATTATGAGAGAAGTTTAACCCCAAAATATGAGCTTTTTTGGAGCTCTTTTGCGGAAGTTCTACGCTTAAAAGTGTAATATTGTGACTTTTGAAAATTTTCAAAAACTCGAAAACGGCTTAAGATAGAGCTTAGCAAATTTTTCCCAAATGTGCAGGATTAAAAAGCCCTTTTAAAAAAAAATTTGGAAATTTTTTTATTTCTTACCTTTCTTGAAAAACAAAGGATTTTTTCAAAAAACTTGGTCTAGCGAAAAAGACCCATCCTTCAAAAATTCTCAAAAAAATATATGTGAAAGCCGCATCTTTTCCAAACATTTTGAGTGCTTGAACATATCTGCAGCTTGAAAATTGAGAAAGTTATGGCCATTTATGTCATGTAATCTTAAAAATATCAGTATGAAAAATTTATCAAAAATTTCTAATAAATTTTATTTTTGGTTCTTAATTTAACCATGTACAATGGTAAACTTTTGCAAAGTGGTTCCAAGAAAAATTTTCATATATTACTGAAATCAAGAGTACGGAAAAGGTGCTTGTGATGGGGCAGGGGAGCGGTTAAACGGCTTGCCTGGCAATACTGCCTGCAAGGAACAAGAAATCAAATACTAACAGCTTAAAACAGATTTATCAATGGGCAAGTGATCATTTGAAAACCATCAATGTTTTTTTTTTTTTGCACCACAAAAGATTACCAACAGTGTGCAGAATATCTGAATACCAGGTTCAAAAATTTTAAAACAATCAAAGAGACGCTTGGAGTTCATCATACGGTTCCTGTGAAGTATTCCTCACTTAAAGTCAAGACAACATCAGGAAGTGTAATTTCAAAATTAATTAGAGTGTAGTTTATTTTTTAGAGCATCTATGAATGCGATTGGTTTATTTTTTCCTTTCAGCTTACTTTTATTTTTAGGCTAATACAATTGAAAAAAAAAAAAAAACAAGAAAGAAAAGAACAGTCGAGCACGCCCGGTCGCATTACACACCGTGCCAATACAGGTCGCTGCTTGAACTCTCTACCGATTGAATAATTTAAATTCGATGTCCTGGGAATTCCACTACGAAGTAATAGGATGTCTTTTATATATATTTTACTGTAAGCTTCAAATCCAATGCGTTCTTTTCTGGGTCCTTAAATTTTATTTAATAGCTCAAAGCAGATTTTTGGGCCGAATTAAGAACCAAAAAAAAATTTATTAGAAATTGTTGACTAATTTTTCATACTAATATTTTTGAGATTACATGACAAAAATGGCCATAACTTCCTCAATTTTCAAGCTTCAGATATGTTCGAGCACTCAAAATGTTTGGAAAAGATGCGGCTTTCACATATATTTTTTTTTTAAATTTTGAAGGATGGCTATTTTTTGCTAGACTAAGTTTTCTAAAAAAATCTTTTGTTTTTCAAGAAAGGTAAGAAATAAAAAAATTTTCAAAATTTTTTTAAAAAGGGCTTTTTAATCCTGCACATTTGGAAAAATTTGCCAAGCTCTATCTTACACCGTTTTCGAGTTATTGAAAATTTTCAAAATTCTCATTATTACACTTTTAAGCGTAGAACTTCCGCAAAAGAGCTCCAAAAATCTCATATTTTGGGGTTAAGCTTCTCTGATAATAAGCTCCCTTTGGGCCAATTATCATCCAATTCGGAGACATCATCCCAGAAAAAAGTTTTTTTCTATGGAATTCCCCATATATTAATCAAATGGAGCTTGATTTGTGTATTATTTTTTTTGTTATTAGGTCAAAATGCCACGTAGTACTAGTTTGTCTGATCGTGATCGGGGAATTATCATGGGCATGTATGAAAGCGGCTCCAAGATCTCCGATAAAGCAATCAGACTAAACCGGCATAGGAACTGTATATCCAGGTTTCTGAAAAACCCAACAGAATATGGTACAGCTCAACGCAGCGGACGAACGACCCACATCGATGAACGACGCAAACGCCAGATTCGACGTCTTGCAGTGGAGGATTCGATGAGCAGTGGTCAAATAAGGGCTCAAATGGGACTCCAAATCGCAAGAAGTAGAATCGTACAAATTCTACATGAAAGTCGATTCCTTAAACATACCTAAATGGTACCTAAACCAAAGCTTTTGGAGCGGCATATTAAGGATCGCTTAGACTTTGCCAAAAGATACCGATTCTGGGAAGAAGAGTGGCACAGCACCATCTTTAGTGATGAAAAAAAATTTAACCTAGATGGCCCAGACAACTGAAAACAATATTGGCGAGATTTGCGCCAGGATCGGCTATCCTGTTACAAGCGAGGTTTTGGCGGGTATGGTGGTCGTGTGTGGCTCAGTGGTTAGTGTGCTGGACTGCTGGGCGGGAGGTCGTGCGTTCGATACCGCCTCTGAACAACTAATAATAAAAGTTTTTTTCTTTCTTTAGAAAATAGCTTTTACACACAAGGTCACCTTCACCAGCTATTGGCGCCAGCTGTGAAGTAACTAGCCATGAAAAAGCAAAATCTCAAACTTTGCCGTTCGGATCCGGCGTTAAACTGTAGGTCCCTTTCTCTTGTGCGAAAAATTAAAAGCACAAACGCCAAGAGATCGAGAGAAGCTTGGCTTGGCCCCGTTGTAGGAGCTGTATAGCCAACATTTACATTTTTACCGTAAGGGTATGGGCCGCGTTCAGCTACAAAGGAAAGTCCCCTATATGCTTCATATCCACTCGAATGAATGTCAGGATGTATGTGGAGCTTCTGGACAGTGAGCTTATAGAATTTGCTGGCTATTTGTATGGCGATGATTGGACCTACCAGCAGGACAATGCTTCCATCCACACAGCAATGGCCCGCATTAAGTCCGGACCTTCATCCCATCGAAAATCTTTGGGGGATTCTGTCCGCTCGTGTTTTTAAAAACGGACGACAGTTTGAGACGGTTCGACACCTTAAATTGGTAATAGAGCATGAATGGGCTAATATTGACATAGTATCTACCTTACAGTCATTAGTCAATTCAATGCCGAATCATCTTAATTTAGTTATAAATAATAAAGGAAAAAGTATTGATTACTAACACAAAAGTAACTTTAAAAAACCCAAAGTTACTTAGCTAAAGAGATCAAAGTCTAAGAATGAACATATAATTGTTTACTATGAATATACTCTTAAATATTGTTTACTTCTTAAAAGTTGAATACAAATTTGTTACTTCTTTTGTTTTCTTATCTTGAAACATGCCTTAAATACAACCACATACATTAGAAACGACTGAAAAATAAGTTTAATGTTTTTATTTAGAAAAAAAAACGATGCACATATAATTATTTGTGTGACGTACATACTACGTTTATTCTATGTTCATTTTGCAAAATCATTTCATAAAATGCCTCCGAAAGTGTGTGCATAAACACCATTTCATGAAAGTTTACTATGAAGTCGACGTCAATTCATGAAATGCCGTGGCGCAGGCAACTTAACGTTGAGTTGGTGTTGCCAGATCTTTGGTTTTCTCATATGCCATTTTGTGAATTTACAAATGCTGCATAAACAGGAACAAATCTGATTTTGCAAATTGAAGAAATTGTGAAATTCAAAGCATAAACGTAGTAACAGTCGGACATGACTATCTCCTGTATTATTTTCGTTTATTAGCTTATGTCTTTTCGCCAAATCTCCTTAACAAAAAGGTAAGTTTTATTCGAAATTTGTGGAAAATGTGCCTGACAATACCGGCCGAGATAGCGGCCAACTTTTTTGATCAAAAGTTGTCCCTGACAGCAACAAATCAATTTTTTTGGTGAATTTTATTTAGAATGCACTATTTTAGTTTTTCTAAGTGATAACAACGATCAAATTTGTCACTGAAGAACATGATATAATTAATGAGTCATTGTGGTTGTCAACGAGCAACGGAGGAGAATGAAATTTATTCAGTTAATCGTTGAAAGATGGTACAAAGAAACGCCAGTCAAGTTCTCAGGTCGAACCGAGCCGGGTTATCCTTTCTACACATTGCTTCTCTAGTGTTGCAGATAATTTGGTAGCTAGTAGGAAAATATTTCTGCTTGAGATGTCTTTTGCCAGGACTGTCAAGTAGCTGCTTAGCATTCCGTCAATCGGTTATTCGGGGGATCAATGTTTTCACATTCATTCAATGGCTTAATCACTGTCGGCGATTTCCTCAGGAAGACTAACCAAATCTCCCATTGATTCCATATTCTTAAGCAATTGTTATTATATTTAGTTGCCAAACAAAAGCCTACTGATTTCTGCAGGTATTTTAAAGCAAACGATTTTTTTTGCTAGTATCTACCGGCAAACCACCTTTTTGTTAGGTCGAAAAGTCAGAAGCTGAAAAAATGTTATACCAGAGATAGTCATGTCCGTCTGTCTGTCCAAATACCTGAAAAATTACAGATATCTGACATGGTAAGAGATAGAGGTTTGACTTGTATGGGACAAATACATGTACTCTTGTAGTTGCCGGCAGATAAGTTTTTATTTCACAGGTCGCCACTCCCTCTTCCGCCCCCGCAATTCACAAAAAACCTCATATCTTTCACAGTTTTGTAGATAGATGGTTTGTAGTAAAACTTTGTACCTTCTAGAGATACTTTGCAGGCACCGTAATCATTATAAGTTTTATTTTAAAAATCTCTAAATAATGATTATAAAATTATTTTTACGATTTTCTTCAAAAATAATGAATAATTTGAATAAAATATTTTTGAGTAATAAAATAAAACTTAAATAATAATAATTATTTCTGAGCAAAAAAATTAAACTCAAAAATAATGATTAAAAATGATTTTTATTTTTTTTGCTCAAAATAAAACTCAATCTTAAATTACGGCTTCTGTGTTAAACTTTTCGCGGATGTGATTTCACATTCTTGATCTATGATTGAATACCTTTCATATGATATACCACATGTCCTTCAAGGACGAATATTAAGGATCTACTATTTTCTATTAAATTTTCTGTTGCAGTATGTATGTAGTATGTATTATTTTGGGTATTATTAGTTATTATTTATTGTTGGTAAAGTGGTGCACCGCGACCAATTTTGGTCTGTTGCTAGCAGCCCTATTTCCTGTACAAAAGACAGGATTTTTGTGAGTTTTAAGTTATTGATATTGCATGGGTGTAGAATGTGTTTCCCAAATCTGATGATTTTGCGCCTCGCAGGGGCATCGCAGTGTGCTAGTATATACTCAGAGGACTCCACAATATCTGCAAAGTTGGGTGTTTGTTATTCCCAACTTGTACATGTGGCTCCGCAGTGACCTGTGTTTTCGCCCTGTCAGAATCCTGAGGGCATTCTTTCTTTGTTGGATTAGGTTTTGGAAACTTTTGAGGTCGTGGTTCACTATTAATGCCTTAGCTTGTCTCATCCCCCTGGTGTTTACCCAGGAGGCTGTTCTAACCTAAATTCTGGTTGTTCCTGCTGCCTAGTTGGTCCAATTTGTTCTTTGTCTCTAAGACTAGCTTAGAGGTGAACTTATTGCTGCAGAGCGCTTTAAGTGCTGCTTGGCTATCTGAGAGTTTAGCTATTTCTCTATTATGGTAGTTCTTTCCCATATTACGGTCTGCGCAACGGGAGATTGCCCATACTTCACCTTGAAATATGCTTGTGTCACATAGGGTTTTTCGTATTTTCTTCATAATACATACTACATACATACTGCAACAGAAAATAGAGGAATGAATGAAATTTAATAGACAATAGTAGATCCTTAATATTCGTCCTTGAAGGACATGTGGTATATCATATGAAAGGTATTCAATCATAGATCAAGAATGTGAAATCACATCAGCGAAAAGTTTAACACAGAAACCGTAATTTAAGATTGAGTTTTATTTTGAGCAAAAAAAATAAAAATCATTTTTAATCATTATTTTTGAGTTTTATTTTTTTGGTCAGAAATAATTATTATTATTTAAGTTTTATTTTATTACTCAAAAATAATCATTATCTTTGAAGAAAATCGTAAAAATCAAAAATTTAAAAATCATGGTGGATTTGCAGAGATTGTACAAAAATAAGAATTTTAGTGTAAATCATTTCTTTCTAGGTCCATTATAAGTGGGTGATTTTTTACTTGGAAAAAATAAAATAATCATTATTTACGGTCCCTGATATTTTGTAATTATGATTATTTATCGATTTGCCAAAAAAATTATGAAGATCGGATGAACTATAGCGGAGTTATACGGAAAACAAAAAGTAGGTAGGGTGATTTACTTTTTGCTCATAACTTGAGAACCGCTCATCCGATCTTTATTATTTTCTCGGCAAATCGATACATTTTGTTGTAATTACTAACTATCTCTAGAAGGTGCAAATCGTCTATCTTCAAAACTGTAGGAGATATAACGTTTTTTCCAAATTGCAAGGGCGGGAGCGGGAGTGGCAAAAATTGAAAATAAACTTGATCTGCCTGCAAGTATAAGAAGCATTTGTCCCATACATGTCAAACCTCTATCTCTTACCATCTCTGAGATCTGTTTGTTCATACGGACAGACGGACAGACGGACGGACGGACGGACAGACGGACGGATATGGCTATATCGATCAAGAATATATATACTTTATATAGTCGGAAATAATTCCTTCTCCCTGTTAAATACTTTTACACAAACTTAATATACTCTATGTACTAGAGCCCTGCACGAGTAGAGTTTTAAGTCAGTTCATGTTTTATTCTAAAGTGAGTCAACGATTCATCGATTCAAATGCCTTTGACATTTGGAATATTTTCTACGACTCGTTTTAAACAGTTCAGTTCAAACAGCTCATGTTAACTGAACAGCTAGAGCAAACGAACGCAATGATTACATAGCTCGTTCAACGTTACATAGTATGTACCTTTGGTACAGAGTATAAAAATAGAGGCAAGCTAACTTCGGCTCGACCAAAGTTTATATACCCTTGGAGCATGATATATGCCTGCCACTTTGTTGTATGGCAGCTGTACAATATATTTATCAATATATTCGTAGCTGAAAAGTGTAAAGTGCTGAGAAAATTAAGTTTTTCTCACTAGAACTACTTTTTCGGCCAATCGTTCCTATGGCAGCCATGTGCTATAGTCGTCCGACTTGAATCAGATTTGGCAGAATTGTGTGGTAGCATATAAAATTGACCAGTAACAAGTTTGGGAGCGACAGCATTGAAAACAAAAAAGTTTTTCCTACTAAGACTTTTTTTCAAAACTATCTTTTGTTCGGCAGCTGCACTATATAGTTTTCCGATATTCATAAAACTTGGTGATATTATGTGAAGGCATAAAAAACTTATAAATATTTGAAGTGGGTGTCTGGAGGTTCAAATGGCTAAAACCTGAAATAAAGCCTTAGTCACAAATTTATTATTTTTTGATGCGGGTTCTACAAATAAACCTGCATCACTCCAAAGCAGCAACCGCTGAACTTTTACTTCGCCTATCCTCAGGCGAAGTAGATATTGTTTTTGTTCAAGAGCCATGGATCTCTGGTGACAGAATCAATGGATTACGGACACCCAAATACAACCTTTACCATACCAAGGGTAAGGGAAAAATTCTAACCAAAATACATTTTAAAACACTATTTCTTCCTCAATTTAGTGATGGTGACATCACTACAGTCAGCCTGGAACTGGTGAGTTCCACAATCAGGCTGGCCTCCTTTTATCTGGCTCATGACACTGAGAGCCCCCCACCACCAAAAATATTCCGGGACCTAACTGGAAGCAACAGTCACACTCACACAAGCCTTATTTTAGGTGGCGATGCCAACGCACACCACACTCAATGGGGCAGTACAGATATAAATGAGCGCGGTGAATCACTGTACAACTACCTATTACAGACCGATTTGCATATTGCCAATAAAGGGAACGAACCCACCTTTATTATCAAAAATAGAAGAAAGGTTTTAGAAATAACCCTCATCTCTGAAGACCTATGTGACCAATTGATCTCATCCATCGATACATAGAGGTTGTACTAACAAATAAGTGTCCATCACCCATACGGATACAGAACCCAAAAAAGACCAATTGGGAAGTACACAACAAACTTCTCTCTAAAAAGCTTGGATCGTCCCCACCATACACAGCAAGTACGGAAAAACAGATAGATGAGCTTGTCGATACGCTTACCTTCGCGTATACGGACTCGTTCAATAGGGCCTGCCCCCCTAGAAAAATTAAATCCACTTTTAAACCACCTTGGTGGTCTGCAGAGCTGGATAAGCTCCGAACGGAATGTCGTCATACATTTAACGTAGCCAAATATAACGACCAAACAACCGCTTGGGAGTTATATAAACAAAAGCTAGGTACTTATAAGAAAGCTACCAGGAGGGCAAAACGCTCCTCCTGGACCCATTACTGTAGTAATATTGAATCTACTTCTGATGCATCACGGCTCAGGAAGATCCTGGCTAGCTCACCAACCTCGCCAGGACTCTTACAAAAAACAGACGGAACCTGTACCGACTCGAGCGAAGAATCTCTAAATCTTCTGCTAAGCACTTACTTCCCTGAATGCTCCCTTAACTTAATACCTCAGGTTAGGCCAACCGACCTTTCTATGCAATACGACAAAACCATTGTCACGGAGACCAGAATTAAATGGGCTATCGATTCGTTCGAACCATTTAAGTCGCTAGGTCTCGATAACATATATCCTGCCCAACTACAACAAGCCATTGGGTGCACAATGACCTGGTTTTACACAATCTATGTAAGCTATCTCAAGGTCAACTACATCCCCACTAGGTGGAGAGAAACTAAAGTAATGTTCATACCGAAAGCTGGCAAAGCTTCACATGTGAAACCAAACGATTATAGGCCAATCGGCCTATCCTCGTTTCTTCTTAAAACTCTCGAGAGACTTATAGATGCACACCTGAGGCAAACTATTAGTCCTGCTCATCTAGCACACACCCAACATGCATACAGTAAGGGTAGGTCTACTGAAACCGCCCTGCACTCCCTGGTCTCAAGGATTGAAAGATCACTTGAAGTAAGAGATTCTCTTTAGTAGCATTTCTCGACATAGAGGGTGCCTTCAATAACGTCCAACCTAACGCCATCACCTCTGCCTTGACATATGTGGGAGCAGATGTGCCTCTAGTGAGATTCATCGAACAATTGCTAACCAGCAGAACGGTGTGCTCCCAACTTGGCGGTGCAACTGCTCGCAGATGTGTAAACAGAGGCACTCCGCAAGGAGGTGTTCTCTCTCCGCTGCTGTTGGTTGTAACAGTTAACCAACTGCTGCGGCTAATGGAGGCGGAGGGACAAGAAGTGGTGGCTTACGCGGATGATATTGCCATCTACAAATGTGGAATGTTTCCTCAAACGCTGTGTGACCTCATGGAGACCGCACTGACAACACTTGCTCAGTGCACAAAATCTTGTGGCTTGGGCGTAAGCCCGGCTAAGGCGGAATTAGTGCTTTTCACCCGAAAGTACAAATTCCTGATCTTATCCCGCCTAAAATCAACGGAGTAAGCCTCGTATTTGGTGACAATGCCAAATACTTGGGTGTAATTCTAGATAAGAAACTACTCTGGAATGACAACATAAATGAACGTATAAAAAAGGCAACCATTGCTCTTTTTTCTTGTAAAAATGCCATTGGCCGTAGATGGGGTTTTTCCCCATCCATTGTACATTGGCTTTACACAGCCGTAATACGCCCCATACTACTCTACGGAGCTCTAGTATGGTGGCCAGCACTCGGGAAAAAATCAGCCCTGAACAATCTGCACAATGTACAGAGTAGTGCGGAAATTTGTATTAGCGGCGCTCTCCGAACGACACCAACGGAAGCGTTAAATACTATTCTTCACCTTCTACCACTAGACCTCGTAGCTAAGAAAATGGCTACTACAACAGCCTTAAGACTACGAGAATCCGATACCTGGAACAGGGGCAATTCGGGACACGCCTCCATACTCGAAGACCAAACGGGTATACCATTAATTACAGACTACTGTATACCACAAACGACGTTCGACAAATTTTACGACGTCTATATCCCAAGCCGAAACGATTGGGACAACCTGCCCCACAGCAGAGCAAACGCCATTAACATCTACACTGATGGTTCTAAGCTCGACGAAAAAGTAAGAGGGGGAGTTTTCTCTCCCAACCTAGATTTGAACTTATCGTTCCGCCTCCTGACCACTGTAGTGTGTGCCAAGCGGAAGTGGTAGCCATCCAGGAAGCTGCCACCTACCTTTGCACACTCACGGTCAAGGAAGGAAATGTATTTATATACTCAGATAGTCAAGCCGCCCTTAAAGCACTTGACTCACACACCAACAATGCTAAAACACTTACGGAATGTCGCTCATCTCTGAATGAGATCGCACGGCATTTCAGTATACACCTTATATGCGTGCCTGGACATCGCAAAATAGAAGGTAATGAGTCTGCGGACAAACTGGCCAGAATAGGTACCACCATCGAGCTCCTTTCAGAGAGGAGCACGATAGGGATTCCTATGGCGACATATAAGCTTCACACTAAAGCTGAAACACTTCGTCTCGCTACGAATCGGTGGAAAACCCTTTCCTCCTGTGCAGTAGCGAGGCTTACGTGGCTAACATTCGACCAAAAACGTACTAACACACTTTTACGTCACAGAAGAAACCACATATCACTTCTGGTAGGGACCCTCACAGGTCACTGTCTCATTGGCAGACACGCAGAACGCCTAGGCGTCATTTACCACGACTTTTGCAGAAGTTGCGGACACGAAGAAGAGGAGGAATCGGTACAACACCTTTTATGCCATTGCCCCGCCTTGAGTAGAAGGAGACTCAGGACACTTGGTCAACCTCTGCTACTCAACCTCTCGGAGACATCCGGGTTAGAGATCCCAGCTCTACTCAAATTTATTCTGTCCACACAATGGTTCAGTAACGAGGAACCACCTCAGTATTAAAAAGGGTTAAATAGGGAACTAATATGGCATCGCAACGGGCCCAAAGTGGCCTAAGTGGAAGAGCGGCTCGTCGCTCTAAGCCATCGCAACCTAACCTACCCAAAACCATAAAAGTCTCCATCTTTTTAAAAACACCAAAATTTAAGTTATGTTTAGAGCAATAAATTGTGCATCCTTTGAAGCTATATTATGATGGTTAACACTGAGAAAAAAAATAAAAGAATTTTAGCAACAATTACTTAATATTATTAAATAATTTAAAATCTATAAAATTATAATTTGGTTAGATACTGTAAAATGCTTTCCACCAATATCAACTTGAGACTTGTACGACAAACCAAACCTGAGATATCACGTTTTTAAAAAACCGTTTTTTCTCATTTTTTCGTTTTTGACGATTTTTGAAATTGTCTATAAAGTTAACAATAAATTTTTGTGCAAAACCGCAAATTATGTTTTGGTGGGCATGTCGAGATCAAATTTCGAATTTTTTTTATTGAAATATAAAATTTTTTTTCATTTTATAAAAGAATGACCCAGGTCTGAAAAAAAATCTTTGTGAGAAAAACTTTTTTGTTTTCAGTGCTATCGCATCCAAGCTTGTTCCTGATTAATGTTTCATGCACGATTTTTCGATCTGCTCCAGCCTCCCAATTTGTGAGGTTGGGTAAAAAAATGCGAGAGCCAAAATGTAGTGGCGGTGGGTTGGGGGGAAGTGACCCCGCATCAAGGTCAAAGTTATCGAAAAATGGTCGAAAATTGATATATAAGGTCATTTTTGCCCAGGGGTTGCCTCTAGAGGGGTCAAATGTACCAGTGACCCCCATTGATTTTCCTTTCCCGACATTTTTGTCCTAGGCACCTAGCCCCTATCTCCACTCCCTAGAAGTTGCCTCCACTCGCATAACTTTTTTGTTCTTTAGCCGATTTAAAAGATTTATTCAAACTCAAAAAGAAAAAATAGAGGCCAGCTAACTTCGGCTCGACCGAAGTTTATATACCCTTAGAGCTTGATATATGCCTGACAGTTTGTATGGCAGCAATACTATATAGTGGTCCGATTTCGACAAGGCTTAATGAAATTATGTAAATTTATTAAAAACTTATAAATACGAGCGTTGGGAGCGATAACATTAAAAACAAACAAGTTTTTCCCACTAAGGGGCCTGTTCCGAATTCCGACTCGATTTTCGTGTAAACATGTGAAATTCGAATGCAATTTATATAAATTTAAACGTAAGTGTCAAGTTAATTTGAGGCTACTAGATCCCGTCGCAATTTCCTCTCGATTTAAATTCATTTGGGATTAAGCAATCGGTTTCAGCTGCTGCCACAATTCCGAGTTTTGTTATACCTGATCTAGTAGCCGCAGGTATATTTGTCGCCTTCTATACAACGTTTTCAAATTTGACTGCAAACTACTAAAGTTTCCACGAAAATCGAGTCGAAATTCGGAACAGGCCCGTAAGACTTTTTTCAGACCTAACTTTTGTATGGCAGCTATACTATATAGTTGTCCGATTTTGACAAGGCTTAATGAAATTATGTAAAATTATTAAAAACTTATAAATACGAGCGTTGGGAGCGATAACATTAAAAACAAAAAAGGTTTTTCCCACTAAGACTTTTTTTCAGACCTAACTTTTGTATGGCAGCTATACTATATAGGTGTCCGATTTTGACAAGTTTTAGTGAAATTATGTGAAATCATTAAAAACTTATAAATACGAGCGTTGGAAGCGATAAAATTGAAAACAAAAAAGTTTTTCTCACTAGAACTAGTTTTTCAACCGATCGTTCCTATGGGAGCTATATGCTATAGTCATCCGATCCGGCCGGTTCCGACAAATGTGCAGCGTATTTATACCAAAAGACTTCGTGCAAAGTTTGGTTAAGATAGCTTTAAAACTGACGGAGGAGATAGCATAGAAACAGACGGACAGACGGACGGACAGACGGACGGACAGACGGACATGGCTATATCAACTCAGCTCGTCATGCTGATCAAGAATATATATACTTTATTTGGTCGGAGATGCTTCGTTCTGTGCGTTCCAAACATCCGGACAATTTTAATATACCCTCTCCAAGGGTATAAAAATAGAGGCAAGCTAACTTCGGCTCGACCGAAGTTATAGTATACCCTTGGAGCTTGATATATGCCTGACAGTTTGTAAGGCAGCTATACTATATAGAGGTCCGATTTCGAAAAATCTTGTTGAAATTATGTAAAATCATTGAAAACTTATAAATACGAGCGTTGGGAGCGATAACATTAAAAACAAAAAAAAATTTTCTCACTAAGACTTTTTTTCAGACCTAACTTTTGTATGGCAGCTATACTATATAGTTGTCCGATTTCGACAAGTTTTAGTGAAATTATGTGAAATCATTAAAAACTTATAAATACGAGCGTTGGGAGCGATAGCATTGAAAACAAAAAAGTTTTTCTCACTAAAACTAGTTTTTCAACCGATCGTTCCTATGGCAGCTATATGCTATAGTCATCCGGTCCGGCCGGTTCCGACAAATGTGCAGCGTATTTATACCAAAAGACTTCGTGCAAAGTTTGGTTAAGATAGCTTTAAAACTGACGGAGGAGATAGCATAGAAACAGACGGACGGACAGACGGACATGGCTATATCAACTCAGCTCGTCATGCTGATCAAGAATATATATACTTTATGTGGTCGGAGATGCTTCCTTCTATGCGTTACAAACATCCGGACAATTTTAATATACCCTATCCAAGGGTATAAAAATATATTTTTTTGCCAAATTTAAAAATTTATCGAAATTAAAACGCTTGTAGATTTATGATCATACAAAATTTGTGTTATTTTTAATTGCACAGTAAAATCTATTTAATTTACTTTAAAATAAACATACACACAATTCTGCCAAGATTGATTTAAATCGGATGACTATTGCATATAGCTGCCATACGAACGAAAGGCCGAAAAAGGAGATCTAGAGAGATGAACAATTTTTATACCCTTGGAGAGCATAGAAGGAAGCATCTCCGACCACATAAAGTATATATATTCTTGATCAGCATGACGAGCTGAGTTGATATAGCCATGTCCGTCTGTCCGTCTGTTTCTATGCTATCTCCTCCGTCAGTTTTAAAGCTATCTTAACCAAACTTTGCACGAAGTCTTTTAGTATCATAGGAAAGAATCGGTTGAAAAACTAGTTCTAGTGAGAAAAACTTTTTTGTTTTCAATTTTATCGCTTCCAACGCTTGTATTTATAAGTTTTTAATGATTTCACATAATTTCACCAAGCCATGTCAAAATCGGACACCTATATGGTAGAGTTGGAAATTTTAGTTCATTTTAATGACCTAGTTCATTTTTTCATGAACTATAGTTCATTTGAACTATAGTTCATATTTTAAACTATAGTTCATTTTTTGAACTATAGTTCATTTTTTGAACTATAGTTCCTTTTTTTGATCTATAGTTCATTTGAACTATAGTTCATTTTTTGAACTATAGTTCATTTGAACTATAGTTCATTTTTTGAACTATAGTTCATTTTTTGAACTATAGTTCATTTTTTGAACTATAGTTCATTTTTTGAACTATAGTTCATTTTTTGAACTATAGTTCATTTTTTGAACTATAGTTCATTTTTTGAACTTTAGTTCATTTGAACTATAGTTCATTTTTTGAACTATAGTTCATTTTTTTGAACTATAGTTCATTTTTTGAGATATAGTTCATTTTACCACTAAAACAGATTTTAAGGCGTTTGCTCATTGTTTGATACATGATAATCTAGTGGGCCAGCATTTCAAAATGTTTTTTTTTGACTTTGATAAGCCATTTACATCTAAAAAAAATAGAGGCAAGCTAACTTCGGCTCGACCGAGGATTATATACCCTTGGAGCTTGATATGTGTTTGACAGTTTGTATGGCAGCTATACTATATAGTTGTCCGATTTCGACAAGCCTTGGTGACATTATGTGAAATCATTAAAAACTTATTAATACGAGCGTTGGGAGCTATAGCACTAAAAACAAAAAAGTTTTTCTCACTAAAACTAGTTTTTCGACCGATCGTTCCAATGGCAGCTATATGCTATAGTCATCCGATCCGGCCGGTTCCGACAAATGTGCAGCGTATTTATACCAAAAGACTTCGTGCAAAGTTTGGTTAAGATAGCTTTAAAACTGACGGAGGAGATAGCATAGAAACAGACGGACAGACGGACATGGCTATATCAACTCAGCTCGTCATGCTGATCAAGAATATATATACTTTATGTGGTCGGAGATGCTTCCTTCTATGCGTTACAAACATCTGAAAAATTTTAATATACCCTCTCCAAGGGTATAACAACAAACAGCAGGACTCCTGGACTATCATATCTTAGTATCAAACAGTGTGTATTTGTGTGTAAAAAAGGTTGAAGAAGGTTGAATTGAGTAATGCAGGCCACTATTGTTGGAAAAACAACTTACACATCTGCGTGCTTTACTTGACCTCAAATTCTACGATTTTGAAGAGACCTTTCACTGTCATCTTTAAATAAAATGTCATTTTGATTAGATGGTTCGAACTTTTTCATTTTATTCACTTGTTATATTTATTATAAACATTTTTTTATTCACCATTTTAAGGGCCGATCATTCATCATTCATTGAAATTAAAAACAATTTTTTTTAGTAGAGGAGAGCTTGCTGCTTCAAGCAGAAGATTATACATATACCATTGCTGCTTTTAAACTCAACAAGTGGATTGAATCTGACAGATGAACAGCCAGATGGGTGGATAGATGAGAGAACAGGAATGTGGTCGACGATGCTCCCTTCTGAGCGTTACAAACATAGAACCAAAATTATATTACACTTTTTAAAGGTATAAAAAAGAAAATTATTTCAAGTCAAAGGCGGCATCGCAAAATAACTAAGACGGAAAGCGCGTAAAGAATGTTTTTCTTAAAATTCTATTAATTAAACTTAATGAAAGAGCACTTATTTTTACATATTATTGTGTAAAAATGCCAGAGCATTTACATTTTCCGGAAGTAACAAGCTTCTTCTTTCTCTTACGATTTGCCCGGCCAAAGAAAAAAGACGCTCCGAAGGAACTGATGTTGCCACAATGCATAGTCTCTTCTGCATGTATAAAAAGAGCTGAGGGTAAATCGACTTTCTCTCTTTCCACCATTGAAGTGGATCTGCAGTACGCTCGATAATATCATCTGCCAAATATCGGTCGAGTTCTTTTATGGCAGCTGCTGATTTATCTGTGGAATGTGCAAAACAAAAGAAATCTTCATTGTATGCGTCCCAAATACTATCGTGGTCCATTTCTAACGAATCTTGAACTTTTGTTGCAGGAGGTTCGGTAATGGAAGTGGATGGCAGTTTGCTTTTAAAACGTTCAACTGCGGTATTAAATGTTTCCTCAGTTGTAAATCCTCTAGATTTGAAACGAGGGTCCAAAATTGTACATTCAGTGTAAACATCATTTTTTTCTATGTCTCCAAATCTTTCATCCATATTAATAAATAAAGACCTAAGACACTTGTGTACTTGAATTGAGCAAGGTTCTTCCTTTGACAGTCGAATTCGTAAAAGTCTACTCAGGACTATAACCTAGAAGAGATAAGAAAATTAGTTTTGATGTTTGACTAATGAAAATAATTAGTTACCTTTGAAAGCGTAACAAATTTATCTGCAGATACTTCCAAAGTTACAGTATGAAACGGCTTTAGAATTGGCAGTATTTCTTCTATTACTGCCCAATCGCTTGGCAGAAGACACAGATTTGCTTTTATCTGAAGCAAGACGACAGCTAACGCATTTTTAACTTTGACGAGACGCTCAAACATTTCGTATGTTAAGTTCCATCTTGTCACGACATCGTTTTTAAGTTTCAGTATCGGCAAATTTTGCTGATTTAGTGCTTCTTTTAGCTTTTCCGTGGCAAAAGAACTTCTGTGAAAATATTCCACAATTGCTTTGCATTTTTTTTTAACCTCGCTTATTTCTCTCAATCCCTTTTGTACAACGAGGTTTAGCGTATGTGCGAAACACGCTATAGATTTCCAATTCCCAAGATGCACAGCGCTGACGAAATTTTGTCCATTATCAGTTACAACAGCAACAAGTTTATCTGAAATTTTCCACTCTTCTAAAACGCTTTTTAAAAACTTGTGCAAATTTGCTTTAGTTTGGCGATCGGTAATTTCATCACATGTAAGCGTTCTGGATTTTAAAACAGTGTCCACTGGGTCAAGGAAATGGGCAGTTACTGCCACATATTTTTGGTTGCTTATGGATGTCCAAGCATCAGTTGTCAAACACACAGCATTTACTGACTCCAAATCCTTGTGAACAGAAGCATAAGTTTCTTGAAACGTATCTGGCAGTAGAACATTATAAAGCACTTTTCGTGATGGTAGTTCATAGCCTGGGCATCGGCTTACCATTGCAATAAGTGTTTTAAAATTTTCCTCTTCAACAATGCGGAGGGCGTGATTACCCTTAGGAATCATTTTTAACACTTGTCGGTGGATTTGGTTTATTTTCAAGTTTGAAGGGGGTGGGCTTATAAAAGTGGATTTTATTTGCTGGCCTTTAACTGATACCAATGCCCCGGTACAGGATGAAGTTGAAGCGGATGATGAATTTGCGGCGGGAAGCGCTGAAGCTAGGGCGGACGACGATGATGTTGCGGCGGGCAGCGCTGAAGCTAGGGCGGACGACGATGATGTTGTGACTGGCAGCGCTGAAGATGAGGCGGATGAAGAAGAAGTTGTGGTAGACAGCCCTGAAATTTTGGAGGACGACGACGAAGTTTGTGATATAGCTGCACAGGGTCTTTCTCGCATCATGTTTACGGTAGGATGCTTTAATTTCAGGTGACGATGGAGATTCCCTTGCGAACCTCTTGAAATACTGACAGGCTTCTGGCAATAGCAACATTTGGCAAAATTTCCATCTGCTCCAGCTATATAGTGGTCCCAAATGAGCGATTTTTTTCGTAAAGCCATGTTAAATAGCAATCAAATTTACACATTTAACAATTTAACGCAATCTGACGAAATATTGTAATTCACCGTAATTATGAAATGCTGCCAACTTGGCAAATTTTTGGAAGCGTCACTTTCCAGGGGTACAGTTTTCTTAAACTTTGTTCATGTTTACACTATTAAGTTAACTTAGGGCCGTTTTCTCATGTTGATCTTTTTGCTCAAATCGACATCCACCTTAATTTTGCAACTACATACATAGGTTGTATTTGTGCAATTGGTTGTCTTGTGTAGATTGATTATGCATTTGGGCATTTGCGTCACGGTCAAATCGGCAGGGCTGCAAAGGCACTTAAAGTGGGTGGGCAGCGCGCCTATGCGCCATGTTTTTATTATTAATTCTTATATTCGTTGCGCGCCAATTTTAAAAAATAAAGCATGCATTTTACATAGTAGGAGAAGGTATTTCCGAATTTCTGAATTAGTGTGCGCATCCGTCTCTTCGGCAATGTCCGCAGGTGTCTTGCAATTAAAGGCACATTTAATATTTCCATTTGTGGTTTACTTATTAATAATTCAGACTTAACTGTTTTAAGCAGCAGTTGTTTTTTGATTTTAAATATTTGTCAGTGTGACCATATGCGCGCACTCGTAAAATATCTTAATAACTACATTAAAATTAATCATGAATCAATGGATGAAGTATATGGCAACAAAATCCATCTAGATAGCTATCCATGAACATGAGCAAAACAAATGCAGCAAATCCGCCTGGATTTGCAGAAACAGCAACATGAGAAAACGGCCCTTAGAGGCACGGGTAAAGGGAGGCTCCCTGATTGTGTAATGGCACGACATGTGTGATCCATGGCTGCGTCATTTACGAACACGTAGTTATTGATTTTGGCTATAACAACATAAAGAAATCCCTGCCAGCATTTAGGCAGATAGCAAAACTGTTTCCACTAAACAAACTGACCGAACAACTGCGTGATCAAGTGGCCCAGTCCGGATTCACCAAAGCATGCGCACCCAAACTCAACAAATCCATCGAAATAATGCAGGTTGTGTCTCATGTATCACATGTATCACAACAGTGTGTACGTTGTTAAAAAAATGAACTATAGTTCAAATGAACTATAGTTCAAAAAATGAACTATAGTTCGAATGAACTATAGTTCAAAATATGAACTATATTTCAAAATATGAACTATAGTTCAAAAAATGAACTATAGTTCAAAATATGAACTATAGTTCAAATGAACTATAGTTCAAAAAATGAACTATAGTTCAAATGAACTATAGTTCAAAAAATGAACTATAGTTCAAAAAATGAACTATAGTTCAAATGAACTATAGTTCAAAAAATGAACTATAGTTCAAATGAACTATAGTTCAAAAAATGAACTATAGTTCAAAAAATGAACTATAGTTCAAAAAATGAACTATAGTTCAAAAAATGAACTATAGTTCAAAAAATGAACTATAGTTCAAAATGAACTATAGTTCAAAAAATGAACTATAGTTCAAAAAATGAACTATAGTTCAAAAAATGAACTATAGTTCAAAAAATGAACTATAGATCAAAAAATGAACTATAGTTCAAAAAATGAACTATAGTTCATAATATGAACTATAGTTCAAAAACAGAAAAATGCATAGTTCAAAATATGAACTATAGTTCAAAACCAAGACCTAGTTCATTAGTTCATTTTAAAGACTAGTTCATTTGAACTAGTTCATCAAAATCGGCACAACTCTACTATATGGTATAGCTGCCATACAAAAGTTAGGTCTGAAAAAAAGTCTTAGTGGGAAAAACTTTTTTGTTTTTAATGTTATCGCTCCCAACGCTCGTATTTATAAGTTTTTAATAATTTTACATAATTTCATTAAGCCTTGTCAAAATCGGACAACTATATAGTATAGCTGCCATACAAAAGTTAGGTCTGAAAAAAAGTCTTAGTGGGAAAAACTTTTTTGTTTTTAATGTTATCGCTCCCAACGCTCGTATTTATAAGTTTTTAATAATTTTACATAATTTCATTAAGCCTTGTCGAAATCGGACCACTATATAGTATTGTTGCCATACAAACTGTCAGGCATATATCAAGCTCCAAGGGTATATAAACTTCGGTCGAGCCGAAGTTAGCTGGCCTCTATTTTTTTACAACACTTTACATTTTTGAGTTATGAATATATTGTATAGCTGCAATAACAAACTGGCAGGCATATATCAAGTTCCAAGGGTATATAAACTTCGGTCGAGCCGAAGTTAGCTTACCTCTATTTTTATACCCTTGGAGAAGGTATATTGAAATTGTCCGGATGTTTGTAACGTAGAGATGGAAGCATCTCCGAACACATAAAGTATATATATTCTTGATCAGCATGACGAGCTGAGTTGATATAGCCATGTCCGTCTGTCCGTCCGCTCGTCTGTCCGTCCGTCCGTCCGTCTGTTTCTATGCTATCTCCTACGTCAGTTTTAAAGCTATCTTAACCAAACTTTGCACAAAGTCTTTTGGTATAAATACGCTGCACATTTGTCAGAACCGGCCGGATCGGATGACTATAGCATATAGCTGCCATAGGAACGATCGGTTGAAAAACTAGTTTTAGTGAGAAAAACTTTTTTGTTTTCAATGCTATGGCTCCCAACGCTTGTATTTATAAGTTTTTAATGATTTTACATAATTTTAAACAATATCTGCCGAAATCGGACCACTATATAGTATAGCTGCCATACAAACTGTCAGGCATATAGCAAGCTCCAAGGGTATATAAACTTCGGTCGATCCGAAGTTAGCTTGCCTCCATTTTTTTTTTTAATTTTTAGAGATTTAATCCGAATCTCATCCCATATACTAGCAGTATAATTAAAATTTTTGGTTTTTAGGGCGAGAGCGCGTCCACTAAATATAGTCCGATCGCAGCCAAACTTTTTATTATATCTATTGGGAGCAAAACGATAGTTTTGCCGCCCGGGTAAAAGCAAAAATCAGAATCTCATATATATTAAAAATTCTTCGACAAACATACGAAAAAAAAATTTGAAAAATTGGCCCTTTTGATATGATTCTGGCAAAGCTTACGCTTAAAATAAGACACATTTATATTTAAAATGTTGCAATGATATTCTCCATACAATTTTTTTTGGAGTTTTTAGAGATTACATTCGAACTCATCCCCCTCATTTTCCATATATTTCAAATGTTCGATTTTGAGGGCGAGCGCGCGTCCACTAAATGAAGTTTGATCAGTGCCAAACTCTATTTCATATCTATTGGGACCAAACCATTTTTAAGGGCCAGTCTAATACATATAGTATATATAGAAAAAATTGCAAATATATAATTTATAACAATTTAACAATCATTTTTAACAGTAATTTTTATTTTTTTCATAACTGTTAATTTCAGTCCCTGTCATGTACATATAAATCTTTTTGAATACAGCAAGTTATTATTTTAGTATTTTGACGTACATAGTATGTACTACATACCACAACTTCTTTACATTTCTTTATACTTAAGTTGTTTTGTGATGTAGATTGGGGTTGTTGTTCGGCCGTATTTCCTTCCTGCAGTCAAAACATAATTTTTGGCTCAGTTTTCCTCCTACGCGTTTCGGCAATTATATTGCCTTCTTCATCACATCAGCAGCGAAATTTATGCAGTCGAAAGACAATCGAAGATGGATTCAGCCGTGGTTCGATGGGGACTGTGAGGAAGCCAGAAAAAACTCTATCAACGCACTTAAAAAAGCTAGACGCACGAATGCGTCGGAAGACAAAGAAAATTATAAAAGCCTAAATGCGACATACAAGCAATTATGCAATAACAAATTACGGGCTTATTTTTACGATATGGAAAAGAAGATTGGCCAAATTGCAGACAGTAAATCCTTTTGGACCCTGGTGAGGAGCCTAAATGGATCTAGCGCGAACAAAATAATATCTGTTTAACCATCAGCCTTAGCAGAACACTTCAAAAGTCTCCTTTGGACAAACGATCACACCAGTAGGATGAGTTTCGCTCTACCTAACGTCTCAGTGGATGATCTGGATTGCATCATCACACCGCAGGAGATTTAAAGCGCCCTGATAAGGAGTAAATACAACAAAGCCCCCGGTATAGATAGAGTCCCCAGTGAGTTTTATAAAAATGCTTCTGAATCGTTTATCTTAAAGCTCACCGAAGCTTTCAACAATATTTTTAAGACCTCCAAAAATCCCGTCAGCTTTCAAGACAACATCTTATACACGACATATAAGAAGGGAAGCCCAAACGAAGCTCAAAACTATAGAGGAATTTTCTTTTTTAAATGCTGCAACGAAAGAGTTTGCGACTGTACTTCTTGCCCGCCTAGTCAACTTTACCAATCAATACCAGCTCTTAAGTGAAAACCAGATGGGCTTCAGAGAAGGATATTCTACAGTCGACTGCATTTACGTTCTTACTGCAATAGCAAAGGAATACCTCAGCAAAGGCAGCTTTTGACACAGTAAATAGGGACAGCCTACTGTATAAACTATACAACTTGGGCGTATCGACCAAAATGATAAAAACACTAGAGAGCCTATACAACAATAACATTACAAGGATTCACCACAAACCAAGGCGTCAAACAGGGGTGCCTACTCAGTCCCCTACTATTTGTCCTCTATGTCGATGATATTGTAGACAAACTGGCTGGAGGAGTCAATCTAGGTACGCATCGCTTCAAGGGGCTGATGTACGCTGGTGATATTGTCATGATGGCGGAGACACCAGAAATGCTGCAGGAAATGATAAATACTACTCAGACATACTGCAATACATGGAAACTTGCTATTAATAGCGAAAAATCGAAATACTTGTAGTACGAAATGGAAGAGGAAGATTTGCCCGAAACGAAAATTGGAGCCTTGCAGGCACACAGTTGGAGGTGGTAAAATCGTTTAAGTACCTAGGTGTCACACTGACGAGCAACATGACTTTTCACAAGCACGCAGAGCTCAAGAGGAAGGATACTTAAGTGGCAATAAGTAGTACGTGAAACGGTCTGCTGAAACGGAAGCTAGTGAATATGAGCACGAAATTCAAAAAGTACCAGGCGACAGCCAAAGCGATCACGTGTTATGCCGCTCAAGTATGGGATTCCGAATCTTAAGAGGATGTAGAAAGGAGCCAACGCTATTTTATAAAAAGAGTTTTCCATCTTCCGCAGAATACTCCAAACTACTCAATCTATCTAGAAACTGGCCTCCCTGCATTATTCACACACACACTAGACCTCCACTTCAAATATGTCCTTAAACCCCCGAACATGACGGACCGACGATATCCAAAAATAGTTACAAAATACTTGCTTGAGTCAAAATCACAGTTTTTTAGTCAATGGCTCAAAATGGCAAGCGATTATGATTATCCGTTGACACTGGAAAACCCAAGCTTGTGGAGATTGGAGCAGAATAGGCTGATTGTTAGCATTGACTCTAAGACAAGGCAGACGTGGGAGGATCAAGCCAGAGAGAGTTCGGGGAGACAAGTTTATAAACGATTAACATACAACTTGCAAGAAAACAATTACTTCCAGGACGACATCGGCTCATACAGGATAATGCTAATTTTTAAAGCAAGAGTAGAGATGCTCAATCTAAATTACCGACCACACCTGCAAAATCATGTTAATGAATGCTCACTGTGCAACTTGAGGGAACGCGAGGATATAATGCACTTTTTGGGAAAATGTCCAATCTTAAAAGAAATCAGGGCAGCATGCCTCGGAACACAGTATCTGAATGTGGAGGAATGTATCAACTTATTGAACAGGAGCAACTGGAACAGCCTATCATCAAATGTCAGCCGCGCACAAAAATAAAGGCAACAGATAACACTATGTCACAAAATTTGAAAAGTTTTTGTATCCCGCACTTTTAGCAATTGATTCTAATGTAAAATTTCACGCTGAATTCAAATCTGCTCTCAGATATGTCAAAAGTAGATTGGTTCTTGAGATATCGCGAAATTTTTAATTTTAGTGTTTTGAAAAAAGGTAGGTCTACTAAAATGCCATTTTCTCTGATTTTAGTCCACCGATATGTATAAAAATTAAAGATAATAAAATTATTTCTTAAAAAAACGATAGTTGTTGTAAATCCAACCATAAATGACGAAGTTATGGCACTTCAAAGTTGGATTTTTGAAAAATTTTTGATAATTTTTAATTTTTTGCTGACTTTTATTGAGTTTTTTTCAATCTTACCATTAAAATTGCTCAGGTCTCAGATATTGACAGGATTGGGTAATCTTTAACGAGCATTTTTTGCCCTTGGTCATCAAAATCGGAGGAAAAATAAACGCTATATTCACAATTAAGTAAACATACCTCTGTTTGAGAGTATTTTTTGCTAGTTTTTTCAGTACAAAAAATCACATCTTAGCAAGCCAAATAAGAATAAACGTTGATCATTAGGAGTTTGTATTGCAGTTCAAGGTTGGATAAAAGTACTCAAATGATGTAGACCGCTTTTGTTTTTTGTGCAGACTGTGTGTTTCTCGCAACAAGAACCAGCAATAGTCTCCCATCATTGCCGGATCCCACTTGCCTTGGTAGCGAAACTCCATCTGCTGCATCCATCAGCAAGATGGAAGCGTTCGCCATGCTCGTCGCTTTCGTCGCCTAGGTTGTCCGGGAAAAAATCCAAATGGGAGTGCAAAAAGTGAATTTTTAAGGACATATTTACACCTTTAAAAATAAAAAAAAATAAAATTGGTAAATATAAAAACTCGATGAAAAACAGACTGAGATTATACCAATTTTTTTGTAGTTTTCCAATAAATCATCAACAATTTTTTTATAGTCCTCACTTCTTTTGGTTCCCAGAAAACTAGACACTACTGCGCAAAATGATTCCCATGCTTTTGCCTCGTCTGCTGATAGTGCCGAGTAAAATTCTCTGTCCCTCATTAGCTTTTTGATTTGCGGATCCACAAATACGCCTTCTTTGATTTTGGCGTCAGAAAGTTGTGCGAATCGTCGTTTTAAAAATTCAAATGCCGCAAAATTTTCATTTTTATGGAGAGCTTTAACGAAGTTTTTGAAGAGACCAAGCTTAATATGCAACGGAGGGAGAATAATTTTGTCCTTTTGAACTAGGGGCGGAAATTTTAAGTTATCTTCTCCGACTACAAAATTGGCCCTTCCATCCCAGTCTTTACGCAAGTAATGTTGGCTGCGATCTCGGCAGTCCCATCTGCACAAAAACAGCAATGCTTTGTCCATCCTTGTTGCAAGCCTGTTACCATTGCTCAACTTTCAGATCGGCACAGTTTGTCCACCGGTGAACTGCAATACAAACTCCTAATGATCAACGTTTATTCTTATTTGGCTTGCTAAGATGTGATTTTTATACTGAAAAAACTAGCAAAAAAATACTCTCAAACAGATGTATGTTTACTTAATTGTGAATATAGCGTTTATTTTTCATCCGATTTTGATGACCAAGGGCAAAAAATGCTCGTTAAAGATTACCCAATCCTGTCAATATCTGAGACCTGAGCAATTTTAATGGTAAGATTGAAAAAAACTCAATAAAAGTCAGCAAAAAATTAAAAATTATCAAAAATTTTTCAAAAATCCAACTTTGAAGTGCCATAACTTCGTCATTTATGGTTGGATTTACAACAACTATCGTTTTTTTAAGAAATAATTTTATTATCTTTAATTTTTATACATATCGGTGGACTAAAATCAGAGAAAATGGCATTTTAGTAGACCTACCTTTTTTTCAAAACACTAAAATTAAAAATTTCGCGATATCTCAAAAACCGTTCTACTTTTGACATATCTGAGAGCAGATTTGAATTCAGCGTGAAATTTTACATAAGGATCAACTATTTAGAAGCCGGGTTCAAAAAATTGTTGCATAGTGTAATAGAAGAAAGTTTTTAGGGAGATTATTTTCTGTAACTTAATTGAATTTTTTTAAATTGTAAAAACCTGAAAAATACTTAAATTATAACTGGAAATTAATAGTAATTTTAAGCAACAAAAATTGTAAAATTGCAAAACTGAAGAATCGGCATTGGGCTCACGGCAAATAATGTCATGCCTGCTATATGCCAAAAATATACTACTACTACTACTACTATTGCCTTCTTCAGGGAGTCTGTTTTTTTTTTTTCAAAAACATGAATACAATTAGACATACATACATATTTAATCTATTTTTAATTTTTAATTACCTAATTTAGTGGACGTCATTGTTTGTTGTATTGCACTATTGTTTTGTTTCTGTCAGCTGTTTTATTCGTCATGTTTTTGTATTTGTTTGAATTGTTATACTGTTTTAATGTTCCTTCTGTGATCGCCGCTGCATAAATGCAGTTCGTCTGTTCAATGTCGTCTTTAAAGCAGCGTTGGCCCTCGGTTCCATCCCGGGGGCGACAACATTTCGCTATTCACACATACATGAGCCGAACGCTTGCCGAAGCTGACATCGGGAGAGCAAGAAAGCGTCAGTTGCTCGACAGAGTTCGAAGCGATTAGGTCGAAGCAAATTCACGGAGCTTTGTTTTCTCACTTTTTGGCCTCGCTCTCGCTGGCCATCGCTGCTTTAAAGTTAAGTGCTTGCTCTCCTTTTTCTTGTATTCGCAACGTCTCAAGAGTCATTCTAACTCTCCCTCTGTGCTCAAAGTCCAGTACTCTCGCATTCTCAAAGTCTGCTGAGTGGCTTGTGTTTATGTGTTGTGCTAAGGCTGTTGTTGTTTTTCCTTTTTGAGCGTCCCGTATGTGCTCATTTATTCGTGTGCTCAGAGAGCGCTTTGTTGTTCCTATGTCAGGGTTCCCCAAGGGGAGAGCGCTAAGGGCTATCGCTGGGGAACTCTGTCCTATGTAGATCCCGTTACAGTTCTCTCCTTCTCTTCCCGTACATTTTATTTCGTAGACGACGTTATTGCTGTCCTCTGTTTTTATTTTGTCTCTCATATTTGAAAAAAAGAGAGCGAAGAGAGAGGTTTGAGGCGAGTAGACGTGTTTTTGTGAGGCTCTGCAAAGTCAGTGAGTTTATCCCGTGGATCTGCGGAAAACACCAATTAAAAGTGGCACCAAAAAGGCAAAGGAGACATACCAGGCCCGGGAAATAATAATCAACGCCCACGTAAGCAAATCACAGAAATAAATTCACTTAAACATTCCGCATATGTAACTCATATTGTTGTTGCGGCAACTTCTCTCAAACGGAAGGTGGAACAGTGCGCCAGAACGGATAATTGAGATTTTTTTACTTTCTTTCTGACACGTTGAGAAATCGCACAGCTGGTGGCACAAATAAACCATTCGCGACGATACGCCGATCAGCTGATCAGCGCACTGCCAGTTTGTAAAGCTTTGTCGCTAAGCACAGTGCATGCTCAACTGTAACCAGCTGGACTAAGTACACGGTGGATAAAAAGCTCCAGTGACTCTAAAACTGCAAATTCAAAGACAAGCCGTTACAGCTTGCAAGCATATTTAATTCCTTTTGGAAATTTTATGCAAATGAGCCCGCCAACGCCGTCCATAAAAAGGAAGAAAACTAATATGACTCCGGAGAAGAACGAAATGGAACAAAGCGAAGGACTAGCAGGAGTGTCAATGGAAGGACTAATGAAAGCAATGCAAATCACAATGGAATCGACGCTCGATAGTAAACTGGTAAATTTGGCTACAAAAGAGGATGTTAAAGGAATAAATGGACAGTTAGAAGAGCTCTCATTGCAAATAGAGGCAATAAAGGCGGAAAATATAGAGCTTAAAAACGAATTGGAACAAATAAGAGCAGAAAGGCAAAAGGACACCATGGATTTGGAAAGACTTATAAGTCAGTCAAAGCGAAAAAATGTAATTTTTCGCGGTATAGATAAAAGTAAGGAACCGAAAGATGCTGTGACAGAGATATGCAAAAGAAACCTTGGCATACCAGAGCCAGGAATCTTAGCAGTAAGGATTTTATCAGATTTTTTAAAAATGCTTGAAAATTGGCTGGCTTCAAAATATATGTAGAAAAGGATCTGTCTGAGCAAAAACAAATAAACAAAGGTGTGCTTCTTCAACTAAAATCGCGACTTCAAACGCTCAACAAGGATGTCAAGGTCTTAGTAAAAAATGACTCCATGAAGATCGCTAATGACTGGTACTACTGGAACGCGAACAACGAGCTATCCAGCGGTAAAACAAAAGGTTTCCTGGCATTGCAGAAAATATACCCCCATGTTACAACAGAAGACATTTCCTATAGCAAACTCGCGGATAAACTACCCCAAAAAAACTAACTAGATGCAGGCAACATAAGAGTAGAATAGGACATTCCATATTAGAAAAACATAAGCATGAAACTACTAATTCTCATAAAGGAAATCATAGGGTGAGCAGCGAAAATTTAAACAACAGTATGACGAGCCTAAAAATATTGTCATACAACGTAGCCGGACTTTCTGGCAAACTGATCCTAAAAAATTTTTTCAACTTAATAAACCAGCACGACGTCTTTATTTTGTACGAGACATTTGTTGAAAAAAACATTGAACTTTTCGAGCCTTATTTTGCGGAATACAACATTAAATGTGGAATGGCGACAAGATCGAGTGGGGTAGGCCAAGCTAGCGGGGGTCTTCTGTATGGATTTAAAAAGGAGCTCAAACACTTATGCAATTATACAAGAATTGGAGACGCCACAGCGATCAAGGTCGTACTACCTAATGAAAACCTTTTCGTCTTGCCCTGTTATCTAAATTGCAATCATTGGATAGCCGACTACGAAAGCCTCTATAATAACTTAAACGGGTCCAACCTCTACAATATAATGATAATAGGAGACTTAAACGCACGGACAGGGGATGTGCAGGTCGAGGTTTCAGAGCCAACTACATTGGAAAAATATGCAAACTTCCCACGGAAAGCGGAAGGCAAAGGAATTGATAGTAAAGGAAAAAAAACTAATTGAACTTAGCGAAGACTTCCGCTTTACAATTATTAACGGCATAACTGGCAGCGATCCAGAAGGGGTCCACACGTTTCTACGGGGACAGTCAACCTCAACAATAGACTATTGCTTGATACAAGGCTCGTGGCACAGCTATGTTGCAGATATGGAAATATTAACGGAACACTTTTCTGATCATATGCCTCTCGCAGTGGAACTGAAACTTTTAATACCTCAACATACTATTGAAAATAGAAACGAACTGTTACCCAAATTAAGGTGGATCCAAGGCAAAGCACACGAGTATGGAACTAGACTGGATAAGGAACTGGAAAAGCTAACGTCAGATCAGCAACCAATCGAGATTGAGGAACTTAGTTGCTGCATATCAACAGCGGCGAGGTTTATGCAAAGGTCGACTAAAACAAATTGGAAACAGCCATGGTACGATGAAGAATGTGACCAAGCCAGAAGAAAATCAGTGGGCTCTCTAAAAAAGGCTAGACACACAAATATACCAGAAGACAAGGATACCTACAAAATACTAAATGCCTCTTATAAATCCTTATGTAAAGCAAAAAGGCTGCAATACTTCAGGAAAATGGAAGTGGAAATTGGAAAAGTGAAAGATGCAAAATCCTTCTGGTCAATAGTCAGAAAACTCAATAAATGTAGTATGAGAAAATGCATTGGTGTAGAAGCACCAGAATTGTCACGGTATTTCTGCAGCCTCCTTTTCGACGAAACTCAAAGGTACTCAATGGACTTGGAAATCCCAAACACGTTGGTAGAGGAACTTGACCAAGAGTTTGATACGCTAGAAGTCGTCAGTGCTCTCAAAAAAAGCAAACTGAATAAAGCGCCAGGAACGGACCGCATACCAGCGGAGTTTTTAGTAAACGCCACGCCAACTTTTATTGAGTATTTGAAGGACGCACTGAACAGAGTTTATGAAACGGCCCAAGTACCACCTAGCTTCCAAAAAAGTATTCTGTACCCTATATTTAAAAGCGGCTGCCCGAATGAAGTGCAAAACTATAGAGGAATCTCTTTCCTGAATGCCTCCATGAAGATTTTTGCTTCAATGTTACTCGCTCGACTCACTAACTTTGTTAATCTCAACAAACTACTAAGTGAGAACCAGATGGGCTTTAGAGAAGGATACTCGACAGTGGACAGCATATTTGTTCTCACGTCGCTTGCAAAGGAGTATCAGCAACGAGGAAAGAAAATCTACTTATTTTTCATTGATTTTATACCATTTATACCATACCATTTATACCATAAACAGATCTCAACTCTTCTGGAAACTGGCGCAAAACAGGGATGTCTACTCAGCCCACTGCTCTTCGCTCTTTTCGAAGATGACATCGCTGCAAAACTTCCCGGAGGAGTTAAACTAGGTACAGATACCTTCAAAGTATTAATGTATGCCGACGATATGGTTATACTCGCTGAAAGCCCTGTAATACTAAAGCAGATGATAGATGCCACCCATGCTTACTGCACAAAATGGAATTTGAAAATCAACAGTGAAAAGTCAAAAGTGCTAATAATAAAAAATAATAGAGGAAGACTAGCGCGCACTGAAGCTTGGAACCTTGATGGCGCACCATTAGAGGTTGTTAAGTCCTACAAGTACCTGGGAGTCCCCCCTTACTGGCAACATGAGCTTCAAGAAACACTCCGCTCTAAAATTAAAGGACACACGATCAGCAATTGGAAGCACATGGAACTCCTTTCTAAAGCGCAAATATGTAGACCCCAGCACTAAATACAAAATGTACCTGGCCACAGCAAAAGCTTTACGCCCAACTATTCAATTCATCTGGAAACTGGCCTCCCGCCACTATTTGCCTATACGCTGCAACTCCACTTCAGTTACATAAAAAAGATATTTGCCATGCCAGACCATAGATATCCAAAAATTATTGCAAAGTATTTGCTCGCAACTGAATCGCAATGCTTTCAACAGTGGAAAAGCCTGGCAGAAGAGTATAACGCGGAAATAACACTTGGGGATCGAAGCCAATGGGAGAAGCAACACTTTGAAATTATTAGAAGTTTGGAAATCACAATGCGGCATAGGTGGGAGAATGAAGCAAGACAGAGCGTCTGGAGAAACTCCTACTCGACACTTAACTACAATATGGCAGAAAACAATTACTTCCAAGATAGCTTTGGGTCATTGATGATATCAAATATCTTCAAGTCCCGAGTCGAAATGCTGAACCTGAACTACAAACCGCACCATCTGAATGAAGACATAATGTGCACTCTGTGTAATTTAGGGGAACGAGAGGATGTGGAGCATTTTGTGGCCAGATGCCCTGTTCTTAAGGAAATCAGGACAGGCATTCTAGGGAAGACACGGCTTACTGAGGAAGAATGTCGCGCTCTTTTAAACGGTTGCAACTGGACTGGGCTCGCAACCTTTATAAAACTAGCTTTGGAATATAGGCAAAATATAATTTTAGAAAATTTTTAACTTAAACTACTATGATTCTTATGTTGCTTGTATTGTATTAATGTCAACGAAATAACTGTTAAATATAAAATTCAAATGTTTAGATATAAAAACTAATACTATTAAGAAAAATGTTAAAATGATTGAAACGGCTTTAGGCGGACGGCAAATTGCCAAGCCTACAATAAGCCACAATAAAACTACTACTACTACTACTACTACTACTACTATTTGAAAATAAGCGTCTTATGCTGCTGTGTGGTTTGTAAGCACTAGTCAGCTGCTCAATCAGTTGTTTTGGCAATAATTTTGCCATTGTTTTGTTGTCGGTGATATTGGGTATATAGGGTACGCTTATGAATTTCTTTAACTCTGTTTTTCTCTCCTTGGGTGTTTTGTCGAGTGTAAGTTGTTTTGATTCACCGTTAAGTCTTTGTAACCACTTATCCTATTAGCGTAAAGTTTTGACACAATATAAAATAACTAAGTGATTGTTTTAGTGACCATTTTGATTGTAAATCGTAGAACCTTTTAGCAGGATCTAGGTCACAAAGCTTTGATTTTGTGCATTACTTTTCTAAAACAAGACACACAAAACACCACAAAGGAGGCTGGTTTACTGTATAACTCAATTTCATGAATATCAATTTAATCTTTATCAGTCGGCGCCTGACTACAATGAGCTGGCAGAAGGTACCCCATGACAGAACTGCTATGACCGCTTGGGAATCCAAGCAAGATCAGCCTTTCGCTCTGTCGTCAGTTTATGTTTCAGCTTTACAATTAATTATTCATGACGTTGAATATACATGTACAATGTATGTATTTTGTATGTACTTAGTACATTGTACATTGTACTACATACATACAAACATTTATAAATACATATGTATATGTTAGTGAGCAATAGACTGCTAAATAACAACAAAATCAAAGCATTTGAGAGCAGCTTTAGCGCTGACTCATCACAGCTTTCTCATTATCAACAATAAACTAACAAGCGATTAGTTCATTTCGGTCTGTCTCCATGTGTTGAGGTGTTTACGGTAGTTGTTTTCTCCGCGACGATAAAAATTGCTTAAAATGGATGAGGAACAAATGTGGAAAGGTTTCTTTGACAAATTGCAAGAAATGAAAATTAATCCACCTACAGAGCATGACCATCAGTAAGTGGTTTAAAAAGTATTTATTTTTTTGTAAAGATCCATTTGTGTAAAAATACAAACATATGCATTTGCTATGCGTTTAGTTGTACAATGTAAATACATACATACAATAATTGCATATATATGTATGACGAAGCTATCATTATACAATTAAAGATTATACATTGGTGTAGATATTCTGTGGTATGACTTAACAAGATAAAAGTGCAAGTTTTAAACGAGATGTAGAGAAAATGATGACACACTGCTCTGCCTTTATTTGTTGTTTGCTAACAAATCATTTTTAATTCCATTGTTTATAATACTGTGTTGAAAACAGTTCTTCTTAAATAAACGTTAGCTTACGTAAAACGAGTATGAAGATTGCTGGAGCATACTTATGCCCTAATCGAACGACGAGTACATAAGGTGCTCGTATCAAAGACGCTAGAACTCACAAAGATGAGTAACGGCCATTCATTCGCTTTTATGTTTGTGTGCTGCGCATGTGGGAAGTCTGTCGATCAATCTTTGCACACAGATAGCACACATATCTCACATGTTTAATTAATGAGACACAACTGAATATTTGGCCTTTTTGAATTTACTTATTAAAACTGTATATCATATCAATTTTCTTTAGCAGAAAGCATATGGCAACAACGAAATTTACGGTCAAGCAACCATGGGTCTACAATGAATTTGTAGTCCGCGCAAATCGACTTCCAATATTTATGTTACATTTCCAAAGTAAAGCCCGACTATAACATACTCTGTATACCCCAGAGTTTGCATTCATCTGATAAATTTGAGATAGAAGTCACTCAAAGTGAAGAAGAAGCCAATAACTGAGTCAAGTGCTGCCCATCAATGTTGAACCAGTGCTACCCAGAAACATTTTTCGTTTTCCTAATAATTTGACTATTGTTCATTTGATCTTCATCATTTCTGTGGCGAATCGATAAATTATCATGATTGAAAAATATCTCTGAAAATTACAAACCATCTATCTGCAAAACAGTGGGAAACATGCGGTTTTTTCTAAATTGCGGAGAGGGATAGGGCGTGGCAGCCTGTAACATAAAAAATTATCTGCCTGCAACTACAAGAAGTATTTGTCCCATATATGTCAAACCTCCATCTCTTACCATATTAGATATCTGTACTTTTACAGGTATATGGACAGACAGACGGACATGGCTATCTCTGGTATTACACCGGTTCAACATTGATGGGCAGCACTTGACTTACTTTATGGCTTCTCTTTATACCCTGTTCCCATTAAAAATGGGAAAAGGGGATCATGAAGTTGTGCAAATGTATGTAACAGGGAGAAGGAAGCACCTCCGACCCCATAAAGAATAGATATTCTTGATCCGCATCAACAGCCGAGTCGATTAAGCCATGTCCGTCTGTCCGTCCGTCCGTCTGTCCGTCTGTCTGTCTGTATGAACGCGTCGATCTCAGAGACTGTAATAGATAGAGCCACAAATTTTGGCATGTATATAGGTGTATATCTCCTCTATCTTTAAACAGCGAAAATCTGTCTTTTTATCTGTATAATCGCGTAAATATCAGAGACTATAAAAGGTAGAGCCACAAATTTTTGCATGTATGTAGGTGTATACCGTACCCAGATAAAGTTTGCTCCAGGTTTGGCAAATTCCTCCTCCATCTTCTTCTAACCGCGAAAAACTGTCAGAGCTACAATTTTTTAGTTTGAACCTAGTGACTTAATATATATTCAGTAAAGCCCAACATCTATCTATTCTGTGTACCACAACGAGATCCGAGCAAAAACACCGAAGATATGTAAATAAGTGGGCCTGCCCATTTATTGAAATAAATTTTACAATAAATGGAATTCAAAGCTATAGGAACCACATTACTTGGGACAGGGCATTTTGCAGTCGGGGCAATCGACCGCAACACTCTAACTTGTTATACTCTGTACCTAAGGTACATAGAGTATATTAAGTTTGTGCAAAAGTATGTAACAGGAAGAAGGAATCATTTCCGACCCTATGAAGTACTTGATCAGCATCAACAGCCGAGTCGATATAGCCATGTCCGTCTGTCCGTCCGTCTGTCTGTCCGTCTGTCCGTCCGTCCGTATGAACAAACAGATCTCAGAGATGGTAAGAGATAGAGGTTTGACATGTATGGGACAAATGCTTCTTATACTTGCAGGCAGATCAAGATTATTTTGAATTTTTGCCTCGCCCCCTCCCGCCCACGCAATTTGGAAAAAACGTGATATCTCTTACAGTTTTAAAGATAGACGATTCGTACCTTCTAGAGATAGTTAGTAATTAGCAAAATGTATCGATTTGCTGATGAAATGATAAAGATCGGATGAGCGGTTCTCAAGTTATGAGCAAATAAGTAATTCACCCTCCCCCACCCTTGCACAACTAACACCGCACAATCTTAGAGAGAGAAAAAGAGATAGAGACTTAGAGATGACCGCAGCACCAGCATTGCATTTAGCTTCAACTCCAGGTACAGAGTATGTTATAGTCGGGTTTGACCGACTTTCTCATTTGTTTCACTTTGTGTGGCTTCTAGCAAAAATTTACCAGATAAAAGCAAACTCTAGGGGAATATAGAGTACGTTACTGTCGAGCTTCACCAAACTCTAACTTTTTTTTTGGAAAATGTAACATAAATATTTGAAGTCGATTTGTGCGGACTACAAATTCATTGTAGACCCATAGTTTCTTGGTGAAATTTTCTTAGAGTTGACCGTGGATTTCGCTTTTGCCATATGCTTTGTTCGATTTTTTTCACCCATACAAATCCACCGCCCTTACTTTGCTATCAAAAATCAGTTAAGTCTCTTTGCAGGGTGCCTTGGCAATTAGGTTGCGGTGTGTGAAACAGTCATATTTTTAGCTGTGTAGAATAGTTCAAGCTGTCCTGATCATCACGCGTAAATGCAATTTGTCGATAATTGTATTATTATTAGTTGGGTCTGGTGACCTTTTTCCCGCCTCTAATAATAACAGTTTTTTTCTTTCTTTAGAAAAATAGCTTTTACACATACGGTCACCTTTACCAGCTATTGGCGCCAGCTGTGAAGTAACTAGCCATGAAAAAGCAACTTCTCAAACGTTGCCGTTCGGATTCAGCGTTAAACTGTAGATCTCTTTTCCTTGTGCGAAAAATTTAAAGCACACACGCCAAGAGATTGAGAGAAGGTTGGCTTGGCCCCGTTGGAGGAGCTGTATAGCCAATTTTACATTTTACAATAATGAAAATTAAATTAAAATTGAATATCTTTTCACCATTTGTTATCTTTGCTGCCAGCAATTTTGTAAATTGTTAAATTGCAAATGCAGAAGCAATACAATGAGGAAGGAATCTGCATTTTCAGATATGACGATAGCTTTTTGAAAATGTGCTTCAGTGAGAAAGCCATATTAGATTTCGACGATTCCACCAAAACGTGATTTGCGATTTTGCAAAAGAAATGTTTGATAATTTCATAAACAATTCCAAAAATCGGCTAATTAAAATAATGGAAAGAAGAGTTGATATTGGTGAAAAGTATTTTACTGTATCTACTTAAATCAAAATTTCATAAATTTTTTAATTATTTAATAAACAAAACATCAATATTAAGCTGACTCATTGTCTCGTTAGGCTTGCACTTAACTCCAAAAAGGAAGAACACAACACACCACAAGGGAAGCTAATTGGTCGTACAGCTGTTTCAATGGTATCTATACGAACAGTTATGGTATCTGTAAACGAACAGCTAACCAAAACAAACCACGAAATTTTCAAATGCGAATGAAGAAGGGAAAAGATCTGTCAGCTGTATTTACGCGTCGCGGACTTGAGCATGTGAGACAAAGCACTGGCGGAATTCACATGCATCGAGAGTTTGCAAAAGCTTTGGTCATTGCAGCAGCAGCAAAAAATTTCTAATGTTAGGTCCGATACCTGTAACGGGTTACCCTCCTATATAGTTCGATTCAGGCTAGATGTTGAATAGGCAAGCAAGAGCGCACGCTTTTGATCTCCGGCTGCTGTTCGTCGGCTATGGATAAAATGGATATTCTAACCGAAAAGAGACTAATATGTTTATGACGAAGAAGTTGGGACTTGCGCACACACAACCAGATTACATCAAGCTACCGATGATTGGTATCCTCAAGTCTTGTTGAGGCCCATTTCGCACTCCCTTCCATTTCTATCCTCTGCCGGATCAAAATTAGTTTAGGACTGAAATGTCTGCTCACGGGGGTGGCAAGATTAGCGGAAGTCTAAAAGGTTTAAATTAGCAATTCATTAGAAAGGGTTTATTAACAGCTAAAAATTTAATTTATATCGCAAGAGCTTAACATCTTTATGTCAATTTGGGAATAATTTCAGTGTATCCAAGCCGAAAGAGATAGAAAAATAAACTAAATAAAAAACAGGGATATTCAGGCATGTTCTCAATTCCACTACTTTTTGAAAAGTAAATCGAACGCAATTCCGCTTCGGTTTTGTTTTTGTGTTCTCATTTTTTGAATGAAATTGGTCTCTTTTTACATTTCGCAATACCCTGGACCAAGCAAGAATGGCACTAGATCAGTGGTGCGCAAACATACACTATCAAGTTTTGAGATTGTGTGTGTAGCAGAGCAACACGAAGTAAACGTCGTTATGTCAAATATCCCTTCTGTTGCAGAATTCACTGTTCCTCAAATTCACCAGTTTTTCACCGATCTGCGTCAACGTCGGCAGAGCTAAATTCTGTGTATATTTATTGTTGCAATTTTGTCTATAACATCAAAAAAAATATTCAGCGTGCGCTGCTTCGGCGTCGACGTCGGCAGAGCTCAATTCTGTGTATATTTGTTGTAGCAATTTTACCTAAAGCTTGGTATGGAGATACTTGCGAAAAGTGTGCGAAATCTCTCCACATTATTTCGTCGATAGCAAGTGCGAAATAAGTCGCTCATCTCTAGTTGCTTTGTTTTCAAATTTAATTTGGCGGGACAATTTAAACTAATTAACAGCGAATATTTATGGTGGCATTTAATGATGCAATAGTTGCAGCAATAGCTTTATGTGATTTGTAAGAAGCTTTAGTGAAGGCACCTAGAGTTCGGCAGTGCTTGTTTAATCCTTACTTCCTGTGAAGATCCATGTGGAGGCAGTTGTATAACTCAAAAATGTAGGTTCGTTACCTTTATTTGTAACTTTTCAATAATTTGCTCCAATTGGCAATTGGTGCTCTTTGGACACGACTAGGGAAGTGGCAGAATCGACTGTTGTGTCCATTTCATCTCGACGTTATGTACTTATAATGCAATATCATAGATTGGAAGATGTTGTCCACGACTTGCGGCGACAAAGAAGTCTCAAGTCTGACCATTGAAAAGTTCTGCGGCTCATCCGGTCGACATACGGAATCGCCGTCGTTCACAATTGAATCACTTTGTGCTGGACCGAGTTCCTCATTATCACCCCTTTCGTTCGAGGAGCACTCATTTGTTCATATGCATGGCACACATACCTTGTGCCGACAATTTGGTCAAAAACGACACAAGTGGAGGTAACTGCCACTTCACATCGTTGCGATGGATACTCCACCACCTCTTTAACTCTTGGCGTGCTTAGGACGCAGCCAGCGAACGGTGGCGCTGTCCTTTAACGAAGCCCAAGCCGCGTTGCAATGATCTCCTAGCAAAAACAATCAACTGTTAATAGCATAATTAAACTCAATAAATATCTATACTTTTACAGATCATTTTTTTCATCCGCTATTACCTTTTCCTCCAATGAAAAGATGTCCAGCCTTTTTAATGTTTTTGTATAGTTGTCCTACTCATTTAAAGACTCCGCGCCACAACACTTGTATTTATATGAGCATCTACAGCCATGTAGAGTACGAAAAATATGTTTTACATATATTTCACACCTTCGGAATCATCTCTCATCACGTGCCTATCGGGTGATTAACGCGTGACACGTTGACGTCGGGTGGCAACGCTGTAATATCGATATGCCAATTTCGCGCGTGAACTCCATACCAACTCACGAAACAGCAACTTGGGAAATCTGTGCGAAAAGATAAGAACATACAAAGAAGTTTGCATACCCTTTCAATATGAGCAAGCAATTGAACTATATTTTTTTAATATATTTTGCAATTTAAAAATAAGGGGCTTGGACTGATCGTGCGTAGAATAGCCTTATGATACACTGTTATTATTATTATCCCTAAGCAATAATTTATTTAAGGATCTTAAACAAATGTACACATAAGCTTTTAAAAGTCGTATATGCCTTCCATACCCTGAGTAAGCAAAAGTGCGAATGCGAGCAGTTGCTTCTGCCATTTGCGTTTGCGTGCCCGTCGTCAAATGCGTTGAAAAATCTAATAGCCTATTTCCACTATAGCAAATATGTACTTATTTTCACACATGATCACATATCTAAAAATATGTAACATGTTTCCCATAGGAAAAATATGTATATATTTAAGGGGTTATATACAGTTAGGAGGTCGAAAAAAAGGCATTTTTCAAGAATTTTTTCTAAGCAAACTATTTGGTTTATTGATTTGAAACTTGGCAGGTATATTATGACAACCTTAAACTATATTCACATTTTTTTTTATTGCCAAAAATAATCATCGGGAACGTTGATATTGCCAATTTTGCATTCTTTTAAAATAAAGCATTTGTTTTAAGAAGTTCCTAAAAAGCAAATCTGTGACTTGGCAGGACTAATATGAATTCGTGCTCAGACATGCGGAAGGAAAACTTGGTCGCGGTAAGGTACGCCCAGCAAAACACTCATAAATTTCAACCTAAAACGAGAATTCTGGACAAGGCATGGCATAGATGACATTATTTGGTGCTGGTGTCCGTGAGAGCGAACTGATAAGCTAGATCTACAATCGACTACTTTTATGGGAATCATGGTGCGCATAGAGAAAGTCAAGAATTTAATATACTTGTCCTTATCTTATACATAAACACAAATAAAAGCAAAACAAAAAATGCGTGAAACAATGTCAAGCTAGAATTTGTGCTTTGTCAATTTGAGAAGTATTCATAGTGTCATAATAATAATAATGTCTCGCAATATGTAAGTTGATTTATTTGATCTAAGCTCTGTAGAACTTTGTTCAAATATGTAATACACATTTAATTTGAATTCAAATTATCAACTTGCCATTCACATGTACACGACACTGCAAAATATGTACATATCATATGGAAACGCTCAAAAAAAATATATGTACATTTCGAAATATGTGATTATAGAGGAAATAGGCTATTACATGGTCTGCAAGCGGCGCTGTCGAACCCTAACAGTGCTGCTCGCTTCACTGTACGTTCGCAGTCGCCAAACTAGCGCTAATGTTAATTTTTAAAAACACACTTTTGCCAAGCCATTTTAACCAACAAATGTGGCCTTTATTATTAAGATTATATATTCATGTATTTAAATTATTAATCTTCACATAGCGTCAAAGAAAATCTAACATAGAAGCACACTCTGCTGCGTCGTCAACATTTCACTCAGAAATTATTCAGCTGTTTGCTGTCATTTTGGCTCTTTGAGTCATTTTTTGGCACTTAGTTATTTTTGTGACTATGTGCGTCTCCCTCTAACAAACATGGTTTCCTATGTCGACAAACATTTTGAGTAAAATTTTGAGTTGTTATAATGAATGTTCTCTTTGTCAGGATTGAGTTAACATCACTCAAAAAAGAGAGGCGTTTCAAAGTGTGCTTCTATGTTAGATTTTCTTTAATAACGTTGTTCTCTATGTCTTAGCGCAAAACTGACTGATGCTTGATATATCGATAAGCCTTTACCATTTATCGATATATCACCATTCGTCTTACAGTGTTGTTTAGTATTTCATAGAATAGTCAGTTATATTTAAATTCAAAATAATTTACAGTTTACATTCGGCCGACCTGACAATAGATCGACCACGATCTACGAACACATGGCTACAGTATCATTAACATTGCTCATCCAATGCTTAAGTCGTGCAGGTTCTAAAACACTACGAAAAGGTAGCTGTGTCAACTGACAATCATCGAAGACGACTATCTCATATCTGTCATTGTCAAACACACGATTTACTTTGTAAGGTCCTCTGTATTTTGGCGCAAACTTCTTATTAAAACCTGGCGTGGTATCTACATTACGTACAGCTACATAATCACCTACTTGAAATACTATAGGAGCTCTGTGCTTCTTCGCATACAATTGCTCATTTCTTGCTTGTGAACATACAATATTAACATCTGCTTGCTTACGCATTGTCCCTAAATCTCTAGGCTTTACACTCAATTTATTCTTAAGGTATTCTGACAGTTCGTCTACCACATGGCCTTTCTGAGTTACTCCAAACAAAAGCATGCTAGGGGTCTCTTGCGTACTACTATGGATGGAATTATTGATAGCATACTCAACCTTGTTCATCAATTTATACCAATCTGCTTGTCTCAAGGGCTCTGACAATTTTCCTAACATAGGGGTAAGCACGCGATTCACTCGCTCAACTTGACCATTTGCCTGCGGTGCTCCTGTGGCCACTTTTATATGCTCTATATCACGCTCTTGCAGGAAGGTAGTAAACTCTAAGGATGTGAAACAAGTGCCACGGTCAGATATTATTCTTCTAGGTCGACTGTAAAATTCAAAATATTTACTCAATGCATCTTTAGCTTCACGGGTACTAGTACTGTTAACAGGAAAAAGCTTAACGAACTTCGTAAACTCATCAATTATTACCAGAAGGTGTTTTCTTTTTGAATTTATACTTGGCAAGGGACCCAAGTGATCTGGACTGATTGGAGGGTATGAAACGGTATACAAGGCTTGGGAATACTATGGAGCGTTCGATTGTGAATTGTTTTAGGTACTGAATGTAGTATGCATGGTAAACAGTTTTTTATAAATTTCTCTACTTTGCTCCTCATAGCAGGAAACCAATAAGTCTTTTTTAAGTCATTCACACACTTGTCAGCCGCTAAGTGACCTAATTTCTCATGGGATAACCTAATCAATTGCTCTTCTATACCAACAGGTGCATATAAACTTAAAGTTTCGTCTTTACCTTTTTTATAAACCACGCCATCCACTAGCTCAAAGTCAATCATACTTCCGTTTTCTAATGACTCTCTAATTTTCATTAGTTCCTTATCGCGCATTTGCTCAGTTTGCAGTATCAAATCTATATCTTCAGGAGTCGCACCTACGACACTTACAAATGGCAATGATTCCAACAAGGTCTGCTCTGAAAACTCAAACTTTCTTGATTCTTTTCCTTCCAACTCAATATCATAACCTCCCCGGGTCTCTTTACCACCGTCTCTATCATAATTGACATTACTCCGACTAAAATAATTTTCCTCTGATATTCTATTATTGTTACAACTCTCTACATCACTATCGGATCTACTTTCATCTTGCATGAACTCCATAGCTTCCATTCTATGATTCTCTACACGTTCTTTGGTCATATCTTTACTTTCATTGTTCAGGTACTCAACAGAACTCATTCCACAGTTCTCTACATCCATGTCGCAAGAGTTTTCTAAAGAGTCAGGCCTCCAATTATTTACATGCTCTATTTCAATGTCATTCGCATGCTCAACTCTATTATTTTTTACCCGCTCGTCACTATGCTTGCCAATGTACCCGATATTACAGTTATCCTTAAGTCCAAATCTTCTGTTCTCTAAATGCTCCACCCTAAGATCTCCCATCTGCTCGGCACTATGGTTTTCTATATTCTCCTCTCTATGCTCTCGTGCCCACTCTGCTCTATGGCTCCTTAATGGCTCAGCTCTATGCTTCTCTCTACGATTTGCTCTATAAGTTTCTGATGGTACAGCTCTATGGTTATCTATCCGCTCTGCTCTATGGTTCTTTCAAGGCTCAACTCTATACATTTCTGCTCTACGGTTCTCTAAAGGCTCAGCTCTATGATTCTCTACGCGATCAGCTCTATGGTTTTCAAGTGGTATTTTCTCATCATCTCTAAGTATTTCCAATAACTGTGTTTGCCTACTCAAGGCATCAACATGAGACATATTAACACCTGGTCTATGTTCTATGGAGAAGTCATAATTTTCGAATTCCAAGGACCATCTTGCTATTTTAGGATTAATTGCTTTTCTACTAAGTTTCTGTACCAAGGAATTGCAATCAGTTACTATCCTGAAGGGTCTGTGTTCTAAGTATACTCGAAAACGGCGCAACGCATTTACAATCGCTAGGGTTTCCAGTTCAAAACTGTGATAACGAGATTCAGCTGCTGTTGTATTCCCAGAGTAAAACGAAACCGGGTGCATCCTACCATCATCCTGTCTTTGTAATAAAATGGCTCCACATCCGTGCGAACTAGCATCAGTATGCAATTCTGTTTCTCTATCCGGGTTGAAAATGGCCAAAACTGGTGGGTTTGATAAAGCGGTCTTTAAGGTGTTAAAAGCATGTAATTTCTCTTCGTTCAGTGGGAATGGGCCACCCTGCTTTAACAATTCGGTTAAGGGCCTCGCTGTACGGGCAAAGGATAGCACAAATCGTCGAAAATACGAAAAAAAACTTAAGCATGAGTAGAGTGTCAGAATAGATTGGGGCACCGGATAATTTTTTAACGCTTTCAAGTGGGAGTCACTAGGTACTATTCCATATTGGTTTACTTTGTAACCCAAAAACTCACAATCTCTTTTCAAAAATACGCATTTCTTCATGTTGATCTCTAGGGTATGCTCACTGATACGGTCCAACAACTTACTCAAAATTTCTATATGCTCCTCCACGTTCTTAGTTGCCACTACTATATCGTCCATGTATACTACTATGCTTTTATTCTTGATAAAGTCAGCAACTACTTCTGAAATGAATCTCTGAAATATTGCAGAACCATTTTTTAATCCAAAGGGCATTCTCAAATATTCATACTGTCCTTGAGGGGTCACAAATGCAGTGTACTGTACACTATTCTCATCAACTCCTATTTGATGGAAACCGCTCTTAAAATCAATTATGGAAAAACAACATTTTCCTTCCAAGTACTCTAGGCAATCTTCTATCAGGGGTAAAGGAAAATTATCTTTGACAATTCGCTTGTTCATTCCGCGATAATCAACACACATACGAATTTCTCCTAACGTTTTCTTCACCAGGGCCACAGGGGATGCATATGGGGACTTACTAGGTCGTATAATGTTTTTTTTTAACAAATCCTCAATAATTTCTGCTACTTTTTCTCTCTCGAAGTATGATAGTTGTCTTGGAGAACAATGAAAAGGAGCTGTATCAGTTAACCTGATAGTCATCTGATATTTAGGCTTGACTCTATAATCGCTCTCTTTGTTCACATAGTGCAATCTGACTAATATACGACATTCCTCTGCCTGAGCTATACCAAAATCGAACCCTACATTAATCTCCTCATCTGTGTTTGCTTCTACGCATGCCAAGAAGTCACCGAAATTGCCAGTATTCTGCACAGTCTCTTCACACTGGGCAGTATTCTTAATTAACTTATTACTATTATCTTGGTTTTTGCTTATCTTACTTATATTATGAGTAATTACTGGGTTACTGGTGAACAAAGATGCACAGGTTGAGTTAATATTTTCAATATTTCTTAAATTTACTGGTAAATCAAAACTTGCATTTATTTTCTTTTTATGCACCAACTGAATCTCCATTATTTTCAGTGAGTCTCGTCCTAACAGTACTGGTAATGGCAGTATGTGATCATCCACTACATATAGCCAAATTATATACGTTTTTTCAGGAAAATTAATAAGGCACTTTATTTTGGCCCAAAAAAGAATAGGTTGTCCTCCTGGTCAGTTGCCCAGCAACTAAAGCAGGCACCGTCAGGTCTCTTAGGTCGTCCGCAATCCTTCATCATCGGGGGTGCCACAGAAACCTCTTCCAACCAAATTCCAACCCAATTCCAATTCTTAGGTGCCACAGAAATTCCGTTTGGTTGGTTTCAAACCTCCTGTGTTTTGTAAGGAGATTTAGCAAAATTCACCACCCAAACAATTTTAAAAAGCAAAATAAATTTTGGGAATGTAAACAACATTATTTTCTAGGATAGATTGCATCAAACGAATAAATTATTTAATTAGTTTAAACATTGAAATTAACGCTTCAATAATTATTGGGAAAAACAACCAAAGTCTTTCATGTTAATCAAAACCAACCACTACTGTGGCTCCTCCTATCGTTTGTCGCGAGTTTGTGTCGCTACTGGTTGGCAGCCAGCGGATTAAGGGCTGGCAAGATATTCTTCATGTTTTGCGCCAACAAATTTTTAAACTTTGCATTTTATTTATGGAAGTTTTTGACTTTAATTTAAATTATAATTTAAAAATGCATCATAAAACATATAACACAATCAAAAAATTTAATTTAAACATCAATTTAACCCTTAATTACAAGAAGAAAAATTTTTTGGCCAGAAATTCAGCCCTGTTTTTAGAGATGGAACTTCAATTGGAACAGCTGGTGCTCTAACTACATTTTCTAATATGAAAATGAAATCTCTCGAAGTTCTGTGGCACCGACGGTTTTTTCGAGAGATTTACAAACCAACCGTCGGCAAAATCTCTAGAGATTTCTGTGGCACCCCCGCATGTGCCCAATTTGACGGCAGTTATAACAACGAGGGGCACTAGGGGTACACATCACTCTAATCTTGTTGTATACAATGATCTTTTTGCGCAGCTCACCCAAGGAATCACAATAGGCCATAGTCATGGCAGCTCCAGTTTTGTCTTGCAAGCCATCTACGATGAAACGAACCACGTCACCAGTTGCCAATTCTGCTTGTCGTGCAATGCCACACATAGCAATATAATACTGCAGTGCCGTTTCTCCTTTAGAAATTTTTCGGGCCTCTAATTGCTTAGCCACATCCCACGTTGTCACTTTTTGCTCAAAAACATCAAGCAATTCTGCTCGCAGATCATCCCAGGTCAATGGCGCAGCGTGGATCATATGAATTTTTGCTGATCCAGTTAACAATCGCTAGGCAAAAATCCATCTTCTCGGGTCGGACACCTTATATGCCTTCATCACATCCTCAAAATCGGAAAGCCAACGGGACACAGGGTAGCCGTCATCACCAGAAAAATGCTGAACCAGGGTATCCAGATATTTTATGTCGATACTATCTTGCTCCACTACAGTTGCCACACTCGGTTTGCCTTCCAAATTTTCGACTATTTTTTTTAAGTCGGACACACGCTTACGGGCTGCATACAGTTCCTCTAGTTGTGCTAGGTACCGCATTTCTTCCTCCAAATCCATTGCTCCAAGTATTTCATCACGATCTCGGTCTTGTTGCTTCATGTTCATAGCTGGCGTCATCTCTTCAATTTCATCATTCTGGGAAATGTCATCGTCTGCCAAGCTGCTTGCCGCCACATCACTATAGTCATCTCGCTCTAATTCGCCTACGCCAACGTTACTCGCAGAGTAAAAAGGGATACTAAAGTCGCGCAAATCTATGTAACAGGCAGAAGGAATCATTTCCGACCATATAAAGTATATATATTCTTGATCAGCATCAACAGCCGAGTCGATATAGACTTGTCCGTCTGTCTGATCTCAGAGACTATAAGAGCTAGAGCTACCAAACTTGACATGTAGTCTTCTTTAGTCTGCACGCAGATCAATCTGGTTTCAAATTTTGGCCACGCCCACCTCCACAATGAAAAATATTGAATAATTTTCACATATTTAAAGGTATAGAGCTCTAATTTAATTAAAATTTGTATTAGCAATAACTATAATCCCTGAAATTTACATCAAGATCGGATAATAAATAGCCTCAGGAACGCATGAACACTGTTAATCATCTTTTTTCATGAGTAACAGGTATATAGAAGTCGGCTAGAGCCGACTTAACTTACTCTCTCGTTTTATTTGACATTAGCGCGCTATGTCCCGTCTCACAGCTAGATGTTGGACAAGCACATAACAACCCTTTACAAAACTTAAAATTAATTTTAATATAGGCTAAAAAAAAACGGAAATTTGGGATTATCTCGAAATCTGTTCTACTGAGATTTATTAAACTCCAGATTCGGATTCAGCACGTTTTTTACGTAAAGGACGACATCAAGTTGACGAGCATTAGATAATCATTAATTATTTGCAGAGGTCGCAAAATCTGCTCAACCAAAATTTTCTGCGCGGTCTGCTCTCAACAAAGACCAAAAAAAAAATGAAACGGCATCGCTCAGTGTCTTACCAGCAACCCTCTTTTTCGTTTCTTTCGTGTTCTCGCTCTTCGGTTTCGGGTTGAGCGCAACACACGAGTCGGTCTTTTACTGACCACGCGAAGCGAACAGAACCGGTTGTTGTTCAGCTACTGAGAGTCAGTAAGTGAGCGAAGCAAGGAAAAAGTCAGCAAAAAAGGTTTTTATTTTTGTTGTTGCGTTTGCCTTATGTTGTTGCCTTATAAATTCGACACAGGCAAAGCATTAAAGAGGAAGGGAGAAGGTGATATGGCGCTCATTTGTGTGCATATGCGTATGTATGCCCATCCACGCCTAGCTATCCACACGCGCAACTCACATGCATACATACATGCGCAAAAGACCATTTGCCGAGTTTTTACGACCGAAAAGGTCTCGAGTGAACACTGAGCCGAGCGAGCGACCAAAAGCGGTCGGCGGTTGAGCGAAGAGCAAGCCAAAGAAGAACGAAGTTTGTGTGTTTTTTCGCAACAGTTACGCATCGTGTCAGTGAATGAGCGGTTGTTTTCTGACAACAAGCACGAGAAAGACCGATTATTGCGACCTCTGATTATTTGTAAACTTGTGTATTCAGAGAGTAAAACAAGTTATGTTGCTTTGGTCATTTTTGTTATGCATATGGGTCATTCTTTTTCAAATCGAACAGTCTCAAAATTCAACATTTTTTGTTTCAATAAGATCTCGACACTCCCACCGAAACGTGAAGACCAATAAATTCGCAAAAAAAAAAACCAAGGAGGATGAAAAAAAACCAAAGAGGATAAAAATAGTAATTATGAAAAAAGTAATTGCCAACCAAGTGAAAAATCATGTCAGCATCAATGCATAGGCGCAATCCGCAGCTAAGGGGTCTCCATGGAAGAAATTGATTTTCAAAGCCACAAACTATCACACATAACTACATTGCCCTGTCTATGACAATACCAAACCGCGATTAATACCGCGGATGACCAAAAGAAAAGAACGTAGTTAAGATCTTAAAAACTGTTTCAAACCACTGTCTGTTACTGACAAATCATTATATCGCGGAAAAATAACAAAGAGGATCAAAAAATCTTATAATGCCCAACAAACTTTACTTTGGAGATAGTGAAAAATCATGTCAGGATCAATGCGTAGGCGCAATTCGCAGGTAAGGGATCTCAATGGTAACAAAACCGCGAAATGCTTAAGAAATTGATTTTCAAAGCCACAAACTATCACACATAACTACATTGCCCTGTCTATGACAATACCAATAAGAAGAGAGTCCGGCAAAATCTGCAATTTGGGCTTTTTATCCAAATTGTCATCAAAATTTGGGCAATATTTGCCTGTGGGAACTCATTACAATTGGAACTATTTTTGAATAACGCTTATGCATTACATCTGGCAGGCTTTTATACAAATTTACAAGCAAAAATGGTGGACAATGGTCATCCATGGTTCATGGTTTATGCTTGTTGTGTCACACACACACCTGTAAATATATGTTGTAATTATCCGGTTCGATCGACCAATTCCAATTGTTTCTTCTTCGTCGTTTGTGTCAACTTATATAATTTTCTTTATTTAAAACAACAACTTAAAACTATAAACTTAAAACAATTTATATTCAATGGCGGTCAGCCTTATTTTGGTTGTATTCATGTACTGTCTGTACACTTTGAAGTTTCGTGCTCGACTCTTGTTGTTACACTTCTAGTGTTACCGTTTTAGGCATCTTACAAAATACCAAATTTATAATAATATAGGACTGCCAATTCGGCTTACAAATACGTTGATATTCAAATTCAAAAATATAACTTTAATTCACAACATTATCCTCCCAAAGTATTGTTACTATATGTAGTAAGGCCATTAATATTTCATTATTGTAATTATGTGTAACAATACTTTTCCCATTTCTTTGTTTGGTAGTACATCTAGCTTAATTAACTTAATCACTGATCTTTTGTATGTGCCATTCTGTGTCTTAACATCTACTATTCTAACTCGGACGTCTTGAGATGGATATGTACTGATTACTTTGCCCATCGGCCATGTGTTTCTTGGCAAGTTTGAATCCATAATTATTACAATATCTTCTTCAGAGATCTTTCCTTGGTCTTTTGACAATTTTTTACTGTACAATAAATACTGACGAAAATCTTTCCTCCACTTTTGTCAAAACATATCTGACATTTTTTTGCGATGCTTTCCACATGTTTAAAAGTTTCAAGTCCCTGTCAGTGGCATCTGAATAAAATGAGTCTCTATAGTTTGGTCCGATCAAAATACTGTTAAGGGTTCTGTATCATTTGAGTCCGAAGGAATGTATAAGAGAGGTCTGCTATTTATCATGAACTCTATTTCGCAGAAAACTGTCTTTAGCACGTATTCCTTTGGATATCGATCTTTCAGAATATAAAGTAAATGTTTCTTGACTGACTGGATTAATCGTTCCCACGCTCCTCCCATATGTGGAGACAAAGGGGGTTAAAAAACCATGTGCACTTCTTAGATGTCATAAACTGTGTAATCTCGTCCTCTGGCCAGTTAGCTATAATCTCGTTAATATTTTTGCTAGCCTTTGTAAAATTGGTCCCATTGTCCGAATATAACTCGATTGGGAATCCCCGTCGACATCCAAATTGTCGAAAAACATTCATAAATGCGTTGCATGACAAGTCCTCTGCAATTTCAAAGTGTATGGCACGTGATGTCATACAAGTGAATATGACTCCATATCGTTTGACGTGACTACGATTTACTGATATCTGTATTGGTCCAAAATAATCGACACCTGTTTTTAAAAATGGTCTTTCTGTGGGTAATACTCTACATGGCGGTAGTTGACGCATGATTGGAACAACTGGTTGTGATCTTTTATTTTTGCAAAACTGACAAACACGAATCAGCTTTTTTACTACACTGCGACATTTTATTTATTTATTTATTTATTTAGTCGACAAAAAAGGCTGTCAACTCAATTATACATACGTTATAAAAAAGCCTTATTGACTAAGAAAGCCTAACAAAGAAAAACTAACAAAATTACAAAATAACTAATAACGACTCCGACTCGATGGGGGAGTTTTATTTGCCCGTCCGGCCAGCTATGCCCCGATTCACAGCCAACTGTAGTCAGAGACGTTACTAGAGCTACCAAAAACTTTAATGATATAGAGATAGAGAAGAGGAAAAAAACAAAACCAGAATAGAGGCAAAGGAAAAAAATAATAATAAAACTAAAATGAATCAGATATAAAGAGAAAAAAATTTAGGAGAAAACAATAATAAAAAAAAAATACTAACTAAAAGTGAAATTTAAAACTAATTAAAAATACAAAATTTATAAGCTATACTTAAAATAAAATAACTAGAAATCTCTGACCCGGTGGGGGAAGATTTTTTAGCCAGTCCGGCAAGCTATGCCCCTACTCACAGCCAGGAGTGGTCAGAGATTTCCCCTAAGATAATTATAGAGATATGTTTTTAGAGCGAAGAGAGAGAGATCTGTTGAGAGCAGGTGATAGAGATCGTTATAATTTTGACATAAGACTCGAAATCGATTGTGCTTTGCATAATCAGTTGTGCATCTAGACAATACTAATGGAAAATAGTTTCTGGTTGGCCTAGAAGGAACGGAAAAGTTAAGGCGACCTAAAAGTTCAGATGAATCTACATCACCGATAATTAATTTATAAAGAAAAGAAACACCTAATACTGTTCTACGGTTAGCTAACGAAGGAAGGTCAATAAGCAAGAGTCTGTTAGGGTACGATGGCAGACGAAGGTTAGGGTCCCAATTTAAGCCACGTAGGGCGAAAAGCAAGAATTGCTTCTGAACTGATTCAATACGATCTATATGCTTTTTATACTGCGGAGACCAGACGGACGAGCAGTATTCAAGTACAGGACGGACTAGAGCAGTGTATAAAAGCTTTGTGGTATATGGATCATTAAACTCTTTCGACCAACGTTTAATGAATCCGAGTACACCATTTGCTCTATTAACAATAGAGGAGATATGAGGATTGAAACTCAATTTTGGGTCAAAAAGAATTCCAAGATCAATGACTGTAGAAATTCGTTCCAAGGGTTCATTTCCAATCGTATAGGTAGCCAGCGAAGGCTTGCAACGATGGAAAGTCATGAACATGCACTTGGAGCAATTAAGGTGTAATTGATTAATCAGACACCAGGACTGCAAGGAGTTTAAGTCATCTTGCAATCTGATGGAGTGATTTGATAATCCAAAATGTCTGTCGTAGATTAGCTATACAAGTTTCAGTACCCATGTGACAGTTTTGGACATGGTAATGATGAACCAGTAAAGTCGTAAGCGCGTGTCCCTTGCTTAGTATGATCGGATTTTTAGAGTCAAATTCAAAACATTCTTCATTGATGTTGTTTAATCGTCCGCGTTGTCGTAGCAATCCATCATCCGTCATACAAACTGGAAGTGATTTTAAAGAACTCGATTTGTCAATTGCTTTTCCATTCTTGATACAATGAATTTCATTTCGGTACGAATCTAACTGAATTTTTTTTGAAAATAATGCGTTCTGCATTGTTTACCTCATCAGCTGTCAATTCATATTTTTGTCGGACTTGTCGTTCTTTCTTCAAATTGCCAATGTATCTTAATACCCATGCTACGGTCCGAACATATCTCATCCAATTAGAAAATCTGGACTGATTGGGTAATATGATCATGTCGGTCTTTTCTTTTATGTAATGAACATATTCCTGATTAAATTCTGGTTTATCTGACTGATTTTCTTCATTCATTCTTCCTTTTGGCCATTCCGAAAAAGGTTTGTATAAAAAGAGTGGACCTTTTAGCCAAATTCCATTGTTGTCAAAATCAAACTTTATGATTTTTGTGGCTTGGTCCGCTGGATTCAGCTTTGTAGGGACATATCTCCAATCTTGTGGATTTGTCAGTTCCTGAATTTCTCCGAGTCTTTGTGCAACAAACGCTTTAAAACGCTTACTGCTTGATCTGAGCCAGTACAATATAATCTCAGAGTCAGTCCACATATAAGTCTTGCTGATATTGATATTCAAAATGTCTTTTAATGCCTTGCCTATTCTGGCTCCTAACAAAGCTCCTTGTAACTCCAATCTCGGTATAGACATTGGTTTTAATGGAGATACTTTGGACTTGGCCATTATTAAAGAACATTCTACTTCCTGACCATGACTGAATCTTAAATATGCGCATGTAGCATAAGCGGACTTTGAAGCGTCACAAAATATATGAAGTTGAATGTCACATTTATCAAGTGGAAGTTTTGTCATTTGTCGTGGAATTGTAAATTCACTTATTCTTGTCAATTTGGAACATAAGTCTTTCCATATTTCATGACAGTCATCTGTAATTAATTCGTCCCAACCAATCCCACTGTCCCAGATTAACTGTAACAGAATTTTATTGGAGATCAATAAATCCAAGAAATCCAAGAGGATCGAAGATTGACATAGTAATCTTAAGTATTTCTCGTTTGGTTGGACGTTTTACCAAATTTAAGATGTCATGTGACTTTTTGAATTTTAAATTAAATGCAAAGTTGTCCTTTTTAAAATCCCACATCAGTCCTAAGATTCGTTCTTCTGTGGCATTTTTAATTTGTTTTGTGTCCAACAGTTTACAGTTTTCATTTAGTCTTGTCAAGACCTCATTTGAATTGGACACCCAGTTACACATATCGAACCCAGCTTGTTTGTGAATATATGTAACCTCATTTATCAACTTCACTGCGCTGTCTACGTCAGGCGCTCCTCCCAAGTAATCATCCATATAATGATTGTTGACTACATCATTACTGGCTTTGGGAAATTGGTCTTTGAAATCTAAAGCATTGCGATTTCTTGTTTCTTGAGCTATGCTTGGGCTACATTTCGCACCAAAGAATAGAACCTGGATTTCATAAACTTCTGGTTCAGTGTCTCGACCTGATCCTCTCCAAAGAATTCTTTGGGCATGTATGTCTTCCTGACGGACTAGTATCTGTAGAAACATCTCTTTTATGTCCCCAACAAAAACTACGTTATGTTCCCGAAAGTTCATTAATACGGAAACAAGTTGGTTATACAAATCTGGTCCTGTTAATAGAAAGTCGTTTAAGCAATATCCATGAGACTTGGATGCTGCATCAAACACGATTCGCAGCTTGTCTGGCTTGTTGCTATTAACACCACCGAAATGAGGAAGATAGTATGTCAAAGGCGTTTCTGTCGCTATCTCTTCTGGATTCAGTTTTCGCAAATATCCCTTAGATACGTACGAGTCTATCATTGCACGGTACTTTTTTTCGTATTCCCTGTCTTTATTAAACTTTCACTCTAAATGAATCAGTCTGTTATATGCATTATTATAACTTTCTGGCAGTTTTTCCTGTTCACCTATCCAAAAAAGGCCACATTCGAATCTATTTCCTTTCCTTTTTAGAGTGGAATCAAGTATTTGCAAACACTTTTTGTCGTCTAGTGAAATCGGATTGTCTTTTGAAGTGGTGAACTCATTTTCTAAGGCCCAGTAAGATTTCACAAGATCTTGTAATACATTCAGGTCGTCCTTGTCATTTAATGTTTCGACACAATTTTTGATGTGAAAGGAATAGTCGGATTGTTTTGAACTTGTTGATGAGTCTATAATGCCATGAACCACCCAGCCTTATGAAGTCTTACTAGCAACTGGTCCCTGAAATGATTCGTATTTTAGTTTTCGAGTCACAATAATTGACCAATTATCCTGTCCAATTAGGAGTTTAGGTTGTGCATCTTTGTATGAAAGATCATCAAATGGTTTTAAAAATGTCCATTTGTCAGTCAGATTGTTGATATTAAGGGTTTGTGTTGGCAGATTAAGACCAGAAATTGTTTTAACTTTTCTTAAAGTGAACGATTTTGAAGATTCACTTTTCCCTTTAATGCAAACACTAACAATTTTTGAATCATTCTGCTCATGTACCTCATTATTTGTCCATTGCATTCTCAATGGACTTATAGGACCGTCTAATCCTAGTTCATCAGCCAAATCTTGATCTAACAGAGAGACTGTGGATGCTTCATCCAAAAGAGCGTAGGTTTCTATTTTCTTCTTGGGTCCAATAATTGAAATAGGAATTACTTTTAGGAGTATCTTCTTGTCGTATAAATTGATGTTACAATTGTTGTCAGTCTGTGTTTGGTTATTCTCCTGTGTCTTTAAATATTCCCTATTTTTGTTCGGATTCTTATCCTTATGCAATAATGAGTTGTGTGTTTGAGAACAATTGTTCATTTTGCAAGGCTTCTTTCGATTGCAGTCTTTCATCACATGGTTTTTGCCAAGACATGATATGCATAATCGATTTTTTGTAACATGCTGCCAGCGTCGGTCAATATCTAAGTTCTTAAATTTGTCACACAAGTGTATGTAATGGTTTGTCTGTTTACAAAAATAACAATATTTAGATCTGTTTTGCTCATTAGAGTTCACCTGATTTGAAACAGTCAATGTTGTTTCTTTTGTCTTTATTTGTCCGAACCCTAGCATCTGTGCAGCTTTTGTTTTCTTGCTTAGCCACTTATGCAAAATAATTAACTTTGGTTCGCCACTTTTTCTTGCTTGGTAATACTGCATAAATGCTAATCGCTGTGATAATGGCAGTTTATCTAAAATATCCTCAAACAATATAGGATTTCTAATATGATCGTTCTCTTCAAAGTTTTGTAGTGTACATATTAGATTTGTAAGCATGTCAAACAAACTTATAAGTTTTTCAATTTTGTCGTCTTTAACTGGTGGATGATTTTTAATTTTATCAATTAAATGTCTGATAATGTGTGTTGGTTCACCAAATCGTCCTTTTAAAGAGTTTATAATAGAATTTACATTTTGTGGTAACAATAACAATGATTGAACAGATTCGTTTGCTCTACCAGTTAATGGTTTTCTTAGTCGGTTTATGTTTTCATAGTCGGAAAAGTTACATATATCGGAACTATTTGTAAATTCAGAATAAAATATTGGCCATTCAAGAGGATCTCCAGAAAATACAGGTAGATCCTGTGCAATGGTTTGTCGGGCCATAAATGTCTCAATAATATCATTGTTACCAACATTGTCTTGTACCTGATTGTTTCCAACTGGTGATACTTGTGGCTGTCTGCCAACCCACTCACGTGTTCGTCTTGCAGTTTGCAAATCGATGTCATCAGCATTCTCGTTGTCGTCATATTGGTCATCAGATTGATCATCAGATTGGTCATCTTCCAATTGGTCGTTGTCAGATCGGTCGGTGTCTCCGTAGTCATTGGATTGTTCCTCCAATTCAGCTATTTTCAGTTGTCGCTGCATTTCATTCTGCTTCTGTTGAAACTCCAGTTTTTGCTGTAGTAGTTCCTGCTGCGTCTTCAAGAACTCCATTTCAATTTTAAGTTTTTGAAACTTTGTCGATTTCCGAGAGCGTTGTGATCCAAGATTTGATGGTGTCTTCTTTTTTGAGTGTAATGGTGTCCCCATTTAAATTTGTGGAGGTGTCTCCTTTTTTGAGTGTAATGATATCTCCATTTCACTTTGTGTAGGTGTCTCCTTTTTCTTTTGTGAAGGTGTCCCCTTTTCATCTTTATATTTTTTGTTTTTGGTTAGTGGATATGGAGTCGATGCATTCCCTTGTGCGTTGATTACAGTCTTTTCCAACTGTTCGTCGAGTCCATGATCAAATCCACTAGCTAAGTTTTCATAATCGTCGTCTTTTGGTGATTGCAGACTTTTGTCCATTTTTGTATCCATTTTTGCTGTCGATTTTTTATTGCGTAGTAGCATTATCCAGAATATTCCAGTGTACAGTTGTCGGTTGAGTGTGTATATGCGAACTACATATACATGCTGCACAAGCCGTTTGTCTGTGTATGTATGTGTAGCCGTGTCATATACACATACATGTGTATACGTGTCTGATGAAATACAGACGCTTCTGGTTAAATACGCAATTCCGTTGTTGTTGTCGTTGAAGATGAAATTCTTGGAATTTTACGATGTCGTCTGTTTTTCCAAAGTGCGGTTCGATCGACCAATTCTAATTGTTTCTTCTTCGTCGTTTGTGTCAACTTATATAATTTTCTTTATTTAAAACAACAACTTAAAACTATAAACTTAAATCAATTTATATTCAATGGCGGTCAGCCTTATTTTGGTTGTATTCATGTACTGTCTGTACACTTTGAAGTTTCGTGCTCGACTCTTGTTGTTACACTTCTAGTGTTACCGTTTTAGGCATCTTACAAAATACCAAATTCATAATAATATAGGACTGCCAATTCGGCTTACAAATACGTTGATATTAGAGCCCTGCACGAGTGCACACTAAACAAAAAATTATTCAATCTCGTTGAAATGAATTGTGTGTTACAGGCAACAGTATCAATGCTCACACTGTCAAATCGAGACATTTCACTAAACTATCTACTATCTGATTGGGTGTTGATGATCTACTTCGATTCGTTAACAACGACAGTGTGAGTGCTAGCATTAACAAAGGAACTTAATCTATGTATATTAGAGTTGTGCCGATTTTGTTGAACTAGTTCAAATGAACTAGTCTTTAAAATGAACTAATGAACTAGGTCTTGGTTTTGAACTATAGTTCATATTTTGAACTATAGTTCATATTTTGAACTATAGTTCATATTTTGAACTATAGTTCATTTGAACTATAGTTCATTTTTTGAACTATAGTTCAATTTGAACTATAGTTCATAATTTGAACTATAGTTCATTTTTCTTTACCACTGAAGCAAATTTTAAGGCGTTTACTCATTGTCTGATACATGAGATATGAAAATCTATTGGGCCTGCATTTAATAATAATTTTCTATGAATTTAACAAGCTATTCACATTTAAAAAATAACAAATAGCAGGACTACGAAACTATCATTTCTCAAAGCCAAAGTATGAGATTTTCGAGCCAACCCAGCAGCAGGTGCTAAGTGTTGCCTCCTCCTCAGCACAGATTCTTCCACATGCTGTGGCCGCTTTGCTTCGCAATGTGTCCTTTACCCCATAGTTCTGCAAAAATTTCATTGATCCGCAGGATAAGCTGCTCCAAAACATTTACCCTGGTGGCCATGGGCACCCACGACCTTGACACATTACAGGGAGCCTTCAGCTGCGAGGATTTGGCGTCAGAGGGTCTGCAGTTGATGGACTTATATGCCCAGCTTAAGCCACATCATTCGTGGCTTTTCCGTCTACCCAGTGATCTATGGTGCCAATCGTGTAGTTCTCTCACTGCTGCCCATCATTAATGGTGAACGATCGAAGAACTTGCCTAAGACCAAGAAGGTGTTTTTCGAGTGCACAGCCACGGATTTAGCCAAGGCCTAGGTGTTACTTTTTTCCTCTTCGATCATAGCCAGAAGTTGCCAGTTGAGCTTAAAATGGTCCAACCAAATGGTAACACTCTCTTATTTAGAGGTAGTCGTACGTGAGGAGGAAATTTCGGTAAAGCGTGCCAACGCTATTGGTATTAATGAGCCGGCTTCCCAACTGGCTGACATGTTAACTTGAATTTACTAAGAGGCACGGGTTAAGGCTGACTCGCTGATTGTGTAAAGATTCCCCCTGCGCGACATGTGTGATCCATGGCTGAGACATCTATGAAGATGTAGCTTTTCATTTTGCCTATAACAACATTAAGAAATCGCTGCTAACATTTATGTAGATAGTAAAACAGTTTAATCACAACAAACTGACCGAGCAACTGCGCGAGCAAGCACCGAAGTCCTGATTTTATGCGCACGCAAACTCAACAAATCTATCGAAACCAAGCCGACTGTGTATCATGTATTAAACAGTATTAAAATTATCCTCAGTATTTAAAATAATGAACAATAGTTAAAAAAACGAGCAATAGTTAAAAAAATGAACTATAGTTCAAAAAATTGAACTATAGTTCAAATGAACTATAGTTCATGAAAAAATGAACTAATGAACTAGGTCATTAAAATGAACTAAAATTTCCAACTCTAATGTATATGATAGGAAAATCACACTGAGAACACTGTTAAAGCTGTTAACACTATGAACATTATTAGAACTAGCAAACAGGGTTCGTATACAACACGAAAGTATTACGTGCACTGATCAATGCATAAGCGCAGTTCACAGCTATGGGATCCCCATGGTATCAAATCCGCTAAGTGCTTAATAAACTGTTTTTTAAGACCAAAATCGACCGCACATAACTACAAAACCATGATTAATAAAATAATGAATTGCAATAAATAGCATGGATAACCAATGGTTATCCAATATAGTGAAGGTTTTAAAGAATGTTTCAAACCACTTTCCGTGACTGACAAATCGTTAAATCGCGGAAAATTACCAAAGAGGTTCAAAAATAATAATAATGCCAAACAAACTTCAAACCCAACCAAGAGGAAATTAAAATGATAAATGCAGAGGGGAATTAAAAGCTGAGAGAACTCCGTGGTAATAAAACCGCTAAGTGCTTAAGAAACAGACCTGCAAGGCGACAAATGACCACAGATATCTTAATAATAATGTATATGACAATACTGAACCGCGATAAATACCATGGATAACCAATGTCAAAGAATATAGTCGAGATCGTAAAGAATGTTTTGAATCACTTTTCGAGTCTGACTCTTTAGTAAATCCCGAAAAATACCAAGAGGGATAAAACATAGTAATATTGCAATTTTTATTTATTTGTCCGTTTCAGCTATTATTCTTTTTTTTTATTTTCCATATTTATATTTAAAAACATAATTTCGTTCAACATGTCATCATTTCCGGATATAGAGCTTCTTTTTTCGCATATTAAAAAGTCCTGCGAATAAACATGATTAACAAGACCAAAAATGAAAATTTAAGTAATGTTAAGGCGTATCTGTTGCAGATTCTCCATTCATGCCTATCATTGCTAACAGACGGTTCTTCATTGTACCTTCACATATATAATGTAAAGTTACGCATATATAGGATTTTTGGGAAAAACTATCCGTCCACGCATCTGACGTGATTGCATATCCATTACCTTTTATTAATGATATTTCCTTCATTATTAAAGCGAGTTCCTTTTTATAGAGGTCTGACATTAACATTAGGTACAATTCGACTTCCTATTTCAAGGGCAAGTGATATAAGGTCTTTAATCCCAGAATCGCTTATAACACTGAATGGCCGACAATTTTGAACGACCCACTTCGTCACAGTCCTTGTGACCGATGATTTTGTTTCCGCATCTACGTGTATAGTAGGTTCATTCTCTTTTCCAAGCACGATTATTTTGCAGATCCTGTAGCATTTATGTCGAACTAAATTCGACATAGAGCCATTATATTTAAGAACACTTAAGCATGTTCGGCACGCAACCACATTTGGAATTTCATTTCTTGTCTCCCCAAGTACATGGCCAAACACGTCCCACACTTGCTTCTACCGTGTTTTCCGCTAATGCTATAGAGGCCACTACTTATATTGGCCCTTATTTCAGCTATTGTTCCAGATGGTGGCAGACTCTATGGAACATATTTATAAAACCAAAAATTTAATAAATGTTCTTGTTTATTATTTTCGCGTACAATTTTAAACCTTTATACTTACATTGCGAGAATTGTTCTCCATTTTGTTTTTTTTTTAAATAACAAACTGTTAACACTGTTAACACGAACTGAAACTAGTGTGAGACCGAGACATACGAGATGACAAGAATCACATGGCAGGTTAACTTTGACTCAATGAATCTTTGAATTAAAATGAAATTTAATAATTCAATAAGAGCTGTTTCGTTTCGACATATGAATCGGTTTGACAGTGTTCACAGTGTGATTGCCTACTGTTAACAATTGGGGTATTCACTTTGTTGAGCACTTGAGCACTTGAGCAGTTTTGCCTGACTAGTATTGTGAGCAGCCCTCTGTGCACGAAATTTGTGCACAACTACGTTTGAGATATGATTTATTTTTACGGTGCCGAGTAGTAGTCGGCATCGTGGCATCGTTCAAAATAAAATAAAACCGTAAAAAATAAAATAAAACTAAAAATAATAATAATAAAAATATTAGCAAGGTTTATTTTGGTGGCACAGTTTGGGAGCCAGCATCCAGCACTCGGCTGATGACTTATTAAATCGCGAAATAATACCAAAGAGGATAAAAATATTAATAATGTCAAAAAAACTTTATGCCCAACCAAGTAAAAAAATCATGCCTAGATTAATGCATAAGCGCAATTCGCAGCTGAAGGATCTGCATGGTAACAAAACCTCTTAGTGCTTAAGAAACTGCTTTTCAATGGCACAAGTGACCACACATAACTACATTACCATCATTTTGAATAAACTGAACCGCGATAAATACCATGGATGACCAATGTTAAAGAATATAGTGAAGATCATAAGGAATGTTTCAAACCACTTTTTAGGACTGACAAATCATCAAATCGCGGGAAAATACCGTTGCGGTTCAAAAATATAAATAATTTCAAACATACTTTACTTCCAACCAAGTAAAAAATCAAGCCAGGATTAATGCATAAAAGCAATTCACATCTAAGGGATCGCCGTGGTAATAAAACCGCTAAGTGCTTAAGAAATTGATTTTCGAGGCTAAAAATGAGCACACATGAGCACTACATTCCCATGATTATGATAATACTGAACCACGATAAATACCATGGATGGCCAATCCATGGATGACCACACCAGCAATTAACTTGAAAAAATTTTCGGAAATTTTGAAGAATATTTCTTCTTCTAAGTTCTTTGTTAATGGTCATCCATGGTATGTATCGCGGTTAGTCACTAGAGGTTGGTCATAATCTTGGTAATGTAGTTATATAAGATCTATTGTGGTCTTGAAACTAGTTTCTTAAGTAATTAGCGGTTTTAATTCCACGGATAACCCTTAGCTGCGAACTGCGCGTATGCAATGATCCTTACATGGTTTTTTTCCTGTTTGTTTGACATTATTACTATTTTTGATCCTCAACGGTACTTTTCCACGATGTGATGAGTTGTCAGTCACGAAAAGTGGTCTGAAACATTCCTTATGATCTTAACTGTATTTTTAACCATTGGTCATCCATGGTATTTACCGCGGTTCCGCATTGTCATAATCATGGTAATTCTGTTATGTGTGGTCATTTTTGGCCATGAAAAGCAGTTTCTTAAGTAGTTCGCGTTTTTATTACCACGGAGAACCCTTAGCTGCGAATTGCGCTTATACAGTGATCCCGCCACGATTTATCCCTTTTTTTGCACTGTCTTTTTTTTTACTATTTTTATCCTCTTTGGTATTATTTCGCGATTTAATAAGCTGTCAGTCTCGAAAGCTGCAGGTAAAGGGCGATTTTGAACCCTGAAAAGTAAACATGAGTACGGTGCCAAATTGACAGCAGTTCTCTTTAAGGTACAAGTGCCCGACTTTTCGTAGTCAGGGCCTGGGTCGAGCAAGCTGTGCACAATTTTTTCAGAGTAAATTGTTGTTGGAAATGTTTACACTTTTCCCCAAGTGCTCAAGTGCTCAACAAAGTGAACACCCTAAATGATTTAGTGTGAGCTCGTGCAGGGCTCTAGTTGATATTCAAATTCAAAAATATAACTTTAATTCACAACAATGCTCTATCTGTGTTCTTCATTGTTGGTCATCATGGTTCGGGGCTCAGTATTGTCAAAACCATGGCAATGCTCTTTACCTTTGGTCAGCCGTGGTATTAATCGCGGTTCGGTATTATCATAAACAGGGCATTGCAGTTATGTGTAACAGTTTGTGGACTTGAAAAACAGTTTCTTAAGCATTTCGCGGTTTTATTACCATGGAGACCCCTTAGCTGCATATGGGGCCAATGCATTGATCCTGACATGAATTTTCACTATCTTGAAAGTAAAGTTTGTTTGGCATTATCACATTTTTTGATCCTCTTTGGTATTTTTCCGCGATTTAATGATTTGTCAGTTACAGACAGTGGTTTGAAACAGTTTTTAAGATCTTAACTATGTTCTTTACCTTTGGTCATCTTTGGTATTAATCGCGGTTTGGTAATGTTATAGACAGGGCAAGGCAGTTATGAGTTATCATTTGTGGCTTTGAAAACCAATTTCTTAAGCATTTCGCGGTTTTGTTACCATTGAGATCCCTTACCTGCGAACTGCGCCTACGCATTGATCCTGACATGATTTTTCACTATCTGCACAGTAAAGTTTGTTGGGCATTATTAGGTTTTTTAATCCTCTTTGGTATTTTTCCGCGATATAATGATTTGTCAGTAACAGACAGTGGTTTGAAACAGTTTTTAAGATCTTAACCATGTTCTTTTTTTTGGTCATCCGCGGTATTAATCGCGGTTTGGTATTGTCATAGACAGGGCAATGTAGTTATGTGTGATAGTTTGAGGCTTTGAAAATCAATTTCTTAAGCATTTCGCGGTTTTGTTACCATGCAGACCCCTTAGCTGCGGATTGCGCCTATGCATTGATGCTGACATGATTTTTCACTTGGTTGGCAATTGTTTTTTTCATAATTACTATTTTTATCCTCTTTGGCTTTTTTCACGATTTAATAAGTCTTCAGTTATTTTTATCCTCCTTGGTTTTTTTTGCGAATTTATTGGGCTTCAGTCAGTGCACTTATCACAAAGTCTGTAACTAAATTCGTTTTACACTCTTTAGTACGTACGAGTGCTAACCACAAAAAAATTCGGTACTTATTTTTATCGGTCGGTGCGTTACAAAATATGTACGGTACTTGTAATTTCGTACAGTACGAAACGAAAAATGTACCGTACTTTTTTGAGTACGGTACTTAGTGAGTACGGTACTTTGGTTGTGTATACGAACCCTGTACTAAATACAACTTAAACAAGTAAAAAAGTCGGTCAAGGCCGACTATAACATACTCTGTACCTAAAGTAGAAGCTGAATGCAGTGCTGGTGCTGCGCTCATCTCTAAGTTTCTCTCTTTCTCTTTCTCTTTCTCTTCTCTCTCTCTCTCGCTCTCTCTCTCTCTAAGATTGTACGGTGTTAGTTGTGAAATGGTGGGAGGGGGTGGGGCGAGGGGTGAATTACTTATTTACTCATAACTTGAGAACCGCTCACTCGATCTTTATTATTCTTTCGGCAAATCAATACATTTTGTTAATTGCTAACTATCTCTAAAAGGTACAAATCATCTATCTTCAAAACTGTAGGAGATATAACGTTTTTCCAAATTTCGGGGGCGGGAGGGGGCGTGGCCAAAATTGAAAATAAACTTGATCTGCCTGCAAGTATAAGAAGCATTTGTCCCATACATGTCAAACCTCTATCTCTTACCATCTCTGAGATCTGTTTGACCATACGGACGGACGGACAGACGGACAGACAGACGGCTATATCGACTCGGCTGTTGATGCTAATCAAGAATATATCTACTTTATATGGTCGGAAATCCTTCCTTCTCCCTGTTACATACTTTTGCACAAACTTAATATACTCTATGTACCTTCGGTACAGAGTATAAAAACGGTGTTTTCAAAAAAAATGAGACTTTTTTAGTTTAAAATTTGGTTATTAAGTAATTTGATAAAAAATTAAATTTCATCTTCAACTGTAGTGAACACACTTTTGCGTGCTTACCATGATATTTTAATAATTGTTCAATATAAAAAAAAAAAAAAAAAAAAAACCTGACCTACCGTGACTTGAACCCAGGTCTGTTTGACTTTCAGTCTCATACTTTACCCCCTTTACCACAGCTACCAAGATAGAGAGAACAGCTTAATGTGCTATATATCTCAAAAGTATCATTTAAATTTTTATTTTATCTTTTCTTTTTTATATCAACACTGAAAATTATATTCAACCAGTTAATCTGGTCTGGTGATGTCAGTTTATTTTTTCCCAGTACACTTTGTTGTTGGAGATTTAATTTTTAAACCGATTACTCGATAACCAAGTTGACGTGAAAACCCTAATTAATTTTTGAAGCTATAATCAAATTAAAAGATACCCTTAAAGATAGCTTTGCCACGCAATCAGTTTTAAAGCTTTTAGATTGAAACTTGAGAAATGTGCATTATATTCATTAAGCTTTCCAAAAATGTCAACATCGCGCGGATCGGATGACTATATCATATAGCTGCCATAGGCTATAATTCCACATGCATAAATATGGCTTCGCTTGTTAAATTGCACACGCTGCGTGTAGAAAAGCTACTCGCGACGTGTAGGAATTAAAAATCTGAATGCAAATGTAGAAAAGTTAAATGCTTGCAAAGGCAAAGTCTACACGACACTTGAAAATCAGCTTGTTTCCCTTAATAATTCTAAATTTTTCATGCAGCAATCTGATTACCACACGGACGTTTAGGTTTTCTACATTTACTTTTGGATATTGAAATGCTACACGCGCGTGTGGAAATTCTAAACGAAAAATGTAGCTCTACATCAGTACTGAATTCTTATATTTTTCGCTTAGCAAACTGGTTGCCACACGTGGCGTGGCATATTATTGGTTGCATTTTCACTTCAAAGTTTTAATAAAAAGTCTGAGTGATAAGACTGATGCGATAAATTCCTTTATTAAAAAGAAATATATAATAAACAAGTTAGAGCGTTGCAGTCGAGTGGCCCAACTTCAAACTGACTCATACTCCTTAGCTGACTGAAAAATTCACTGTGTTACTCCCGCTCCCACAAGCATTGTTTTTTAAAAAGAAATATATAATAAACAAGTTAGAGCGTTGCAGTCGAGTGGCCCAACTTCAAACTGACTCATACTCCTTAGCTGACTGAAAAATTCACTGTTACTCCCGCTCCCACAAGCATTGTTTCATATATTACTTTGGTGATTTTGCTCTCATCTGATCCTGCTTTTTAGAATAGATAGATATAAGATCAAAGATAATATATAGCGACAAGGTTGTAACTTTGAAATTGTGGATGGGGGCAAATTTAGCAAAGTTGACACAAACTGTTCTGCGTACGGTAAACACCTATTTACCTGCTAAAATTTGTATCTCTATCTCTTATAGTCTCTAAACTAGCTCCGCGATGTCTTGAAAACAGCCTCAATGCCAAATGTTCGTAACCGCCAAATTATTATTATTTGCTAAAGTAGTGCATTTGGCAAATTCGAAGGAAATTTTGAAAAAAGTTAAGCTAAAGAGGCATGATTGCAGATTTAGAAAGACTTGAAACATATGTAAACTATGGTTCCATTCACCATTGTGATTAACATGATCAAATAAGGCCGAGAAGTTCGCCAATTCGACCAATTTAGCCAATTTTTTTTTAAAAATATTATAAAAATTTATCAAATTACACAGTGCAACAGTGAAAATAAAAACGGACTCTGGTTTAAGGCTATCACCAAAACTGAAATACAGATGAAAGAAGTCTAGGTAGCAGATTTGCTCAGCCCCTTTTCGCAGTCAGCTGCTGTGCTATGGCGCCCAGGTTCGATCCTCGCCCTGTCTTGCTCTGTCGCAGTTGTATTTTGCTTGCGCCATAGCTTGGCGATGGGTTGGAGTGAGACAGTGTTCAGACGGTTCGAGTTCGTGACGAAGACTGTTGCAGTCTGAAACTGAACTGGGTTCGACCGAGCAAGTCTGCAGTCTAGATATTAGATGGTAGTTGACTGAATGAGCTGTTCGGACAAAACTAATGACACTTTTTTTTGTTGTCACACCAAATTTCAAAAACTTTGAGGGTCAAAAAAAGGTGCTACCAATCTCGCCAAACGCTGATAGGGACTTACTCAGTTTGGGTAGCTCCATCGATTCCTCATAGGGTAGTTGGAAGTTTTGAAGAAAGTTAGAATTTGTTGCACTGTGTTATTTGCCTTTGTGATAACGTAAGAAGAATTATGCAGGAGCATTCTTAAAATAAATTACAACAATAGACATTCAAAACAAAACAAAAAAGAGAGGGTAAGTAAGGTCCGCCCTTTCCGACATCGATATACATACCATATACTCAGGAAGAGAAATGTTTATCAGCCTTCCCATATGTTAATTAACAGAGAATTTATTAGCAATATGTTAGCAGACAGCGTTGCATCTCAGGGGGACCAAAAAGAAACTCTGCGTGGCAAAAATGTGAAACAAGCTTGATCTGCGAGAAGACAGTAGGAGTCTACATTTTAAATTTGGTTGCTTTTTCTCTTCTTTTTTAGTTTTTTGAGAACATGGTGTTCATACAGACTGAAAGAAGGACAGGGCTACGTATATCGACTAGGTTATTGATGCTGGTCAACATTATTGACATACATACTTTATGGGGTCGGAAATGTTTCCTTCTACCAGTTGCATACATTTGCACTACATTAGAATATCCTTTTTACTCTTCGAGTATAAAAATATACAGTTATTTACCTTTATCATAAACTTCTTTCTCTGAGGTAGATAGAAACTTCGACGGAGCCAATTAAACATTTTTTCCACATTCAACTCACATGGACAGCATACAAATTTAATAAAGTTTGGTCAGTATCCGACGTGCACACACATACATATCAACTTGTTCGGCTGCGTTTAAAGGGGTTGCAAGAAAACACATTCTTGAAAAACGATCGCTATACAGTGTACACATTCATTTCCTTTGCTGCTACATATGCATACATATTTATGTGCGTTACATATGCACGTATGTGTGTATGTTTTCTACTATTTTGAAGTCATGGAGCGTGAAGTCAGCGGACTGGAAACTTTGACTTTCGGTCAATCTCTGTGAGCCATAACTTGTTGGTTGAAACTCCTACCAATAAAACAGTTGCTTCGTTTGTGTCGTTGTAGCGGATGCATTTTCGTTCGCTGGTAAAAAAAAATTCTTCAAGTTTTGTTTCTATGACGCCAGAACCAAAACTTTAAAAGTGCTCGGTGTTTGTGACAAATCGATATATTCCGCCCAAAATGGCATAAGTTAAAATAAAAAAAAAAACTATTTACAAATGAAATTTACCGAGCGAGTAAAATACTTTAGAAAACAGTGCGCTCAGTCAATTAGTAATTGTAGAGGAAAGAGGTATAGTACTTCTGATTTCTATATTAACTGATGAACACCTCTCATCGAAATCCTCCACTCAGAACACCCAATCACCAATGGAACCATTTTAAACTGTATACATTTAAAACTTATTCAAATTCAAACTCAAAATGTGAATGTTGATCACGGTGACACTAATGTAAGCAATAAACAGCTTATTGAATTGTTTTGACTTGCAACTGTAAATCAATGCTCTCCTTCCACATTTCAGAGAGCATGCTTCTGTGGTGGACCCCGCAAGTGCAAATTATATTAAGCATTTTCATGCGTTTATATACTCTGCACCGAAGGTGAAGTGGGCAACTATTTTTTTTCATGGTCTCCAAAAATTTCAATTTGGTTTTTCACGATAATAGCGCAGTTTTCAACGATTTTTAATAGATTTCTCAGAATTTTACCATTGTGGGATGCAAAGATATAGCGACTGTTTTATTTTGTTAAAGTTGGTTATAAGTTATAACTTATAACTAAATATTTGGTTGGCCTAAGAATAAATAAAATTTTTTAAAATATATTGTTATTCCCTTACTTTGTGGCAAAAGTATTTACGATGGTTGAACTGGAGAAAAAAACCGCCGAAACTTAAGAAAAAAAATTTAAATCGCGGTTTTTTTTTCAAAAAAATTAGGACTAATCCTCATGATATTCTTAGTACTCTAAAAAAGGCTTTATGTTGCCAAACCGCCAAGTGAAGTACCATTTTTAGATTCACCCACGAACAACTTCATATAGGCAATAGACAAGACCTGAAAACACAGCGAACTGCATATTCAGATTCACCAAGGTTGCCTTGGTTCAGGGGTTATGGGCATTTTTGTTCTAGCAATTGTCTTTGAAAAACATTGATCATTTGGGTATACCCAGTTCCTCCAAAATTAATTAATTGGTCTTAATAGTAAAATTCTTAATTGCTAGCAAGAAAGAGTAAAGTTTAATTTATTAATGCCTTTGGTAGTCAAAGCGCAAGATGCTAAGATGCCTGGAACTGAAGTAATTGAATAATATGAGCTGTTTTCCTGCTGGTGATTAAGAATATCACTAATAAGATCAATTGCATAATATTAGAGAAGCTGGAGATGCTCAATTGGTCAATATTTTTCAAAGGCAATTAAGAGAACAAAAATTACCATAATCCATGAACCAAAGCTTCATTGGAGAATCTATAAACGCAGCTCGGTCTATTAGGTATGGTTTAAGGCCTGTTTGAAGTTGATCGTGGGTGAATCAAAAAATGGTACTTCATTTGGCGGTTTTTTGAATTTCTCGGAAAGTTATGGCCGTCCCATTTTAAAGCCTTTTTCAGAGTACTAAGAATATCATCAGGATTCGTCCTAATTTTTTTGAAAAATCTCAAAGTGGCCGTTTCTGAGGTGGACCAACAAGTGTTAACAAAAGTCCAGTACGATTTTATTTCAAAGAAAGGCTCTGAGAAGGGCGAATTGCCACATAATGGCTTCAAAAACGAGCAATATTTCGAAAAAATTTTAAAATCTTCATTTCACAAGCGGTTTCCGTAAACACAGACTGTATCCATAAAATTTTTCAACAAAATTTGTCAACGAATCGGTTGCGGTGTCTAACTCGTCCAATTTCGATTACGGAAATATTTGATAGAAAACGGGAATGGGATGCTTGTCCGATTGCTGTACAAGTAAAAAAAAGCATTAGGCCAATATAAATGCCTTGACTCAAACTCAAAATTAATTTCGGGTTTAGTCTCTGGTTTGGAGGAAAAATTGGAAAAAAGAAAGAGCGGCGCGGGCAAAATTTTCTTATAACGCGCATGGTAAGGAGTATATAAGTTTATAAACAAACCGCTCAATTAAGGCAGCAGGAAATAAGTCCCGAAAACATAAAATGAAATAAGGCCCCAAATTTGGGATGTTATTTCATTATAAAACAATACCCCAATTTTAAGAGAAGCTTGGCTTGGCGCCGTAAAGCCAATTTTACATTACATTTTACATTTACACTTACAATTTAAAGTATGAAAATAAGGCAAAAAAAAAATTTTAAAAGGCCCCACGTTTGGGAAATAATTCTCCAAAATTTTGATATACAAAAATCGCTCGATTTTTTTTTCAAACTTTAGCCTGCGCCGCTAAAATTAAATAAATTTTTTGAATTAAATAATAAAAAGAAAAAAATCGTGCGATTTTTGTATTTATCAAAAATAGGAAAATTAAATAAGAACCCAAATCCAAGAAAATCCATATCAAAAATTGGCGTTTCCAAATTAAACAGGACCCTAAATTTGTTTTGCTTCTTCTTTTCTTTCTTTTTTTGAGGACATATTTCATTTTGAAATTTTATTTAGGAAACGCCTCAAATTTAATCATTTATTTTTTCACTTATTTTTGTTTTCTATATAAATTGTTGGGGGCTTATTTCATTTTATTTTTACCAGGGATGCAAACCACTTGGTTCAGGCAAGCATTACCAACTCGTCTTTACGTATCGAGTTCAAAGAAATTATCCGTTATGTTTTTATTAACGTTTTGAATTTTGTTGTATATTAACATTAAATGAGATTTAGCTACCTTTTTTCCATCTTCTGATAGCAAGTTTGATTCCTGGAATCTAAGAAATCGAATTCAAAAACAGGCGGAGCTCTTTTTTGCAGAGAGTTGACAATTACTGAACTATGTCGTCCTCCCTTTTTTTCAACATGAATTTTGCAGGCCTGCCAGCCATAGAAATACTCATTATCTATTTCAAGCCAATCTCAATTGAAGATAAAAAGTTAACGTTTGAGTTTTAAGTAAGTTGACCCTCCACGGATAATACAATCAAGACTTGGCTTATAACAATTTTGGGTCCTTAGCAAATTTAATAAGGTTGATGTTCTTAGCTTTTTTTCAACAACTCTGCTTTTCCAAGTATTTTCGCAATATTTTAAAGCTAATTGCTGATTTTGCTCAATATCCGCCAGTAGCTCAATACCTAGCTGAAGTGAACCGAACCGAACCATTTCATTTTTCGGTTTTTGGTTCGGTTCAGCATTTTTGAAACCCCCAAAAATCGGTGCGGAGTAATATGAAAAATTAGAGGAAAATGGAAAAAAAAAACAATATTTATTGCTCTGCCCATATTGCAGACAAATAATTGAAGACCATTTCACAATATTTCATATTAAATATATTTTGTTGCGTTACACATTGCTATAATATTAAAATAGAACAAGAGGAGGGAAGGTGAAATAACCGCGAATGCTGTGGGCGTTATTGCACTCATAACAGTAACGTCCGTTGTTTTTACTTCACTTTTTAAAGTGCAATAGCGCCAACGGGCGCAAAATAAAATAACGCCCGCTTTTGAAAGTGAAACAACGCCCGTGGGCGTTATTTCATGCTCCCATTTATTTTTGAAAAGTTAAATTGTCCTTTAAAAAAACGAAATTGGTGAATTAACAATAAAAACTTTTGAATTTCCCTGTTTAAATTAGCGGAAGTGTATATATACGTATGTATTAATAGTTATCCCATTTGTAATTCCCTTGTATTTCCAGGCTTCAGGAAGGAGATGATGGGTTTTTTGAAAAGTTCGGTTCACTCTTGCGTCAGAAATCACAGTTGGATGATGATGTCTTAAAGACTTCACTTGCTCCATTTAAAGAAGAAGATGAAATTCAGGAGGAAAATGAGACAAGTACAGACAGTGGATTGGAAGTGCAAAGACAAGACACAGAATTCACAAGTATTGACGTCTTTTCTGTGGAAAGTGTACCGGGTGATTCATCTTCCGCTGCACATATAAAAAATGCATTTCTTGATAAAGGAATAGGCATGAATGTAAGTATGGCAGAGCGTTAGTTAAAGTCGACCCAGTCTCATTGCAATATACCAAATAATTGAAATATATAATAGCCTTAAATAACACAGGCCAACAAAATTACCACTTTTGTGAGGTCCAGCCCAATTTGTATTAAATTCTGATCCCGTTTTGTGCACTGATTCCAAAATTGGTCTCGGTATTTCTCCATCAGCTCTCGTTTTCAAGATATCGCGGAAAATCCATTTTGCAGTATTTTTGGCGTTTAAAAAATTATGGAGGACCGAGCAACAATATCTGTATTTATGAGCTCTATGCGACAGTATACATATTAAGATCGCCTAAAAAAATCAACGGAGCAGCATGAGCAAACCCAAGAGCGCCTAAATTGGGTTTTGAAGAGAAATTTTCATCAAATTATAGCAAAATTTTCAAACTCAATCGCCGTGTACCAGCCATTTGGGGTGCTTGCATTTTTATGAAAACCACTTTAGCATGCAGCCCAATGGTTCTTCTAATTTCACAAATTTTGTTGCATTTAAATCTTATCGATGGACAAAGTTACAAGCGGTTAATCCCGAAAAAATGAATTAAAATTTATGGCAGGATAACTAGATTGATACACAAAATGTGTATAGGAAATATTAAGAGACTACTTGATCTAACATAGTCTTTACATAAATTGTCAAGCAAATGTAAAATTACATTCAATCAGTACTAGATTCAAACAATTTTCCCCAAATTCATATTTGCTTAACCTTGCGAGAATAACATTAAAATTATATGAATTGGGCTACATTTGAGCCAAATGAGTTCCGCACTCACTATAATCTATGGATTAAGCCTCTTGTGACTATTATGATTTTCCAAGTTTCAACAAATTCCTGGCGGAAAGAGATTGTAGTAAAGACTCTTTCTATGAAACGAATGTACATGTCGAGAAAGTCAGTTGACCATTCTTATTATTTGGAGGAATGCTCATTCATGCAAAGTAGTGCAAAAACTCGCTCCATTTCGCAAGCGAATAACTTTGTGAATCTGTCACGTCATTTGACGAATTTTTCATAGGAAGACTTCTTATTGAATTATGTTAAAAAACTTCCACAAATTAAGGTAATGTTTGGTTTTCAATGGTAGCGTCGCCCTATTTTTATACACTTAAAAAGTGTATTATAATTTTGCCCAGAAGTTTGCAACGCATAAAAAAAGAATCATCTCCGACCACATAAAGTATATATGGGTGATTCCATGAAAAATCGCCCACTGGGATTTTTTTTGGATCGAAATAATTTTTTTCGTATTCCTTGTGGTAAAATAGTATATACGTATTTTCAGCATTTTGGCGAAATACACTTAATTCGCGGACAAAGTCGATTTGAAAATTTACATATTTAAAAAATTTAATTATTTTCAATTGCTTGCTATCCAAAGCCATTGGTAATAAAAATATTTAAAAAATCTGAAAATTAACATCTGAATCCAAACTTTCAAATAACGCACACTTAAAAATTTTTAAAATTTTCTTTGGTCTTTAAATCGCGAAAATAAGTAAACAAAAATTAGTTGCCGCTAACGGGATTTTTTTTTTTTTCTTCATTTTTTTCTCAAAATTTGGTCTTGTATCCAGTAATTTACTGTATTAAGCTGTAAATGGGCAATCAAATAGTTCCAGAGTTATGGCCATTTTTCATTTATTTAAATTAATTTTCTGTAACAATATCAGATTTAGTATGTTTAATTTTAAGAGGGTAATATTTTTGTGGTCGAATATAGTGAAGTCTATCATCATAAAAATTATTTTAACAGATCGGCGGAGTGGCTTTTCCATGCAACGGTAAAGGGCCTTGCGATGGAGCTGGATAAACACTAAAAAGAATGGCTAGAAGGGCAAGCCTTCAAATGATTACCGATAAACAGATTACCCCAGCCCTGGAACTTTATGAATGGGTCAACGAATTTTTACCAAACATCACAGTAAGATACAGAAACATAAATCTCTAAACTAGGGCCACAGAATTATTAAAATTACGATTTTCGAAATGCAAAACTATACATGGGACACTCTATTCAACCACAAAATAACTATCTTCTTAAAACCAAAACATTTTCACATTCCGAAACATCTGATATTGTTAGTTCCTAAATAAAGTGAATTTTAAAAAATGAAAAATGGCCATAACTCTGGAACTATTTGATTGCCCATTTACAGCTTAATACAGTAAATTACTGGATACAAGACCAAATTTTGAGAAAAAAATGAAGAAAAAAAAAAAATCCCGTTAGCGGCAACTAATTTTTGTTTACTTATTTTCGCGATTTAAAGACCAAAGAAAATTTTAAAAATTTTTAAGTGTGCGTTATTTGAAAGTTTGGATTCAGATGTTAATTTTCAGATTTTTTAAATATTTTTATTACCAATGGCTTTGGATAGCAAGCAATTGAAAATAATTAAATTGTTTAAATATGTAAATTTTCAAATCGACTTTGTCCGCGAATTAAGTGTATTTCGCCAAAATGCTGAAAATACGTATATACTATTTTACCACAAGGAATACGAAAAAAATTATTTCGATCCAAAAAAAATCCCAGTGGGCGATTTTTCATGGAATCACCCATATATTCTTGATCAGCACGACGAGATGAGTCGATTAAGCTTTGTCCGTCCGTCTGTCCGTCCGTCCGTCTGTCTGTTTCTACGCGAACTAGTCCTTCAGTTTTGAAGCTATCGAGCTGAAATTTAGCACAGAGTCTTCTTTTGTCTGCACGCTGCTTATATGTCGGAACCGACCGGATCGGATGACTACTTCTTGTAGCTGCCATACAAATGATCGGTTGAAAATAGGTTTTAATGAGAAAAACTGTTTTTTTCTCAATATTACCGCTCTCAATCACGGTCATGGGTAATATTAAATGATTTTAAGCTGATCTGCGAAGTTTGGAACCTAACCGTTGAGACAAGCGTTTTCAAGTGTCAAAACTTCGGCACAGACGAAGTTAGCTTTGCCTTTCTCATTTTTTTTTTTTTTTTTAAGATAAACGAGTTTTTGTGTTTTACCTTTCCGCCCTCATAACTTTACTCCAATAGCGATTAGAAGACTACAAATTTAGGGGAGTAAGCTTCTCATTGATGGTAACAACATATTTAAATTTGGTGCTGATCGGAGTGGGGGCAGTTTTTGTATGCTTATTCTGCTATGCCCTTTGTCATTTCAAAATGGTCGCGTTTTTTACAAATTGAATTTTTTCCATGATTCTGCTTCGGGACATTAAGGCATTTAAACTAAGCAATTTTTCTTTTTACGTTTGCCCTTGACATAACGGTGACTTTCGAAAAACTGCGAACCATCAATACACCATTTTTCAAACGAAATTTTTCAACACCCCACGCACTCACACATTTTTAATTTTGTATTTTTTTTAATGAATTGTGCAACCAAATACAAAAAAAACACATTATGCAGTTCTTATGCAGATGTTTCTTGACAAACTAGAAAACTAGTTTTTTGTTTTTTTTTTTTACTTTTTATTACAATGAGCTTATATATCTGCACTTTCTATTTCGTCAGCAGTCAGAACTGCTAACTTTATCCGTTATTATGGCCCGTTAACACTTTCGCTTGACCGTTCCCGGATAATATTGCCAAGCTCCTGGAGGCATGAGCAAGGCCATATGACGCTTTGGTTAAAGCCTTGTTAATATAAAAGCCATGGCTGAGCTCTTTCTCCAAAGGCACATCTTCGTCTTGCTGTGGGACGTTAAAATTTCATTCTTGTGATATGTGCACTGGATGGGCACACTGCAAGCATCCGAAGTCACTCCAGTAATAGACAAGCATCTATAGTTTAGATAAATATGGAATAGTCACAAGAGGCTTTATCCATAGATTATAGTGAGTGCGGAAATCATTTGGCTCAATTGTGGCCCAATTCATATAATTTTAATGTTATTCTCGCAAGGTTACGCAAATATGAATTTGGGGAAAATTGTTTGAATCTAGTACTGATTGAATGTAATTGTACATTTGCTTGACAATTTATGTAAAGACTATTAGCCTATTTCCACTGGCTTCATTTCTTGTCATTTTCATTTCTAAAAATTTTGCCGTTTCCATTGACAAATTGTCATTTGTTTAACATTCACAACGATGCGTTATGAAAAACAGCTGAAAAGTTTGATTTAAATAACAGTCGCCACTTTCAAACTCACGTGGAATAGTTAGCAAAAAATAACATACCCGTCATGACAGCAATTTTCAGGGGCAAACGCATTGTTATCATCCTGAATTATCAACAGAAAGCTAAATACACAACTTTTATTGACTAATTTATATTATAAACAAAATTGCGCCTACTATTTAAATTCAAATTAACAAATTATTGGTGATGACACTTGCCGTTTCCAGAGAGTAGCGAGTAATGCCAGAGAGCAGGGTTGGGTCCCAAAGCATTAGCATTATTTTTGAATTAGCATTAAATTGAAATTATAATTCAAAAAATTTTTAATTGGCATTATAAATTTCAATTCCAATTGAAATATTTCGAATTGGCATTGAAATGAAATAATTCTAATTCAAATTTTTCAATTGGCATTAAAATGAAATAATTTTAATTCAAAAATTTCAATTGGCATTGAAATGAAATAATTCTAATTCAAATTTTTCAATTGGCATTAAAATGAAATAATTTCAGGTTATTTATTTTATTCATTCCGAAATGATCTTTGGTGGCAGCTGAGCCAGCACAGTGGGTGAATTCACAAAGTAGTGGTTAAAGGATTGTAGGCAGTCTGGCTCGGCACAGTGGGCACTTTCCAAACGATTTTGACAAAATTGACGCTTCAATCGCCATTTCGAGTGCATTGCTCAACACTCTTCCCCAGTATTTGGTACTTTACTTACCGCTTCCAACACTGCGAAGTATTTACCGCCCAAGATTAGAGGCTTCGTTTTCTCTTCAGTCGGGACATCAGTTGAACTTGTGCTAGCTTCGCTGGCCTTAATGTTATCGTCGGAATTGACATCGATGTTGGTTTCGAAAGAAGTCATATTTGTTTCACAACAAAATTCACTGCTCGTTTTGTCACTCAATGGTGTTAAACGCGTTTTGACATTAAATTCAATTCCAATTGAAAATTTTGAATTAAAATTTAATGCCAATTGAAAAATTTGAATTAGAATTATTTCATTTTAATGCCAATTGAAATTTTTGAATTAAAATTATTTCATTTTAATGCCAATTGAAAAATTTGAATTAGAATTATTTCATTTCAATGCCAATTCAAAATATTTTAATTAGAATTGAAATTTATAATGCCAATTAAAAAATTTTGAATTTGCATTACCAGATTTAATGCCAATTAAAATAAAGCATTATCAATTGGCATTACCAATTATTAATGCTAATTGACGAAAATAATGCCAGCGGCACAACCCTGCCAGAGAGTAGCTAGTATTTTTTAAAAAAATACCAGATTCCTTCGTGGGGAATGTCATCATTTTTCATCATTTTCCAGAAATGAAAGGCAAAATGAAGTGACAATTCGTATGGAAGAAATGATATCATTTTCTTCATTTCTTGTCATTTCATGAAATGAAGCTTCATTTGTTCAGTGGAAATAGGCTATATGTTAGATCAAGTAGTCTTTTAATATTTCCTATACACATTTTGTGTATCAATCTAGTAATCCTGCCATAAATTTTAATTCATTTTTTCGGGATTAACCGCTTGTAACTTTGTCCATCGATAAGATTTAAATGCAACAAAATTTGTGAAATTGGAAGAACCATTGGGCTGCATGCTAAAGTGGTTTTCATAAAAATGCAAGCACCCCAAATGGCTGGTACACGGCGATTGAGTTTGAAAATTTTGCTATAATTTGATGAAAATTTCTCTTCAAAGGCCAATTTAGGCGCTCTTGGGTTTGCTGATGCTGCTCCATTAATTTTTTTAGGCGACCTTAATATGTATAATGTCACATAGAGCTCATAAATACAGATATTGTTGCTCGGTGTAACCTCCATAATTTTTTAAACGCCAAAAATACTGCAAAATGGATTTTCCGCGATATCTTGAAAACAAGAGCTGATGGAGAAATACCGAGACCAGTCTTGGAATCAGTGAACAAAACAGGATCAGAATATGTCATCGATAAGGCTAAACCAAAATGGCTGTTGGCCAGTGTAATTACAAAAGTTTACAAAAAAAGGTCAATTTATGCAACAGAGAAGTTAGCAATCGTTCCTTATGTACCTTACGTAACTCAGATAAATTGTCCGTTTTTTCCCAGCACGTCAGGCTCACGAGATAATTGCATAACCGTATGTTTAGCGAGGTATCTTTACATTTGTTGGTCCTGTGGCCATATTAAGTTTCCTATTTTCAACGTATTTTTTATAGTTTTTGGGCTATAACCTTTTAAAGCGCAATGATATCGAAAAACTGAAAATATGTTATATAAGAAGATACAAAGGACTACCAACTATTTTTTCTAAGATTTTTAACATCATCTAAAAGTTTTTACCTCATCAGCAAAATTAAAACATAGTGTTTGGTTTTTCTGTAACGTCATTCATTGCAGCTTACATTAAAACAAATTTAGTTAAAATGCAAAGATACCTCGCTAAACACACGGTTATGTAATTATTTCGTAAGCCTGACATACTGGGAAATAACGGACCATTTATCTGAGATCAGCGGACAAAAATACATAAGGGACGGTTGCTAACTTCGATGTTGCAAAAATTGACCTTTTTTTGTAAACTTGTAAACTTTTCTTAATTTATTACTATATTTTGACTAATAAACTGGGTTACTTCTACAATAAATTTATTTTCATAAGTTTATTGTCATGATTATAATGATATATTTAGGCGTCTCACAAGCAAACAGGTGCTGAAATCTGTGATACAAATACAAAACTATGGACCGTCTTAACATTTCATAAATTTACACTTTTAAGGCCTCACATAAACTGCAGAAAACATTGCAGCACTGTATTTAACAGATTTTGGGTTGAAAAATAACTTCAGTTTTCGATTTACCATAGATTTTATAGCAATGATTTAAAACGGACGGACTAATAGGCAACCAAAACCAAAAAAAACAGAATCTTGTGCTAAGAAGTAAGTAAGGAGATCATATTTTAGATAATTCTGTTGGGAAATGTGAAAAATTTGCAGAAATGTGTTTTCCGAAAAATTCACTCCCCTTGGTAAAAAATGGAATGTCATGGTGGTATGGCCGAAATTTAGGATCCAAGCGATAAGCTCCAAACTAATTTTTATTTTACTTATTACTCAGTGTGCCTTTAAAACATGGTATAACAATATGGGTACATGTAAAAGCGCTGTAGTCCAGCGCTTCGGGAACGTGTTTTAACAAGAAAGATCGCTGTAGTCGAGTTCTTATAAGTGCTTTTGTTAGGCATGTTCTCAATTCTATTACTTTTTGAAAAGTAAAGCGAACGAAATTCAGCATCGGTTTCCGATTGGTGAGCAATCTTTTTACTTTTTGCCACTAGTCCAAGCGAGATTGGCACTAAATACATGCGTCCCAGCGAAACGATAGAAAATTCATCAGTCGAAGATAAGAGAGACTAGCTTTTAGATTTCACTTTTCGTTGTTGCTAGCAAAGCGAAATTTTGGAAACAATAAAGTCTTTGTAAATCAAATCAAATCAATCTAAAGCTTGGAACGAAGATACTTGCGAAAAGTGTGCAAAATCACTGCACATTATCCCGTCCTTAGCTGATAATATACGATTACGATTAGTAATCAATTACATTATTTTTTAAAAATAATTGTAATGATTATATCTGTGGCAATAAGGAAAAACAGCACAAGAGTGTTTTTTCTACTTTTCAGGAGAGCAGTGGTTGGTCGAAGAGGAAAATATTTATGCAGATTGGAAGCGTTATGGCTTTAATTATATAAATATTTTTGAAAAAGCCAGTTTTTATTTTAATAATTGGACTTACAGGCAAAAAATGCTTTAGTGCTGTTTTTCCAAATTTAATTTTAGGATACATACGAGCACATCAATAGTTGTGTTGTTTTTCCATGTCAGTGTACTCAAAATTGTCTAACACATCTCAACTTGTGTTGTTTTTCCATGTTCGTATCAGAAGAATTTTGTTAATTTGCCGGGCACCAAAAATTTGCGGATGATTTTGCAGGTAATATGGAAACATGGAGCTAACAAGGGAGTTTTTATTTTGTCCGGCGCAGGAATCACTGTAAGGGGAATAAGGGAGTCTATGCTTTCGTTGATACCCTTGGAGTTTAAGTGCTTAAATAAGCATGATAATATTTCATTTGAATTTAATTGCCTTTGAAATTACAGCATAATTCAATTTATGTATTAAGCTTTCAGCCAACTGATTTTGGAACAATGACACAATTATAGATGTGTATCTGAAAGTTTAAGAAGTATTTTGGAAAAAAGGCACATTAACAGTTATGATCCTTAAAATAAAAACATTTAATATGGAATAAAAGCTTAAGTCCAGATATGCCATCAAGTACACCAAAATATCAATATGGAATAACAGCATGAGTCACAGTGTGTATTTTGGAATAAAGGCACATCTCAGATGTGTAATTTGTTTTGACTGAAAATAAAATAGCAATTTTGTTATAATGTAGATTCCGAATACGGAAAAATAACACAACTGAGATATGCTGTTTTGCTTATTATAAACTTAAGCAATCAAGAATTATGTTGGTTTGTTTTACCGTAATATCTTGGTAACCACTCACCCGATTGGCGTGAAATTTTGACACAACATGGAAAAGAACCCGAGGAAACCATTGGTATTAATATCTCAATTTTGACATAACTCGAGATATGCTGTTATTCCTTATTGCCACAGATATAATCCTCTTGGTTAAAAATATTTGATAACTAATTGATTACTTTCAGAAATAATCAAAAATAGTCGGGACTATTTAGGATTATCAAAAAATAATCAAAAAATAATTCGACTACTTTACAAGAATATTTTTGATTATTTTTGATTATTTTCAAAAAAAAAGGCATAGCCAGTTGTGATTTCATATAGCACTTTTAGCCGCCTACTAATACTTGTCGGTAATGGCGTAGAGGTTAAGGCCTATGACTGAAAGGCAGTAAGTTCTAGGTTCAAGTCCCAGTTTGAGGCATGGATTTTTTTTCTTTTAATGTAGAATTTTAAAACAATTGCATTACTGACTGAGGTAGCTACTAACTAGGGGTGCCAGTGTTTAGCTCAGTGGAAGTCGTGGGTTGAATCTCGCCTCGGACGATCTAACAAAATAGGTTGGTCTTTTGGTAGGAAATAGCTTTTACACATCCGGTTCCCTTTACGAGCTACTGGCGCCATCTGTGAAGTAACAAGCCATGAAATAGCTTCTCAAACTTTGCCGTTCGGATTTGGAGTTAAACTGTAGGTCTGTTTGTCTTGTGCAACAAATTATAAGAGCACACACGCCCAGAGATTGATAGAAGCTTGACTTGGCCCTTTTGGGCTGTAGAGCCAATTTTAAATTTTTACTGACTAGCTTAAGCTCGAAACCGGAACTTCAGGTGGCACTGAACCGAAGAGTCATTTCAAACGAGATGTTGATAGTCCTGGAGAAGGTCATAATGCAGGCCATAACACGATGAAATGAAAAGGGGAAACAATTCATTTTTACCTTGCTGTACTTAATAGCATAAACTGGTACTCGGGAGCTAATGCAATTGTTTTAAAATTCTAGATTACAAAAAAAAAAATTAAAAAAACAAAAAAAAAAGTATGTCACAAACTGGGACTTGAACCTAGAACTTACTGCCTTTCAGTCATAGGCCTTAACCTCTACGCCATTACCGACAAGTATTAGTAGGCAGCTAAAAGTGCTATATGAAATCACAAATCTGGCTATGCCTTTTTTTTGAAAATAATCAAAAATAATCTTGTAAAGTAGTCGAATTATTTTTTGATTATTTTTGATTATTTTTTGATAATCCTAAGTAATCCCGATTATTTTTGATTATTTCTGAAAGTAATCAATTAGTAATCGTGTAAAACTAAAAATAGTCGTATTGTAATCATTATTTTGCCTATCAAAAAAAAAAGTAATCAAATATGTAATCATTACGATTAGTAATCATTACTTAACAGCTATGATTCCGTCTATAGTAAGTGCGAAATAAGCCGCTGTTTCGTTTTCAAATTTAACTTGGCGGGAATACTTTAACTGATTAACAGTGAATAGTTATGGTGGACGTTAATGATGCAATAGTTCTACAATAGCTTTATGTGATTTGTAAGAAGCGGCAGTGAAGGCACCTAGGGTTCGACAGTGTTAGGTTAATTCTTACTTGCAGTGAAGATCGAAGTGGAAGCAGATGTAAAAAGTAAATATATCGCAAATAAATAAATCGTTTGTAGGTTCATCGTGACCTTTATTTTTTCCAATTTTGCAATAATTTGCTCCAATAGGCAAATGATGCTCTTTCGATACGACTGGGGAAAGGGATGAATCGAGTGTTCGGCCATGTCATCTCAATGTTATGTACTTATAATGCAACGGCATAGATTAGAAGATGCTGTCTACGACTGGCGGTGACAAAGAAGTCCAAAGTCTGACCATTGAAAAGTTCTGTAGCTCTTTCGTTTGAAATTCTGAATCGCCGTCGTCCATAACTGAATCACTTTTTGCTGGGCAAAGTACCTTTTCATCAGCCCTCTCGTAAGAGGAGCTAAGGCTTTTGAAAAGAAAATCAGCACTTATTTGCTTAAATGCATGGCTTAGGCTGGAATGATACCTGCTTTTTTACAGACAATTTGTAGCAGCAATATTGTCGGGCGAATATTACGAACACGACGAATTCGGTAAATACTTAAATAACATACCAAAAAAATAGAGGCAAGCTAACTTCGGCTTGACCGAAGTTTATATACCCTTGGAGCTTGATATATGCCTGACAGTTTGTATGGCAGCTATACTATATAGTGGTCCGATTTCGACAAATCTTGTTGAAATTATGTAAAATCATGGAAACGTATAAATACGAGCGTTGGGAGCGATAACATTGAAAACAAAAAAGTTTTTCTCACAAAGACTTATTTTCAGACCTAACTTTTGTATGCCAGCTATACTATATAGTTGTCCGATTTCGACAAGTCTTGGTGAAATTATGTGAAATCATTAAAAACATATAAATACGAGCGTTCGGCGCGATAGCACTAAAAGAAAAAAAGTTTTTCTTACTAAAACTAGTTTTTCGACCGATCGTTCCTATGGCAGCTATATGCTATAGTTTTTGACATCTGATTTAATTTATCAATTGAATGAATAAAATGTAATGTTTCAATAGGGCGACAGGATAGATAGGTTAGATTAAATAGGCTGCTCGGCTGAGGCCGTGATAAAGTAAATACGTCATGGCCCTTTGTGATGGGGGGTTAAATAGGAAATTGATGGATGTGGAATTTGTGGGGGGTGGGGTTGAGTGGGTGTTAAGCCAGGTACTCTAGGCGCAGATAACCAGGTCATCTAAGAATGGGTATCCCAGTTGCTGGGTACGTAGGACTATCTTAAAGACAACTTATTTTATATTGCATTTTTATACCTTGCAGAGGGTGTTGAGCTCTAATGTTTTTAGCGTACTTATGGATGCTAGCCAAACATTTACAAAAGAAGCTCAACTGTCTTTTTTTAAAGGAAGTATTTAGATTTTTTGTAGAAAAATGATAAATACATACACAAAAACTTTATTATTTTATTTGAATAAAATTAAATAGTTTTATTGCAAGATGCTAAAAGTAAATTTTTTTAGCCAAATAAGTAATCAAAAATAGCAACCACAGTAAATTGCTGGCTAGCGACAACATTGTATCTAGCGAAAACAATTCTGCCGGCTGCTCTGCCTCTAGCAGCAATTTATTGTGCGGCGAATTCAACAACTGTCTATCTCGCTCTCACTCATTTAGATTCCCATAAGAGCAAAATTGCTGCTAGAAATTGTCGGTAAAACAAGCAAGTGTCATTCCAGCCTAACACGCTGTGCCATCTAGTTGGAACAGAGTTCTTTAGCGAAAGATTTCTCTTGTCCACCAAACTTCCTTGCAAATCATTAGGGTTGTTAATGTTTTTATATGTCTGCAAGGGAACATCGTTTAGTGGTCCAAAATCTTCAGCATAGTTAACCCAATCATTATCTTCAGATGCGAGGAGTTCTTCCAAATTGTCGATGCTTGACAAAACGTAATTTTGATGAGCGTCAGCTTGGCATCTTAGGACATGTGTTTTAAATCGTAAAGCTTAGTATACACTTCCACCAAAGACTTGCCAAAACAAAAATACCAAAAGTGACAATTCTTTTGTTTTGGGACAATGTGACCAGATATTAAGATGTATGCATGTAAAATGGTCACTTTGCCAAGACCGTAGCTTTTGGTTTAATTTTAAACTATAAGTTTTACAATCAATAAATACAAGTTATTAACATGCGTTCTTCATGGCCAAACCCTGGCTACTGGGCCTGATGAGCAGATATGACACTTTTGCAATGATTAAATTCATAATTATAACCCAGTTTAAGTATGATTGAAGTCTCAAGGTGTTTTGTACCTTACTTTAAGTATTGCGCTCAATCATTGATGGGAAAATTATTAAAATTTCACCCGATTACGCATATTTGTGTATCGGCAATGTCCGATACCTCTTGAAATAATTAAAATTAATTATTCAGGGAGCTATCGATAAAAATACAAAAACTACGGATCTAGTATTTTATCGGTATTTAATCGAGGCCTTTTTGTTTTGAGTGTGGACTGCCACCAAAGACACTGCCAAAGGATTTTGGCACAAAAATTTTTGTGAGTTTTTTTATATGGAGTTTTTTGTTTTGTTGAGTCTACTACTAAGCTTAAGGCACTCACAATATTTTTGCACTTCACAACAAAATTCCCAATATCCGACACGGAATTGTAACCATCTATATTAAGCAAATTGTGAAGACCATGTCCAAGGCAGAAATGGTTGTTATACAGCACAAATTAATAGCTTTTTTGATATTGCTTCCTTGGTCGGCTACCTCAAAATTTGATCCCATTTCCAAATGATATATTTCAGTTAGCTCTTGGAGCTCTGTTAGAATGGTACTTGCCGTATTAGATTTTGCCAAGTATTTTGTTTCCAGCGTTATGTGCTTCATCTCAAAATTCGTCGACAAGAAGTGGAATGAGAATGTAATATAACTTCTTCTTCTATAATTACACTAGTTTACAAAAATAAAAAAAAAAAATGACCCATTTCAGCTGAAAATTTTTCTTAGTATAGTTTGGAATGGTGATCTAAAAAATCGATTTCAAAAATTTTTTCATGGCTCCGTTTTTGAAATATTAATTTTTTAAATTTTTTTGGTAGGTACTCTTACATTTTAAGCCATATCTTAGTTCATAATTGTCAGATAGAGTCAAGTAAGAAATAAATCGAAAGGTAATGGAGCTGCCAATAATTGCGTGGAGCATTGTTTTTAAATCGGTTCAGTAGTTTGAATTCAACAACCAAGAATATTTCAAAAAAATCGATTTTTTGCGCGAAAATCCACGAAATTTCATTTTTAAACGACTAGAAAAAATATAAAAAAATACAAAAAAAATATTTTTATTTTTTCTACTTAAGAATCGCACTTTTACGAAGAAAATAAGGTATTGGAGAGGAAAATCGTGTAACACGTACCATAGATGGATCAAATTGAGTAGAGCAACTAACAGTCAAATTTGAGTATATTGTGTGTTTCCAAAAATTAACATTGTACTTTTCTTCGTTTTTTGGTCAAATTATGAAGTGAACGAAAAGCCAGAACAAAAATAAAAATTAAAAACGGAACAAAAGTCGAAGCAAACGAAATTTTTTTTTTAAATATTCAGGAAAATATCACATTTTTTTGCACTAAATTGATTACAGCTCCTGTGTTTGTTCACAGATTTTGATCATCGATATCTGTTTTTCTTCGTAGAAGTGCGGTTCTTATGTAGAAAAAATAAAAATAATTTTTTTGGATTTTTTTATATTTTTTCCAGGCGACCAAAAATGAATTTTCGAGCAAAAAATCGATTTTTTCGAAATATTTTTGGATATTGTAGTCAAACTAATGAACCGATTTAAAAACAATGTTCTACTCGATTACCGGCAGCGAAATAACCTTTCGATTCTTATCTTGCTTGACTCTATCTGACAATTATAAAGTAAGATATGGCTTAAAATGTAAGTGCCCCTATCAAAAAATAAAAAAAAATTATAATTCAAAAACGGAGCCATGAAAAAATTTTTGGAATTGATTTTTGAGATCACCATTCCAAACTACACTAAAAAAAATTTTCAGTAGAAATGGGTCTTTTTGGCTGTAAACTAGTGTTATCCGTCCACAAATCGAATGTTAAGGCGAAGTGCTTTTGTCCTGATAGATCCTTGTTGCTTCTTTTAAAATGCAATCATTCTAATAAAGTTAAATTATGTATTACCATGAAAATATTGTAGTTTCGTCGTTTTTTTTCTGTTCTTCCAAACACAGCTTACAAAAAACCTTGTCTTCTTCAATGCATTTGTTTTCATTAATAACTAGCAAGGTGCCAAAGAAATCCCACACTTTGCTTTTACGAGCAGTGTTTCGCTGAAGTTTGGTTGAGTACATGCTCAGTGACTTATATATATATTTGTTTTGAAAATATAGAATACATACATACAAATTTAATACGAGTAATATTATTTGAAACTTACTTTATGAAATCAAATCACAATACAAAGCAAATTAACACACGAGAACAACAGCTGTGAAATGTTCTAGAGAATCTCTAGTAGAGATGAGACGTTGGAAGATGGAGCTGAGACAATATCGACTCTTTTATTCGATTACTTAAAAGCATCAAAAAAATGCATTGGCGCCGAACGCCGCCGCCGTGGCGCGACGGCGTAAATGTCTAAACCAGTGTTGATCCTCGGTTCCATCCTGGGGGTGACAACATTTCGCTATTCACACATACATGAGCCGAACGCTTGCCGATGCTGAAATCGATAGAGCAAGAAAGCGTCAGTTGCTCGACAGAGTTCGAAGCGAATAGGTCGAAGCAAATTCACGGAGGTTTGTTTTTGCACACTAATACACTCTCACATTTTGGCCTCGCTCTCGCTGGCCATCGCTGATTCGACAAAATTATGATTTATTAATAACATAAAAAACATAACGAAACAAAAGCTCATAAATTTAATCACATGTACAACTCTTATCAACATACCTTGACGCTTATTTTCCATTTTAAATTATTTCAATTCGTCAAACTGTTAAAAATGGGAGACTGTCAAATATTTACAACTTTTGTAATCAGACCGCGTGGCAAAAACAGCTGACTTTGAAGGGCTGGTGTTAAACAAGGGTTGTGCAACAAAATTTAAATTAAATATGTTCGATGAGGAGGGACAATTGCTCACTGAAAAAAAAATTATAACCATAAAAATTTAAAAAAATTAGTGTTTCTGCCAAAAAACAGCAATTCCGCCTAATGTGCACTGTACATTGCATGCTAGGATTAGATGCATGGAATTCATTTTGAACCTGTCGTTTACCCCCTACCGCGAAAGGGAGAAACAAGGATTGAGAAGTTCTCAATCAATTTCTCAATGAGAACAGACCACCAAAAATGACACAAAACGATCGAAAAAAATAGAGGCAAGCTAAATTCGGCTCGACCGAAGTTTATATACCCAAGGAGCATGATATATGCCTGCCTGGTTGTTTTATGGCAGCTATACAATACAAAACAACTCATCAATATGTTCATAACTGAAAGGTATAAAGTGTTCAAATAAAAAAGGTTTTCTCACTAAAACTATGGGATCTATATACTACAGTCATCCGATTTGGATCAAACTTAGTAAAATTAAGTGGTAGCATGTAACGTTGATCAATACCGAGTTTGCATGCAATAGCATTGAAAACAAAAAAGTTTTTCTTCTAAGACCTTTTTCAGGCCTATATTTTTTATGGGAGCTATACAATATAATTGTAGAAAAAGTTTTTATCACTCAAACTACTTTTTCAACCGATCGTGCTATAGTCATCCAATCCGGCCGGTTCCGACATATGTACAGCGCATTTGTATCAAAAAACATCATGCAAAGTTTGGTTAAGATAGTTTTATAACTGACTGAGGAGATAGCATAGAAACAGACGGACATGGCTATATCAACTCTGCTCGTCATGCTCCCTTCTGTGAGTTACAAACATCCGTAATATATACAATATATGCACTCTCCAAGGGTATACAAATTATTCAAAATGAGTTCCACAGAAGCTTGGCCTGAAAGTAGATTGCCTTAAATATGGATATGAAAACACTTACAATGGAAACACGTCCCGGAGATTTTTTGAAATCGATGATGTGATTTGCGCAGGCAAATCACTGGTGTCCATATGGTGTCCAATTAATTACAATGCTAGCAGATCATCATATCCTCTTATATCATCGCTAAGATACGTGAGTTCAAAATCGGATTTGGAATCAAACAGTCTTAGCCCCGAAATGTTAAGTTTGTTGGATATCAATCCCAATATTGATGATTAATTTGAATAGAATTAACTATTTATTACAGTATTACAAAATTTTAATTCTTTTTACCTTTACTTAACTTTCTTTTATATAGTACCAAAAATATGTATTTAAGAGAAAAATAATAGATTTAATGTAAATAAAGCTCAAAAATATGCAAAAAAAATAAATTTTTTTACTTTGACCGAAAAATATGCAGCACCCTGGTAACCTAGCACCCTGTACGATCATTAATTTTAAAGTCCACGAATTTTTCAATCAAACGGTTTTTAAATTTGAAAGAAAAATTTTATTGAATCAAAAGATATGATTTTTGAATTGTAAAATGAGAAAAGGCCCCACTGTGCATCGGTCCGTATTTCTTATAAAATAATTTCTTCTAAGATAATACAAATACAAATATAAAAAATAAATAAATAATAGGAACTGAAGGTTTGATACGGATTTCATTAGAAAAGAGAACATGTAAAAAATTTTATCTCACCTTAGTGAAAACCGGAAAATGTCAGACAGTTACTGTAATAACAAATATACGTTACTTTTTTTTTCAAATTTAACTACAGCCTTATTATTTGGCTGTATAATCAGTATATTTTTCCAGTGAGCATTATTATAGCTTATAATAGGGCCTTAGTACGCCTATGATTTTTGTTGATTTTGGTTATCTCTGTTTGAGAGTATTAGTAGATTCATACAAGAATATTAATGCTCCATACACTACGCAAATATTTATATATGCATTCACTTTCGTATATATAAAATTGTAGATAAAGTTCGAAACGAACATATAGCAAACAACAATTTGTTGAAAAACTTCTGTTTGTACAATACAAACAAACTAATTTTGTATGAACTAATAGTACAATAGCATTTGGCTTAGGCTGAAAAGCTTAATGTACTTAAGTCAATTTTTATTAACAAATTGTGCTTTTTTGGTATCCAAAAATAAAACATGTTCTCTAAACATTGCTCTTCAAATCGTGCTTTTGCTCTCCATCCAATAAGTTTATTCTCGTACGTTAGAAGAAAATCGAATTGAGCACATACGCATTTAAATGGGCTCACGGTCAACGTAAAGATATTTTGGACATCGCGAGTAATTAAAATCGTCCGATGGGCTGCATATAGAAGCAAATTTTTCCATGTGCAACCAAGTTCATATTTAATTTAATTAATACATGTGTGATATTATTCTATTACAATTACCATTAATGGAAAATATAAATAATAAATTCGAGTATGAGCAATGACATATAAGTTTAAATAAACATTCAAAGTACTGGACCTGCATTATCTAATTCTAACAAGAAATTTAATTCAAAAATTATTTAAATGAGTTTTTTATCACTGCCGCGTTTTTTTTTTAATAATCTGAGTTCGCGAAATTCAACAGAACTAAATCCAAATTATGGAAGTCTAAGCCGCTCTGCTGGGAATGAAAGGCAAGGGGTGAGGAAAATTCCTTCCACACTCTCCCTGGATGAGACGTCGAAGCGGCGAAAACGATTCTTGAATAGAAATGGAAGCATTTCAATACAACACTTTCGCGGCGTACACAAGCATTTACTTGAATCCCATGCGAAGGCTGTCTGTCACTCAATGACTGTAAGTAGTGCCTACTTCCACGATTCTGTTGTGAATCAATACAAAATATGGGGTATTATTTATATACTGGTACCGCTAATGCGAGTAGTTAAAATCTGGTAATAGCAAAAAAAGTTTTTGACATTTTTTTGGCATAAACGGTCTTATAAAGTTTTGATGTACTAGCGTTATTTGTGTTGCTTACCGTGAGTTGAAAAAATCAATTTGGCCTTATAATGGAAATTTCAAGAGAAGGTTTTCGTTGGATTATACAACCCAACAGCGTTTTTGGTGGACCCTATTTCGATCTAGTTATGTTAATATGCGTAGAACTGAACAAAACTGCATCGTTAATTTTGTTAAATCTCTTGTTTCAAGCACGAATTTTTTAAATTTCTGGCACTCCAGAATTTTTAGGAGCCACTGTTCGCATATCTATCTGGATTTATTAGCTATTGACTGTAGAGCACATGTCAACGCATCTTTAAAGAGAAGGCCAAGCTAACTTCGTCTTTGCCAAAGCTTTTATACCCTTGCAAATACTTTAATATATCAGAGTTTAAGATCGCCTGCATTAAAACAATCAATCGGGTCTCTTGGTAACCAAAAAAAAGAAAAAAAAACAATAAATTTTTCTAAATAAAACTCACTTTTCGACCGATAGTTCCTATGGCAGCTATAAGATATAGTCATCCGATTTTGACCAAAACTTTCAAATCTGTGTAAAAGGGTATAATATTAATATTCGCAGAGGTGGGGGACGTTAACATTCAAAACAAAAAGTTTTTTCCTCAAAGATCCACTTTTCAAACGATAGTTTCTATGGCATCTATAAGATATAGTCATCCGATCCAGTCGGTTCCGACATATTAGCAGTGTGCAGTAAAAAGAAGACTCTGTGCAAAGTTTCAACTCGATAGCTTTAAAACTGAGAGATTAGTTTGCGTAGAAACAGTCGGACAGACAGACGGACGGACAAAGCTCAATCGGACTATAAACTCAGTCAGTTCTTTTTTTAGCAGAGCTATATTAACCATCGGAATGGGCATTTGCGTTAACCATCCGACACCCTGTTAAGGATAAACGTCAGCCAGCCCGATTCGTTCAGTGTATACAGAAAATGTAAGACCGCGGTTGTGTAAAAGTTTTTATGGAAAGAAAAACTTTTTATTAGTTGTTCCGAGGCGGCGTCGAACCCTCGACCACCCGCACAGAAGGTGAACACACTTCCCGCTGCGCCACACCCGGCCATATTTTTGTTAACCTTCTGGCAATTTCTGAAGTTCGCATATTATATGTTGTTTCCCTTTATTGAACCCCGAAGATAGAAATGAAGACTTTTACTGACTTGGAACCGCCATATAAGGGGAATGGCAGAAAGAAAAATAAGATTTGTTAAAAAAGGCCAACTCATAAATTTGATGATCATAACATGATGATGACATGATCAGCCACTTAGCACTTATATCGTAACTTACGTATTATCGTAAGTTTGACGAAGATTCGGGTCATAGCTGATGAAGAAGCATTTGTATATGGTTATGATGCCCAGACCGAAGCACCCCATCCCCCCGAATTCAAGCGGCAAGATACTAGTACGGTCAATAACGAATATTTGTTGAGGTTATGTGCATTTTGCGTTAAGCATTCGGCACATTGCAGTTTTTGTCCGCCGACAATCGTCTACCCGACTCTGAAGACTCTAAATAAGAAACGCGTCAGTTACGTTTCCTGATTAAAGATAATTAAAAATATTTGCGTTATATGCACATCATACTTATGGTAAGAGATATTTAAATGATAAGTTTATAAAAAATTTCAAATATATATAGCACATTTAGTTCGACTTTTGATCTTAGCAACAGTAGCACTGAGCTAGAGCATTCAACTCTGAAGCGTACGGTTACGAGTTCAAATCCCAGTAAAGGTATGTTTATAAAAAAAAAAATTTTAGGTACTTTCAACACATTTCAAAGATGTGGTGTTGCGGTGGTTGGTGGTAATGTATAGAAACAAATGTATATGGAATTGAAAAAAAAACAAATTATCTCTTTTTCTTTTGGTCTTTTGGGTGATAAACCCGTTTGGTCGATGTATAGTATATACCGCCCGCCATAAGGCTTACCTAAACAGCCTGCCGCTCGGTTGGACACTTTTGTCTGACCGCTTGCGGCAGTGTCCGGATTTGATGACATCCCATATAAAATCTGGTATGAAAGCTGGTATGGGGGCCGGCAGCCGGAGCCAGAATCCAGCTGACATTCTCTAGCCGGCCGGCGACCTTCCGAACTACAGGGAAGTTGCTAGTGATAGAGAATTATTCAAAGTTTTCGAAAATTGGTAACATGCACTGAAAACATTTCTTGGTATCTTCTTCTTTCTTCTTTATTGGCCATCACAACCGTTTCACGGTTTCGGCCTCTGCAATCAATGCTCTCCAGTCGCTTTTGTTCCGTGCGAGCTGGCACCATTTGGTCACACCAAGCTTGGCAATGTCTTCCTGCACCACCTTTGTGGGGATCTGCCCCTATTGCCGCCTCCATAGTCAGTCGCCTTCGATTTATGCGCTCTTTTTACTGGAGCTTCTTCGTCCATCTTGGTGAAGTGTACTAACCTGCACAGCCGCTGTTGCTTTATGCGCTTGACCAGACCAGAGCTCATACAGTTCGTCACTTTTTCAAATGCGGAAATTATCGCCAAGTCTTAAAGGTTCATAAGTCCTCCGAAGAATTTTTCGTTCAAACACGCCAATCTCCGCCTCATCCGCTGCTATCATTGTCAATGCTTCTGCGCCAATATTGCAGGACTGGGATGATAAGCGAGTTGTATAGGGCTATTTTTGTTCTTCGCGTGATGTCTCTCCTCTTGAACTCCCTACTTAGCCCTTAGTAGCATCGGTTTGTAAGAGTGATTCTTTGTTCTATCGTCGTTCCGAGGTAGACAAAATACTCTACAACTCTAAAGTTGTATTCTCCCATTGTAACAGATTGCCCAAGGCGCAAGGACTTTCTGCCCGCGGATACTTGGTATTTCGTCTTGTCCTCATTTACCTCTAAGCCCATTAGTTCAGACTTCTTCTCAATCTCTGAAAAAGCCCTGCTTACTGCCCTTTCGGTTTTGCCGATAATGTCAATATCATCGGCATATACAAGTTGCATTAGATCTTTATGAATAAATGCGCCCGTTCTGTCGGCATGTGGGCACACGGCGCAGTAAAAATTCCATCAGTAGATTAAAGAAGTCACACGATATGGTATCGCCCTGTCTAAGTCCTCTTTTAATATCAAATGTTTCGGAGAGGTTCTTTCCTATTTTGACGGAGCTTTGCGTACTTCTCAACGTCATCATGCAAAGTCGAACGTACTTTGCTGGAATACCAAAAGTTGACAGGGCTTTGAAGAACCTTGACTTATCGGTGTGTCGAAGGCTGATTTATAATCAACAAAATGGTGGTGTGTCCATCTCGGATCTGAATATCTGGTCTGTGGTGGATTTACCAGGTCTAAAGCCAAACTAATAAGGACCAATCAGTGTGCTAATAATTTTTTTGAGTAATTATTTATTATTAATTATCATATTAATTATAATTAAATTAAGTGCTTATTTTTTGGTATTATTGAAAGAAAATTTGAATGTGATGGTTTTGGCAGTTAGTTTAATGGCAATAGCTTTTCGAGCTGTATATTTTGTATTTTAGTTAAAAAATGCATGTAACTTTCCTCATCATTAATTTTAAATTAAAAATATTTCGTTTTTTTTTCATTTCGTATTGAAAACAAAGTGATTTTTAGACGATTCAAAAATTTGTGGGGTTCTGTGAGCCACCCATTTAAAAGTTTAAGATTCGTGTGTTAAGCAGTTATTCTTTATTAAATGAAAAATTTAAATTAAAAATCATATTCTGAATTAAGAAATATTAAAGAAAAGTAAAAGTAGGTTGACTGCAGCGGGCTTGTTTTCTTTTATATACGAGCAGTTTTTGCTGGCTTTGTTTGCCTGTTTTAATGTTTTTCTTTCTTTTTTGGAGCGTTTTGCCCATCATTGACTCACAGCCCCCATATCTAACTTTTTATACCCTTGCAAAGGGTATTATAATTTTTTCCAGAAGTTTGCAACGCATAGAAATATTAATTTCCGACACTATAAACTATATATATTCTTGATCAGGACGACGAGCTGAGTCGATTGAGCTTTGTCCGTCCGTCTGTCTGTTTCTACGCAAACTAGTCTCTCAGTTTTAAAGCTATCGAGCTGAAACTTTGCACAGAGTCTTCCTTTTTCTGCACACTGCTATATGTCGGAACCGACCGGATCGGATGACTATATCTTATAGCTGCCATAGGAACTTTCTGTCGAAAAAAGGGTTTTAATGAGAAAAACATTTTTGTTTTTAATGTAACCGCCTCCCACTTCAGCAATTATTATCTTATAGCTGCCATAGGAAGTTCCTATTAGGAACTATCGGTCGAAAAGTGGATTTTTGAGGAAAAAACTTTTTTGTTTTCACTGTTTACGTTCCCCACCTCAGCGAATATTAATATTACACGCTTTTACACAGATCTGAAAGTTTTGGTCAAAATCGGATGACTATATCTTATAGCTGCCATAGAAACTATCGGTCGAAAAGTGGGTTTTAATGAGAAAACTTTTTTGTTTTTAATGTTAACGCCTCCCACTTCAGCAATTAATAGTATTATACGCTTTTACACAGATTTGGGAGTTTTGGTCCAAATCGGATGACTATATCTTATAGCTGCCATAGGAACAATCGGTTAGGTTTTATTTAGAAAAATTGATTTTTTTTTTTTTGGTTCTATGTTACCAAGAGACCCGATTGATTGTTTTAATGCAGGCGATCTTAAACTCTGATATATTAAAACATTTGCTAGGGTATAAAAACTTCGGCAAAGACGAAGTTAGCTTGGCCTTCTCGTTTTTGTTAACGTTACATAACCAAAAGATAATTTTTGGCCAATACTCGTGTACACAACCCCCTGTGGCTCAGAACCCCCCATTATCTACCTGTTTTATTTCGTGGGTTTCGTATTTCGGCCGTGAATATTAAATCTGGATCTCATTTCTGACTGAAAATTCTGTAAACTGACAAAACTATTGATGTATCATTCGGTCACAAATATCAAGGTTTACTTGAGACATACAGTATAACTTGCAGATATGAAAGTGCCTATTTCGAATTCATTCCCAGCAAGCAAGCGAGCATTTTGCGAGACTATCGCAAAATTCTCACAAACGAGCTCGCATGTGAGCAAAGAACGTAAGTCAAATTTTTTATCGCAAAGCACTTGCACTCGAGCTTTCCTGCGAGAGCTTTGCGATAAAAGGTCGAGTGACGTGCAAAAAAAACAATGAAATAGAAAGAGAGAGGAAGTAAATTATTCAGTAAATCTTGTATTCGGCTCGCTAGAAATATTACAAAAGTATCGCAAAACGCTCGCGACTATTGTAAACGAGACTTTCACTGCCACAAGCTGAACGACATATAAATCATATTTCTATCTTTTCTTGATCCGATTGCGAGTGTTTTGTCAGGTTTAGTATCGCAGTTCACTCATTTGCGATATCGTTTGCGAGCGTTTGGTCTGCTGGGTTCCCAAATTTAACTGCATTGATGTTGCAGTAGTTGTCCCAACTGAAAGATGACTGTTGGCTGTCGCTCAAATACTGCACGTGTAATGTACTGCTTAACTAGTGCAAATAACTTATCAGTAGAGACCGGATTTATATGCTAAAAAGAATATGAGTATATTCCCAAAAAATATTCTAAAAAGAATATGAGTATATTCTTTTTTTTTTCCTTATATGTGTTATTTTTCCATTAAGAAAATAAAGGTGCCTTGGCAGAGATGTAAGGTGTTAGAATACGAGTCTTACATACCCAGGTTGGAGTCCCCCAGTAAGGACCGGTCATTTTTTAAAATTTTTTTATTAAATTCTTTTAATCAATATGCATAGAAATGTGTTTTTTCTTTCAAGATACTTAAAATATGAAGATTTACAAAAAAAATGGTTCAACATACTGGATATACGGGAAATTGGCTAAAAGACTTTCACACAAGAAAATGATCAAAAAATCTCGGTTGAAAAGGGTAACTCACTTAAAACTGTTTAAAAAAATATGATTTTTCCAACAATTCAACAATTGAAGTGAAACTTTGCAAAAACTTGGTGGGGGCAAAAAAGCGAAAAAAAAATGGAGCAATAAATTTTATGTAAAATTATTTAAGTATTTGTTTTATTTTTTTTTTATCAAAACTATGAAGAGTTGCAACGTACAACAATAATTTTTTCAATATTTTCGGCTGTAAGTCTTTCTCGCCTGACCGACAAAATATTTTAATAAATGGAAAAGGATCGTTTAACATAACGTTTGGGCGCATAAAAATATTTCTTCCGAAATTCCATTTTTATAGTAGTTTTTGCATCCGAGTTTTCAAACAGTTTTGATAATCGCACCAACTCCATGAAAAAGGTATTCTTTGCAATCACGTTATCAAGCTTCTTCCGAATAATGTTCCCAACTTCTCCTGGTGCAAGCTTAAGAGACTCGAAGATTGAGAATTATCTGCACTGATTTAATAAGACTATGCCCTTGCTTTCTAGTAGAAAAATAGTGTTGGCGATTTCCGAACAATTATTTTCTATATACATCAGATTCTCAAGAAGCTCCTCATCCAAAATTAACTCATTTAATACTTCATTGCTGAAGAAAGGATTCTAAGCTCGTATACTGTCGGTGTGCCGACGTCGCTACCTCAGAGCGCTATACATTAGATAGCGACGCGCCGGACTCTGGTGCAGTGTCATTCCGTCCGATAAAATATTCTTATAAATACGATAGTAAATACGATATTAATTTCTTATAGTTGTTTTTGAACTAAGTTTCCAATATTAAACAGCAATCAAATTTTTTTTTACCATTTTTTTTTTTAATTTTCATATTTAGTTATTTTTACAAAAAATTAGTATGTATAAAAAAAAATTACACCCCGTGTGGGAATCGAACCTGGGTATTTAAGACTCGTAGTCAAAGAACTAACAGCTACGCTACTGCGCTTACAATCTTAGTAACGAAAAAGTTGCAGTTTTAAGAATTTAAAAGAATATACTCATATGCTTTTTACATATACTCATATTCTTTTCATACAAAATATGCCAAATATCCTAAAGCATATAAATCCGGTCTCTACTTATGAGGCATTACATTGTGACACATTTTTGAACTCAAAAAAGTTGATACGGCCGAGACCAAAAAATTCTGAAAGGGCGTGATGGTAGTATAAAAACCCTGACTGGGTTTGGTCAGATTAGCTACCGTTTTCTTTTTATTGACCTTTAAACTTTGCAGCTTCAGAGTAGGATTATCGATACCATATCTCGTAAACCATTTTGAATTTTGCTTTTATGTCTTTTGCAAAGTTGTTGCTCTTGGCTTGGCCTACAAAACATTTCTTTGTTACATCTTCGTACTAAAAACAAGTGAGAAAGTCGGTCAAGCCCGACTATAACATACTCTGTACCTGGAGTAGAAGCTGAATGCAATGCTGGTGCTGCGCTCATCTATTTCATTCTCTCTCTTTCTCTTTTTTTCTCTCTCTGTCTCTCTCTCTCTCTAAGATTGTGCGGTGTTAGTTGTGAAAGGGTGGAAGGGGGTGGGGGAAGGGTGATTTACATTTTTGCTCATAACTTGAGAACCGCTCATCCGATCTTTATCATTTCTTTGGCAAATCGATACATATTATGAATGACTAACTATAGTTATTAGTTATTTATTCGTTTTGCTAATTTCTAACTATCTCTAGAAGGAACAAATCATCTATCTACAAAACTGTAGGAGAAATAACGTTTTTTCCAAATTGCGGGGGCGGGAGGGGGCGTGGCAAAAATTGAAAATAAGCTTGATCTGCCTGCAAGTATAAGAAGCATTTGTCCCATACATGTCAAACCTCTATCTCTTACCATCTCTGAGATCTGTTTGTTCATACGGACGGACGGACAGACGGACAGACAGGCGGACAGACGGACATGGCTATATCGACTCGGCTGTCGATGCTGATCAAGAATATATATACTTTATATGGTCGGAAATTATTCCTTCTCCCTGTTACATCCCTTTAGTACCGTTTAAGCCTGAATCAGTACTGAATTCAGCCCTGAAATGGAAGGGCTGGTACTGAATTCATGGCATCCCTTATATGAGTTTCAGCCATGAATTTAACACAGGCATGGCCTAGGACTTCATGACGTTCGCTTCTTTTACCCATGAAATGCAGTGCTGAATTCAAGGGTGAGTTTCATGAGTGATTTCATGGGAAATCAGAATTATTTTCAGACCTGAATTCACTTATGAACTCGAACCTATGAAATCACTCATGAATTAGTCTAAAAGTCATCTATGAAATCACTCATGAAATTGAACTACAATCATCATTCAAAATTCAACATTCAAACGTTTATTTCAAAACTATGTTCTTGAAAACTTCAAAATCTTTATCTTAGTTTAAAGTTTTCTCCATCGAGTTGTTGGAAGCTGGATTTGAGGATTTTTTTTAACACTCTGTTCTTCTGAGAGTTTAAGGCCTTCCGAAATTGCTTATCAGCAGACTCGTATTCATTGGAGATTCTGATAGAATCAAAAATTGTACATTTCATAAATTTATTACTCGTTTTACATACATAAATTTTGTATACATTACCTACTAGGGCCTTGTAGAACTATTTGTATATTTTTAAAGCCACTTTACCCTGATGCCATGACTTTTTTTGGATGCCACTTAAAATATGTTTCAAGTTTTTGGCCAATCCTGTCTTGATAAAGCTTCTGAACTCTTTAATTTAAAAATGGGTAAACTTTAAATCAAAATCTAGAAAATAAATGGAGTGCAAATTTCTTACATAATTGTTAACATTGCTTTCATTTAGAAGCGACTCCATGTTTTCCAAAAAGCCCAGCGTTTGAATTGGAAGCTGTACTTCTAATATAGAGTCTTCCTCAAATTGGCGGTTCAAATGATTTACCAGTGCCGACTGCTCAGCCAAGGTCGTGGACAGTACCTTCAATTGTCCTGAAATAGGTTAAGCATTAAAAATATTGCCCCTACTGCAAGCCATAAAATTAGCATACCCCGAGATTCTATATTTTCAGCTTGGAAATTTTCTGAAAATATTAAAAAAATATAGATATTTGTTATTATTTGTTGACCTTTATACCTACCGAGGACCAGTTTGTATTCTTGTCGCACTGTTTCTGGAAATATACAATAATATAAAAATATAAATACAATACACCATTGCACAGTGCATCACAAAAAGCGAAACTATCCTGCCATCATATTTACCAATAACTACTTGGGCTTCCTGGCGCATGGTTTGTGAAAATGTACATCAGTAGACATCGGATTTTAGGTTTTTTTTTTGTTGGTCTAAAAAACTCGAAATTTTGGCATTGGACTAATAAAAATATTTGTGATTTTCATATCCAAAATATGTTTTTTTTAGGTAAAAAGCATATGCTAAAATAGGTCAAAAATAGGTTAAAATAGGTCAAAATAGGTCAATATATGTCAAAATAGGTAAAAATAGGTAAAAACAGGTCAAAATATGCTCTACTCAAATACCACTCTAAATTCCGTATTTATGGTTGAAATGATGAAAAATACCGAAGACAAGCATGTACCATGTAAAGGCTAGCCCTGTGGATGATGGTTCGTAGCGTACTAATCAAAGCACAATTACAGTAAATACCTGTAATTTGTACTGTAATTTCGTTTTCTCGTACGGTATGCGTCGTATGACGTACAAACCGCCAAAGTCAGTTTTGTGAATGTGTTCAGTTGACGTACGAGTTTTAAGTCAGGGACGCGAGCCTTATCATAAAATACATTTTGCATTGCATTTGCCTGGCTTCTGTACTTAGTTGAAAGAGAAAAAAGTGGACCAGGTGACATCATTGCATCTTAACTCATTTAATTCCTTTTTGGTATTTTTTTTCGCAAATTCGCAAATTAGTTGTATCTCAGTCATAGTAAAATTGTACAAAACATTCTGTATGCTGTACTATATTCTCTTCACCAATGGTCATCCATGGTATTTTATCGCGGTTCGGTGAGATCACAATCATAGTTATGCAGTTATTTATGGTATTCAGAAGTAATTTCTTAAGTTAATATTGAGTTGACCACCATGGAGGACTCTTAGCTAAAAAGCGCGCTAATGCAATAGATCGGAAATGATTTTCATCTTAATTGTCATTTAAGTTGGTGCAATACTGCCAATAATTGATTGTAATTTAATGATTCGCAAATCACGGTAAGATGGTTTGAAATAAGATTCTGCTTTTTCCTCCGTCTTTTTCCATTCTGTAAACTCTATCGTGCCTTTGAGAGTGTAACAAATCTACTCAAGGTCCGCACCTAAACTTATTTTACTGTCCCTAATGGAAAACGGATATTGCTCGCTCGCATGGTGAACACAGGAAATTTGGTACTTCTTTTAGTATTGGCCTCTATACGGTATTTGCTGCCCCAGTAAGTTACGTTTTGAACCCTGAATAAAAGGCATATTTAGATGTGCAGATGCCTACTTGGGGGCATATATTTACTCTCTAAATATGTTAAAGCATATGACATATTCCAAAACAAGGCTGCAAACCGGTCCGAACCCGAACCCCTTAGAACCGGTTCGGTTCGGGTATTTTGGCTTCGCCGAACCGGACCATGAACCGAACCCCTAATTATTTTGCGCCCTCGAACCTGAACCCGAACCGGACCACTTTTTCGAAAAATTAGGTTCGGTTCACAAAATCAAGTAGTTTTTCAAACTACTCATACAGAAATTTCTTGTATTTCTTGTAATCTGACATAGTCAGATTTATACTATCGCCGTCGATAATGAAGCGAATATAGTTTGAGCAGAACTTTTCAATGACAACTGCAGAGCTTAAAAGAAATGCCACTATGAAGAATATAATGTAAATGAAGGTTGCTATGTAAAGCAAGCGCATTCCTTGATTTGGCCGATGACCAAGTCACCTCAATAGATTCCCTAGAGGACTTTATAACTACAGTTCGTTGTGCTGCATACACTCTTAAGTAGTTTACACGGGATACACACACACACACAAAGGCCTTTGTGTATTTGGCGTTTGTTGCTGATGCCGGATTTTGCTACAAGCCTGCCTTTGGGACCCCCACGCGGTTATAGCAATTCTGTCATGAGGTAACTTCTGCTAACACACTAAGGACAGGCAGAGACAGCTGAAGATTGAATTGGTATTCATGAAAAGCGGTATACTGTCAACCAGCCTCCTTTGTGGTGTTATGCGTGTCTTGTTTTAGACAATATCCTAAACTTGAATGACCTAGAGCCTGCTTAAAAAAAGTTCTATGTAGTTTAAGATATTTTTAGGGAAGTTCAGTTCGACACTAGTAGAGTTTTGTAAGAAACTCTCTACTCACACAATATGAAATCTATTGCTTATAGAAATGTTGAAAAAAACTAGTGCTGTGTGGCTCGATGGAACTCGATCTACAAAATGTGCAAACGCAAACTACCTTCTAAAGGTTTTTTCATTCAGAGTTTCTTAAACGAGTTCCATTTAAAATATTTGATTGAACCGTAGTTCCAATTTATAGAACTTCTTTAGAGCTGAACGATTCGCAACCAATTAATTTTTCTTACGCTTGCTTTTCATGTCGAGAAAATGTTCTAAAATCTTCAACAAATCATTGTTCATTACTACGTGTTCTCAGTATTCTTAACACAGATTCCCTTCAAGAATACCTGAATAAGTTTAGGAACTGCCATAACACGGACAAGTGTGCTTCGGTGACTAATTCCACCCGTCATGTCACCTGCCCAGGACTACATGTTGTTGCACGGGCAGCTTATGGAGCATAAAGCAGTCCATTAATACCTGGGGATGAAACTGCAGAGAAGTCTGACTATTGGACACCATATCTTAAGGCAATAGTTTAGGCAGTGGCTGCCAAAGCAAGTCTCATGGGGTGGCACCTGAACTCCAAGAACAAGCAGTCATTTAGTAATAAAGTCTTAATTTGCAAGGCGATTCTGGCTCCATTATGGAGACACGGCTTATAAATTTATGGAATCGCCGCGAAGATTCACCTGACAAGGATTAGAGGGTCCAGGCAAATTTAGAGCAAATTTGGACTTGGAATCGGAAAATTTTTGCGAAAGCGAAAATGGGATCATGGCTGAAAACTATTTTATCTAGTTAATAAAAAATGAGTATTAATGAATGGAAACTTAGCTTTAATGTTCAAGCGAACCGAGGTTCGAACCAGAACCTTGGGTTCAGGGGTTTCAGGAACCGGTCCGCGAACCGAACCCCAGACTTTACCACGGGTTCGAACCCCCGAACCGAACCTTATGCAAAATTTTAGAGGTTTGCAGCCTTGTTCCAAAATAGGTCGAAATAGGTTAAGCATATTCTCAAATATGCTTTTAGGTCGAAGATATGTAAATATGTCAAATATGCAAAACGAATAAGGATTTAAAATAATCAACTTTTCATGAAACGAATTTGTATGCAACCAGAATTTTTTTTGGACCAACCAATAAAAATATGTTTTAACCTAAAATCCGATGTCTAACATGATGATGTAACATCAGTTACGATGGGTGCTTCAATTCTAAATAATAAGAAAATTTCTAGTTACCCTTGACATCTTCTATTTTTTGTCTAGTAAAAACTGAATGGAAACGTCAACATTCTCCTTTGATTGCTTATGTGCTGAATCGAGAAAAAATTAGTCTTCAAAATTGCATTTATTGTTAAATTATATACACCTAGTACCCGAACGAAACGCGTTTTATTTTGCGAGGGGGTGCCATTATTCCTGTTCCTGTTTAATTATTATTGAGTTTCACGTCAATTTGGCAATTTGTAAAACCAAGTTGACCGAAAATGACAAGTCTACTGGGAGCACGCTTTACACAGTTGAAATAACAAAATCAAGAATAGACAAAGTCAGAGACACATAGCATATATAGATATCGCATCTCATAAAAACTTTTCTCTTAGGATCCCATGTCAGCTCCCGTTTTTATTTATAAATCTTTGCTCTTAGCCGTATATCTTATTTACAAAACGTATAGCTATACTTACAATATTTGTATCCTCGTGAGGGCAGCGAAAGGAAACAAATTGGGATCCAATGTCAGCTTTTAAGAACAATCGTTTTTTATTTCTTATGCGTCATCTATAATATTAATACATCTTTAACAAAACGCAACGGTCACACTGCCCTAGAATACGGTCACTTAGCTGCGTATGCGTGGCAGCGCTCTCAGCAGAACTCCCTCTCTCGCTCTCTTTTTATTGTGCTTATGAATCTCTCTCACAATGTTGCACAAAAATATCAAAAAAGTATTTAACTATTAAAATATTGTTATTAGGATAAATAATTATTGTTAAAACTGATTATAAATATTTTCATAATTGTTGTTATGGAAAGCGACATTTGTTTTTTATTTGGGATATTTTAGCTGGCTCGAGGTCAATGTTTTTTACTTGCTTATTAAATTATTATTAGTATACATACCAAAATTGTCCGACAGACTTGCCAAATCTGACTGCTACAACAAAGACAACATCATAATAGCGCACACACCAATATACACAACGAGAATGTTTTTTAGCAACACGAAGAGCAAAATAGGAAAACTTGACAAATATAATATAATTAACAAAATACCTTGCGCTGGTGACGGGACAAATGTATGCGAGAAAGTATACATTGGTACGACTAAAACAAAACTAAAAACTAGAGTAGCCGGTCATAAGTCTGACATAAAAAAAAGGAACGAGACAACAATCCAAAAAACAGCACTTGCGGCGCATTGTACTGAGAACGGACACTCTCCTGACTAAACAGCTGTAAGCATCTTACAACAAGAACAACATTACAATAAACGGTTTACCTTGGAAATGCTCCACATCATATCCACACCAATACAAAGAAGGATGAACGCCAAACAAGACACAGAAAATTGCGCGCATTTAAACAGACATATACTTGACCAAAACAAAAAATCAAATTAGTTTTCAACTCCACAGCTGACAAAGCGGACGCTGTGCCTTTTTTGTACTTACACTTACAAGATTTTGTCTAGAATTATGTGATATAAATTGTTGTTTTTTGTGTTATACTGTTTACAACACTGAAGACGAATCCCGAAGGGATTTGAAATATATTGGAAAATCAAAGCTCGTGCTTGTTTTTAATAAGCACGTAAAAAACATTGACCTCGAGCCAGCTAAAATATCCCAAATTTTCATAATTAATTTTTAATTTTTGATACAGCATGGAAGTCGAGTGTGACTTCAGCATTTGAAGTGAGCAGCATTCCGCTCGTGAAATGGCAACGCCAACTCAGTACTGAAATCAGTCATGAACTCAGACATGAATAGCAGCAATTGCTTCCTCTGGTACTAAAGGGATACTTTTGCACAAACTTAATATACTCTATGTACCTTTGGTACAGAGTATAACTAAAAATTACACAAGATGTCCAAAATAAAAAAAAACAAATTTTCACAACTGAAACCCGTTACAAATTTGGACAAGTAATATAGGTAAAAGTTAGTACGAACAAACTTCATTAAAGTACCCTTTCATATAGTTAAAAGCCCATACGCATGAAAAAGTGTCATGATTTTTCGAAAGAACCGAATATTATCGTAAAAAGTAAATAAATTAAAGGGCATAGCCGGATTTGAAAGGGAACCGGCTCCCAATGCTATTAATTTTTTGAGTACGCAGTTTTAAAGTACATCAACCGAAAGTAATTTAAGGGGGCATTCTCCATGTCAAGGCTGTTTTTTTGGACCTTTTTTAAAAAAAATCTTATATAAAAACGCAAAGAGTTTTTCCAATTCCGTTTTTTTATTATGTTACAAACAGATTAGAGTAAAGCCGGGTATCCAGCACCGCGGAAACTAAAAATTCCTCTCAAACTTCATATAAAAAAAACTGTGCCAGGAATTTTTAGTTTACCTTTTCGTTGCTTGTGTATCCAGCATCGTGAACGTAATCCACAGTTTCTTATCGATAGTTGGCATATCGATAGCGTGTGTGGATGGAGAGAACAGCTGATACACAGCGCAGGAATATATTGTCAACAATTATTTTGGACGTGATGAGAGAAAATTTTGTGGGGAATGCTATTTTATTTATTTGTTATGAGCTGTAATCTGGATGGGGAACCATCAGCGTGCAAAGATTGGTAGAGGGTGCCAAGGGCACACTTATGCCAAAATGATGTAACCGCCAGAGGCATGCTTTCCATAGACACAAAGGTCGGAGAGATGTTGTCCATGCAGATGCCTTCTTAATCTGTGTGTCGCCAGATCATAGGCAAAGTTATTAGAGTGGTGCACCAATGGTCATGATAGCTGCTGGTTTGCACACCCAACCTTATATGTACATATGTAGTTGTATGCCTCTCATACCAGGGGCACCAAATTGATGACTCTAGTTTCTTGAGGGCACTGGATCATGTCGTACCCCATAACAGGATCGCCCAGATCCCCTGTACAATGCCTAAGAAGCTAATGGAGCTCCAATGCCATTAACTGCAACCATAGCTACTGCCCGAGTCACATGGGCTTTCCTAGTCAAGACACGCCAAGGTATTTAGCCGCGTTATCCGTAAATGGATCTCTTAATCCCAGCAGTCGCACTCAAGCTACTTTTCCGAGTCTCATGGCATTCGTGTTGACTCTTTGAACTATTAACGGCTATGTTCCAGCCGGTTCGCCCTTCTACCAAAGCCAAGGCACTGATCCGGCCACTAAGTTGACAAAATCCTTAATGTAAATGCGAATGTATTTAGTAAATCTTGTGTCCGACCATGAAAGACCTTATTTGATTGGCGACCAACCAAGAAGTCATACTACTTTGGTGATAATAGTATTATAAAGTTGTGCAGATAACAACGTGCAGCAGTGATGTTTTGCGCCATCCCGGACCCACTGCAAAGGGGCATGCCCTCGGGTTTTTATCCCCAAGTAAAAAGTATGTAACACATACTCCGAGCAGCGTGCTTCTTCTAGAAAATACTATTAATATTTTTTTATTTTATTTATATTCAAATAGTTAACAGTGCTTAACAGCTGATTGAACGGAGTGGCCTTTAAACTTTTAGGTGCATGGTCACACTGTTTTAGTTATGTTCCACACACACAAGAAATAATTAGCAAATTCCTGACAGGAATTTTCCGCAGTGCTGGATACAGGCCTTAAGGCCTATTTCTTGTGTGTGTGGAACATAACTAAAACAGTGCGACCATGCACCTAAAAGGTGGAAGGTCACACTGATCAATCAGCTGTTTGGCACTGTTAACTATTTGAATATAAATAAATTTAAAAAATATAAATAATATTTTCTGAATAAAGCATGCTGCTCGGAGTACATATGTAGCAAAACTTTATACTTGGGGATGATATCCCGATGGCATGTCACTTTGCAGTGGGTCCCGGATGGCACACAACATCACTGCAGCATGTTGATATGTGCGGTATTATGACTTCTTGGTGGGTCGCCCATCGAATGAAGTCTTACATGGTCGGATACAAGATTGCCTAAATACATTCGCATCTACATTAAGGATTTTGCCAACTTAGTGGCCGGATCAGTAACTTAGCTTTGGTAGATGGGCGAACCGCTTGAGCATAGTCGTTAATCGTTCAAAGAGTCAACACGATTGCTATGAGACCCGGAAAAGTAGCTCGAGTGCTACTCCTGGGAATAAAAGATCCATATACGGATATGGCGTCTAAATACCTTGTCGTGTCTTGGCCAGGAAAGTCCGTGTGACTCGGGCAGTAGCTATGGTTTCAGCTAATGGCATTGGAGCTCCATTGGCTTCTTAAGCCTTGTAGCGGTGGATATGGGCGATCCCGTTATGCGGTACGGCATGACCGACTGCCCTCAAGAATCTAGAGTCATCTACATACATATGTGGGGCCCCTGGTATGTAAGGCATACAACAACATACATATATACCGCGGTGTAGACGCCTTGCCATTATGCGCTTAAATAGATACGCACACCAGCAGCTATCATGACCATCGGTGCACCACTCTAATAACTTTGCCAATGATCTGGCGACACACAGATTAAGAAGGCATCTATATGGACAACATCTCTCCGACCTTTGTGTCTATGGAAAGCATCCCTCTGGCGGTTTCATCAATTTGGCATAAGTGTGCCCTTGGCCCCATATTCTACCATTCTTTGCAAGCAAATGGTCCTTCAGCCATATGACAGCTCATAACAAAAAAAAATAAAGAATTTTTTCCAAACTTTTCGCTCGTGGCATCCAAAATAATTGTTGACAATATTTTCCTGCGCTGTGTGTCAGCTGTTCTCTCCATCCACACACGCTATCGATATGCCAACTATCGATAACAAATTGTGGATTACGTTCATGTTGCTGGATACACAAGCAAGGAAAACGCAACCTAAAAATTCCTGCCACAGTTTTTTTTATATGAAGTTTGACAGGAATTTTTAGTTCCGCGGTGCTGGATACCCGACTTTAAAGAAAAAAATGTTTACCGCTTCGATGCGAGGGCTGTTCCAAAAGTTATCGGCCGTCAAAAAGGGTGTCAAAAAAAAGTTATAGTGCTGGCGGCCATGATTCCAGGTCTCCAGGATGTCTGAAATGAAAAGTAATAACGGGGTTATAATCAGAATAGATGTAATTCTGGTCTGAACCTCGAAAAAAGTTTTGTAATTTTTTTTGACAAAAATGGCGGCCATTAAAAAATGAAAAATCGATTTTTGGCCTTTTTTTTGTTTCTTTGTAAAAAAAAAATAGTAAAATTTTTTTTAAAATTATGATTGAGGTTCAGTTTTGATCAACAAAATCGGTTCAGTGTAACTGGAGATATCATGGCCGCCAGTTCGACAAACGTGGTTTCGAGATAAACGCGTTTAAAGTTTAAAGTTCGTTTTTTGGGGGAAAAAAAAATAAAAAAAATCAAAAATGCAGTTCTAGAATGGTGACAATTCTGCGTCGATTGCATATAACTTTATCAAAATCGGTTCAGTAGAGCTGGAGAAAAGTCGCTTGGCAGTCCGAAAGAGTTGCTTTAAAAGTAACCAAAAATTTTACAAATATTATACACTTACAGATATAAGTCGGCGATGCCAGCTTCATACAGCGGACCTTCCTCATTTTCAAAAAAGCTGTTTTCAGCAGCAGCTATCTTTGCTCTAAGTGCCATTCTGCCTTCTTTAGATGCGGCCGCAGATAGTTTCTGGGCGATTTGGTCAGTAGTAGCATTGCGTAGGATAGCCTTCGATAATTATTGATTAAAAGCCGATTTATAATCAATATCGAGACAATATCTTACCATTCAAATTCAAGAAATAGCCGTTACACTCAGAAACAAATATTACCTAAAAATGTTAAAAATTACCCGAAAATTAAGTCCATATGACCTAAAATGACAACCAAGGAATACATGGACTTAATTTCAGGCCTCTATTACCTAAAGTTTTCTAAGCAATAAATTTGATTTTTAGGTAGCATGTGACCAAAAATTTTAGTCAATGTAGTGCCATAAATTGTATTTTTAGGTAATAAAAAGGCCTAAATTTTCGTCAATTAATTAGTTTTTTAGGTATTATGTGGCCAAAAGTTTTAGGCAATGTAGGCGATTTTTCTAAAAAACTTACACAATTTTAGCAGTTAGGTCGACTTAAAATTCCCAAGCGGTTATGGTAGCGCTGGCATGGGGAGGAAGAAGCTGACAGTAAAGTTGTGTTTTTGGATTCACCCCGCGCCCCAGCCCACAGTGGTCCGGCTTGTTTGGGGAGAGCGGCCAAAAATACTTCTAGTTGAGGTAGGGACTTGAAACTTGGCTCAAAATTTTTTTATATTTATCCTAAAATAATATGTAAAAATCAGCCAGATCGGACAACTATATCATATAGCTGCCATATAAACAATCGGTCTGATATTCAGTTTTTAATGAAATACTTTTGTTTTTCATTTCATTGCAACAAAACTTTGGAAATTTTCGTATATAACCTGGGGAACTTCAGTAAAAATCTGGATACTATAGGTTATAGCTGCCATAGGAACAATCAGTGTAAAACGAGTTTTTGCCGGAAAAACTATTTCGCCTTATTTCATTATTAGACAGAAATGATACATGTATTTAACAAAAACGACCATCAAATAAATCATTTTTTTAAATTTATATGTTTACCCTTTAATATTTGCATATATATGAAGTATCAATTCAAAAAACATACACATGAATGTTAAAAAAAAATCATATTTCATATAGTTTCGTCCAGTAAATCAATAGCTGATTTTAGTAGCTAGTTCTTTGGTTTGCATTGAAGTTTTCTTTGACCCGCAAAAAAAGGATCAGAACTTAAAAGTAATCTGTTCCGCGTATGATTTAGCCTAAATAATTTAATGTCTTTATTGTTGCCTCTGCAGCTTCCTCAGAAAGCTCTCCAGTTGAGACTAAACAATTTTTTATAATGGCAGGACCATGTAATAACACTTTATGGACCGATGCAGGAAGGTAGTACCACGGATATTTATTGATAAGAAGTTTTGCTGTTTCTAATGCATACTCTCCGAGTTTTGCAGAATTTATATTGTAGCCTGATGACATGGCTTGCAAAATTGTTGAGCATCTTATTATCAAGTCCTCTTCAACACCAGTTATAATAGCAGACATATCAGGATTATTAAAAAATGCCCTGTTACCATCGTTAGACGTTCCGCTTCCGCCTGCTCGGAACTCTGATTGAATAAATTTTTTTCGGATTAAAAATTTTCTTTAAGCTTCTTCAGAGCGTATTTGCCAAATTTCTTGGTCCAGTCTATAAGATATATGAAGCAAATACTCAAAGAATCGTATGTACGCATGTAATGGCGATAGCCCAAATTCATATCGGTCCTCAAGAACATCTTTTTGCAGGCATATATCTAAGTTATTCATTTGAGTTGGAGTTGCTTCGCATATGTAACATTTTGCTGAGGATGTTTCGCTTAATGCATTACATATTTTACCAACAATCATCGTGAGTTGCAAAGAATGTTCAATTTTTATTGTCTGTTCTTCTAGAAAAGCTGGTCAATCTTTTTTTCAAAGTATTCTTCTTCGGCAATGGACAACTCAGTTGTTTCTTTCTTAAATTGAAATCTGACAGGTCGACAGTACCGTGCAAGACAGTGCAAGAACCGCCATATCTCAGTTGTCCTGCTGTCGATATTGACCAAACATACTTCGTCTTTCAGTTAAAACATCATATTTTCAATGTTTATTAATAAGCATTCTTAATTTATAATATTTTACTTCATTAAGTTGAAACTAAAAGAACCATCTTTCTTAGGTAAAAATCCATCGAGAACTTCAAACGTGTTTTTCTCAAAATGAATTATTTTGAGTTATGCCAGTATTGAAGTAAGTGAGCGATATGATGTTACAAACATGCTGTTATCTGATAGGACTGTAGCTGCTGCTTTTTGCTTATATTCCGCATGGCCAGTGCTACAATCGAAGCCCCATTTCCCTATTAAAATCAGATTTTTTACAGAATCAGCTTCTACATTATAAATAACTTCTTTCTGAAGCTGCAATATACGAGTTGCTGTATGGTCCAATAAATTTTGAAGTTCAACTTCAGCGTGGGATTCGTCAACTGTGATGTTATCGGGGTAGCATTTGGTTTTGGCCATCAGTATGTTATTGTAACTAGGTAGTAAATTATACCCAATTTTTAAATTTACAAATGAGCGTATTAATAAATACTGATGTTTTGTTAAATTTGCTTCTACGAAAAGCGATAAAACTTTTTCAATATTAGCTTGAGAGCATACATTTTGCGGTTGTTCATTCGATGAGCGCATATCAGAAGCAGCAGACTCATCGTGTTTTGCAACCTCGGCTATTCTTCGACGTTTCGTCCTTTTGGAGCACTCCGCAAAATTTTTTTTTGGATGACCACGAGCCAATTTTGAAGGTTCTTGTTGCGCATCGCATTGTTTCGCAGCTATGGTGTCGTTTATTGCCAGCCAATTAGAATACTTCCTTAAAACGGCTAATCGGGTACGCTTGCACTTTTGCCAAAACTTTACAAGCTCCTTGCAAACGTAATTTAGATATTTCTCGAACTCCCCCTTAAAATTGGCATTCATAAGTGGCTCCTAAGGAAATAATAAGCTATTATTTTAAAGAAAAGAATATAAACACAAAACATAACACAAAAATAACAACAAACGTCAACACAAACCAACAAACGGCAACCAACAACAACACAGCAGAAGCACGTGCTTTTTTCCAATTGAGATTAGGTTACCTTTTCGTATATTGCAAGCCGCACGGCACCTTACGGCACTTGAATTAAACTTCCTTATATTCTTAAAATGCCTAAGAATATTATACAAAAAGATTTGTTCAACCCCAAGAATCCCTTCACAACTAAAACTCTAACCAAACACAGAAAAGGCAAACTAAGCACGTTGACAATTATGTACTAAATACAATATTGATTTACACAAAACACAGCACATACTACATATACTTTTTGTTGTAAAAAGAAAGTTAATACCTTTATTTAAAATATTAATCACTTCCATTGCACCAACACTTGTTTTAAATAAGTTTAACAAATTTTTTACGGAGAGCTTCCCTTGCACGTTGCTTACGCTGCAATGCACAATGAATATTATGCTATCTCTTTCGATGCTATTCTTGAAGAGGACAGATAGAGCAAAACAAAAAGATGAATAAATTCAAATAGCTAGACCAATTATAAATAAGAATTGGTACATTTAAAGTCAACATTTTGACTTTGGTTTTTTTATTTTTGGCCTACGGGCGGGACCACTGTGCAGCCCTTCGGTTTTTTGGGCTTGTACCATGCTACCTAAGGCTGCAAAACTATCGATAGTGGGTACATCGATAGTTTTTAACTTCGATGTTTCAAAACCTCGATGTTTTCCAAAAAAAACATCGATATATCGTTAAAACATCGAAAATTTTTCAAATTAGATTTAGATTGCGGTAAATACTATATATCTTATGCTATATTAAGAAAAATATAGAAAAGGCAAACATTAATTTTGTTTGTGTAAAATAATGTTATTAATTTCTTAATAATAAACGAACAAAATTTATATTTTTATTTTTTTTTTTAATTCAAAAAAACAAAAATTAGGTCTTCACAATTTAAAGCTTTTTTATTCAAATTTTTTTTCTTAAAATTAAAAAAACAAATATTAAATGCTCATTTCATAAAATAAAAAATCAAATATAATGTCTTCACAAGTTAAAGCTTAGTTATTCATATTTATTTCTTAATATTAAAAAAAAACAAATATAAAGGCTCATTTCTTAAAATTAAAAAACAAAAATTATGTCTTCATAATTCAAATCTCACTCATTAATATTCATATCTTAAAATTAGAAGAACAAAAACAATTGCTTCATTAATTGGTTCTTAAAACTAAATAAACATAAAATGTAAGTCTTTTCAATTCACAGATAATTATTTTTTAACATTAAAATTAAGTCTTTTCCATTCACATATTTGATTTTTGATGGTAAATATTATTTGCCAACTCAGCCACTTTGTGGCTAGAACTAGACACTTTTTGAGCGGGTTAGCTTTTTTTTTTCAAAATGATCTAGCCACTTCTAGCCATTTCGTTTATTTGGACTTTGGAACACAAAGGGCATAGCAGAATAAGCATACAAAAACTGCCCCCACTCCGATCAGAACCAAAATTAAATATGTTGTTACCATCAATGAGAAACTCACTCTCCTAAATTTGTAGTCTTCTAATCGCTATTGGAGTAGAGTTAAGAGGGCGGAAAGGTAAAACAAAAAACTCGTTTATCTTAAGAACCGCTTAACCGATTTGGATGGGTTTAATATATGTTGTAAATGTCGACAGACCAATGCAAAAAATAATTTTTGCACATTTTTATTGCCAATTCTTTGGCCCAAAAAAAATTATTGAAATTTTCAAATAATTCTTTTACGGTGTTAGCATTTTGCTACATCGACAGTTTTTTGCTCGTTTTTTCATCAAGAGGTCTCTAACAACATATAATTTTTGCAAACACATTCCAAGTGTACCTCATGGTGAAATACTATTAAACGTTAAATTAGGAATTTTTATATACATTTAATACATATTAGGCACACTGTAAATCAACTTAAAAAGGGGAAAAAGGGGAAATTTTCTGTCAATTCTGTGTGAGTAGTTACAGTGTGCTCAGTATTATAAAATATATTTGTAAAACTGTTCACATGTTTTATTGGCATTCACTATGAAGATGGTTCCCGACGACCGTGCAAAAATTGTACATTGTTAAGGATTTCTTATTGAAAAAACTAGCAAAAAACCATAAGTGTTGAAAACGATTTACTCCGCGAAAAAATTATTTAAAAATTTTAATAATATTTTTTGTGCCTAAGAATTGGTAATAAAAATGTGCAAAAATAATTTTCTGAATTCTGTGGTGGACACTTATAACATATTTTTAACGCATTCAAATCGGTTAAGCGGTTCTTAAGATAAACGAGTTTTTTGTTTTACCTTTCCGCCCTCTTAACTCTACTCCAATAGCGATTAGAAGACTACAAATTTAGGAGAGTGAGTTTCACATTGATGGTAACAACATATTTAATTTTGGTTCTGATCGGAGTGGGGGCAGTTTTTGTATGCTTATTCTGCTATGCCCTTTCGGTTTGATAATGCTGCGTTTAACCAAATTGACCTTTTTTTTTTTTTTTTTGCTTATTAATCAAATTTTGTCGTATTTCAACTAATAATAATTGTAAAAATGGACCCAAAAAATCTGGCAGCACTGATGCAGTGAAGCATCCGATATATCGATGTTCAATTTTTAACATCGATACATCGGACCATTTTGAAAACCTCGATACTATCGATAGTAACATCGATAGTTTTGCAGCCCTAATGCTACCCCCCCATCACAACCACCACCTCCTCACACCAACCCACTTTTTCTACTCTATATATATATAATTAATTTAGAAATAAGCGCATAAACAATTATTTTTTACTTACTTTACTGGGACTTGAACTCGGGACCTCTCTGAAATACTGAACACTCAGACGACGCCTTAGCCCACTCGACTATTAAGCTTAGTATACACTTCCACCAAAGACTCGCCAAAACAAAAATACCAAAAGTGACAATTCTTTTGTTTTGGGACAATGTGACCAGATATTAAGATGTATGCATGTAAAATGGTCACTTTGCCAAGACCGTAGCTTTTGGTTTAATTTTAAACTATAAGTTTTACAATCAATAAATACAAGTTATTAACATGCGTTCTTCATGGCCAAACCCTGGCTACTGGGCCTGATGAGCAGATATGACACTTTTGCAATGATTAAATTCATAATTATAACCCAGTTTAAGTATGATTGAAGTCTCACGGTGTTTTGTACCTTACTTTGAATATTGCGCTCAATCATTGATGGGAAAATTATCCAAATTTCACCCGACTACGCATATTTGTGTATCGGCAATGTCCGATACCTCTTGAAATAATTAAAATTAATTATTCAGGGAGCTATCGATAAAAATACAAAAACTACGGATCTAGTATTTTATCGGAATTTAATCGAGGCCTTTTTGTTTTGAGTGTGGACTGCCACCAAAGAGACTGCCAAAGGATTTTGGCACAAAAATTTTTGTGAGTTTTTTTTATATGGAGTTTTTTGTTTTGGCGAGTCTTTGGTGGAAGTGTATACTAAGCTTTAACCTTAAGCAAAACCTAGCGACATAACCATAGTTTATAATGTACACAGTTGGTCAAGTTGACAAGACATTTGCTAAGCAAACGTGGAGGCCTGTAATCAAGTCCCTGTAGGAGCATACTTTTTCTTCTCATTTATATTTTTTTAATGTTTGTTTTAAATGTTTTTTTTTATTTAGCAAAACCTTGAGTACAAATCATACCTAAGAATTTGTGTGGCGTATTTGGAGCTTAGGTACTCACATTTGCCACTCAATAAGAAGCAAGAGACGTGGTCGAGTGGATAAGACATTGAAAATGTCCAACCCCCGTAGGAACATAATGGTTTCTCATTAAATGGTTTTTTTTTAATGTTTTTTTTTAATTTGAAGTGTTTTTAGCATTGCTTTTATTTTATACAATCCTTTAATAAAATACTACATCAGTAGAGACCGGATATATATGCTTTAGCACAGTGGCGCAGCGTGTAGTTATGCCGCCCGGGGCGTAAGTCGACTTTGCCGCCCCCTTCCCCCTTGAATAGTCCTAAATTTTAACCTTTTTTCTATAATTACAATTAAGTTTTTTTTATTCTTTCCATCAAAAACTTCTCTGTAACATAAAGGGACGTACGCATGATTTTGATTAGGGATGGCGAAGACCTAAATTCTTCGGGGATTATTATTTTGCTAAAGTTGCTATCATTATTGAAACAAATTCTTGGGTATGTGTAATAAAGGTGCGCCGGAGGCGAAAATTTTTTCGCAAAAACCTCGGAAACGTTTTTTACATACCTTCTTAACCAAAATTTAAATACAAATTGACTTCGATGGGCCGAAACAAAAATTGTATTGAGGTCGAACATGGTTTTCTAGTTTGATGGCAAAGGCGTTTCGAAATTAGTTTTTTTACTCCAAAAAAACTTTCCTTGTAGGGTGCCTGCAGAGGTTTTCACTGGAGGCTAATATAATTGGACGAGTTGGACTTCGTTTTTTGGAAACATAACATAACATAATCCGTTCGATCTTAATGGCAGTATAGTATTGTAAGCTCCAAAAATTCGGAAAATATCGGGAAATAGATGGACGCGAACTATGATGAATTAATGTGAAAATATTTATTTTTGTTTGATAATTATTCTTTTATAATTGACACTATACATTGTTTTTTTATTTGTCCATGTAACAAACTATTAAAGAACCCCAATTTACCCCAAAGGAAGTGGCCAGGAGTGAGCACTTGCAAGTCTTCAGGATTCTCTGTAATAGGACAAAGCGGCCGTGAGTTTAACATAGCAGAGATTTGACAGAAAAGAGTGCGTAATTCATGAAATGTGAAAGTGGAATTTCCTACGACTCTGTAAAAATGATATTTGGCAGCCTTCACAGCGGCTTCCCACAATCCTCCAAAGTGTGGAGAACGCGGCGGGATGTGACGCCAGTTGATGCCAAGGGCCAGGCATTCCTCCGTCAGCTGACTTTGTTGGGGGTCACTCAAGAAGAGATGCCTTACTTCGGATAGCTCGTTTTTTGCCCCAACAAAGTTGGTAGCGTTGTCCGACCATATGGTGTGAGGTTTACCCCTTAGACTGACGAACCGTTTCAGCGCAGCAATAAATGAAGACGCAGACAAGTCCTCGACCAATTCAAGATGCGTAGCCTTGGTGGCAAAACATACGAAGATTCAGATGTAGCATTTTGCCGGTGGCCTATTTCTAACCTCGGACTTGAAATAGAACGGTTCACAAAATTCAACTCCTGTGATGTAGAATGTGGGACTTGGATTCACGCGTTCCACAGGAAGAGGGGCCATGATATGCTCTTGAAGCTTTGGACGTAGGCGAAAACAGCGAATGCATTTGCTGATGACGCTGGAAATTGCTTTAAGTCCCCCAATGGGCCAACATCTCTGGCGCAATGCTGCAAGAAGACTTTGCGAAACAGCATGTAGGAATTTTTCATGGTAGAGTAGTATGATTGCACATGTGACGGGATGGCGCTTTGGTAGCAAAAGTGGATGCTTAGCCTCGAATTCCAGATCAGAGTTTTGGAGCCGTCCACCAACACGCATCAATCCTTTTGAATCCAGTATAGGGAGCAGCGAACGAAGTTTGCTCTTATTAGAGAGCGGCCTACATGAGCTCAATACTTTGTAGTCTGCGGGAAAGTGCACCATTTGGATGTTTCTGATTAGCAGAAGTGTTCCGTTTTTTATGTCTTCCACTGTAAGAGGACCTTTTTGATGATGCAGTTCTTTATTCCTCAGCATAATAAATCGATACACATACGCGAATGTGCGCTGAAGCTTTCCAAAGGAATTCAGAAATTTACATCCGGATGATAAATCTGCATGTGAGCAGGCGATCAATGTTTTATGGCGACGGTCAGGAAGCTCAACAGGATAGTTGATGGGTTCAGGCCATTTTGAGCTATCAGCTCTTAGGTAATCTGGTCCCTCACGCCATAGATGCGAGTCCAGAAGCTCCAGCGGTGTACATCCGCGTGATAAAATATCAGCTGGGTTCATCTGAGTAGGTACGTGATGCCAAGTCATCCCCTTAGTACGCTCCTGTATCTGCGACACTCTGTTGGAGACAAAAACGTTAAAATCGGATGGGGCTTCACTAGGGTGTCCCAAAAAAAAAAAATTTTGGGGCACCGGCATTTTCTGAAAGCTTGTAGCGTAAAGTAATTTTGAAATTTTTTTCAGATTTTTCGAAAGACGTTTAGAGGTCGCACAAATAGATTTTTCCCCCAAAAATCGGGTTTTCCGTATTGTTTTCCAATTTTAATTATAACTTGTTTAATAACCACGATTTTCTTCGTTTTCAAATCAAAATTTTAAAGAAAAATTTCCAAATTTTACTTTAATGAGCAAAAACAGTTGATTTTAGCTTTGCATTTGCTTGTTTAGGTACCATATATTAAACTTTTTTGAAAATTTTTCATAAATTTTGTAAAAACGCACTATAACTTTTAAAATTTCTATGAAAATTGAAAAACTAGTGATGCAGTTTAAGAGATGGTTAAATTTTTAAAAAACTCATACTTCAAAGTTGAATGTCCTTTAAAAGAGTATAACTCTGGAACGGTAAGAGAAAATATTAATTTTTTTTTTATATTTTGAAAAAAATTGAACCATCTTTTAAACTGCATCACTAGTTTTTGTCTTGTTCACAGAAATTTTAAAAGTTATAATACGTTTTTTACAAAATTTATGAAAAATTTTCAAAAAAAATTAATAAATGGTACCTAAACAAGCAAATGCAAAGCCAAAACTCATTGTTTTTGCTCATAAAAGTAAAATTTGGACATTTTTCTTAAAAATTTTGATTTGAAAACAAAGAAAATCGTGGATGTTGACCAAGTTATAGGTAAAATTCGAAAACAATACGGAAAACCCGATTTTTGGGGAAAAATTCGATTTGTGCGACCTCTAAACTTCTTTCGAAAAATCTGAAAAAAATCTCAAAAATACTTTACTCCATTAGCTTTCAGAAAATGCCGGTGCACCCGTGAAAATAAAAAAAAAAATTTTTTTTGGGACACCCTAGGCTTCACGTATCCATGCAAGTGTGATAGTTGAATCGGACCAACAGTGATATGTGCAGTCAAATTGCACGCTATGAGCAATGCTGGACATAAGCTCGGATAGTAAAAGCGCAGCGGAGAGCTCAAGCTTTGGGATTGTCAGCGTTTTCAATGGTGCTACCCTGGACTTTGCGCATAGCAAATGGGATGTGATCGTTCCATGAAATTTAGAGCGAACATAAACGCAAGCGCCGTATGCAGTCATGCTTGCGTCACAGAAAGCATGAATCTCATAATCGGCCGTTGGGATCATGACAAATCTTGGAAACTTGAGGCTGGAAACAAATGAGAGCTGCGAAGTGAGCTCAGCCCACAAAAACTGCAACGCCTGAGGTAGGCTCTCGTCCCAGTTTAGCTTCTCCTTCCATAGCGTTTGAAGAAATATTTTCAGCCTCGTGATGAGTGGCGCTATCAATCCCAGGGGATCATAGAACCTGGCGATAGTTGCTAGAATGATTCTCTTGGTGCCTCGGCTCTCTAATACGATTTGCGAAAAGTTAAAGAGCAAGCTGTCAGATTTGGGGTCCCAAGCTAATCCAAGAGCTTTAGTGATGTCCGATCCGTCCTGAAATTTGATAAGCTTCTCTCGATCGTACTCGGATTCACCCTCAAGAGCTGAAGGTTCGTTGGAGCACCACTTGCGAATCGGAAAATGTCCTCTAAGCAACATTTCCTTTACTTGCTTGCGAATTTCAGCAGCCTCTTCGGCATTATCCCCTCCAGAGATCAAGTCATCAACGTAGAAGTCCCTACGGACGACCTTGGCAGCCAGTTGACCTTGCAAGCTCCTCGTCTTTGGCTAGCTGGTGCAACGCGCGAATGGCCAAAAATGCAGCTGGTTTAGTTCCATACGTAACGGTATCCAGCGTGTAGAACTCGATGTCATCTTCTGGATTTTCGCGCCATAGTATGCATTGCAAAAACTCGTCTGGATGCGTCACACGTACACATCGATACAACCTTAAAAAATCGAAATCGGATGAGCGTGATAAAAATCTTCGGTTGTATTGATGGGCCAGCTAATAACAGGTCGTTTAACGATGCGCCTGACGTAGATTTGGCCGAGCCGTCGAAGACAACACGTAGCTTAGTTGAGGTGCTGTCCGGCTTCTGCACGCAATGATATGGTAAAAAGAATTGTGGCACGGTTTGCTTTTTAAATGCTAAAGACATATGCCCCAAGTCGACATATTCCTTTAAAAAGGCTGAGTACTGCTCCTTCAATTGTGGGTTCTTTGATAGCTTGGCTTCAAGAGATTTAAGCGTCTTAAGGCGCGCTGGTATGAATCTCCCAAAGTCAAAGTTGGTTTTAGCAGAAAGACGTACAGAATATTGACCTGAATCGAGCCGCGTGCAACATTGTAGGAAAAGCTCTTCGCAGAGAGCGTCCTCATCGGAAATGTACGGTTCAGCACCACAGCAACTGTCGATTTCCCAAAAACGCTTAACGATATCTGCGAGCGGTTCTTCAATCGTGAGAAGCTGAGGCTCTTTAAAAAGGGCGGCTAAGGAAGAATGCTTGGGTGAACCATGAGCAAGGCCACCTGAAACAATCCAGCCAAGTCTGGTCTTCTGTAGTGTTGGCAAGTTGTCACCCAAGCGTATTTGACCAACACACATTAGGTCAAACCGAGCACCGAGCAACACATCAATCCGTTGAGATTTGAAAAATAGTGGATCAGCGAGAACAACGTTTTTTGGGATGCTCCATCCTTTAACATTAAGGTCATAATGAAGCTGGTAATCGGTTATAGTGCGCGTGACAACAGCCGAAAATGATGCACTGCATCCTCTGTCATGCGAATGGGCGGATATATCAACCGATTTATCAGAAGCTAGAGATGATTCGCCTATGCCCGAAATGGATATATTTGCACGGTGCGTTTTTAGCTGCAACTGATTGGCTAGGCGTGCAGTGATGAAATTTAGTTGAGAGGCAGAGTCTAGTAGAGCGCGACATGGAACGAAACCACCAGAACTCCCTTTTACATATATTATAGCAGTTGGGAGCAACACGGGGGCGTAGCATTTAAAGAGTCAGGCGAGGGATTTGTTGAGATAGAGATCAGCGTTGCTGAGTTTGATACCTGAGGAGTAGGTGCAGGCGGAGCGGTTGAACCTGAATCCATATGGAGCAACGAGTGATGTTTATACTGGCAATGTTTACAATGCCCTGATCTGCTCTGTGGCAGACCATGACCTTTGCAAAGACAGTTTAGACAAAGGTGCATGCGTTTCACTTCTTTATGACGCAAGTGAGGCGATAAATTTAAAAACCGGGAACATTTGGATTGAAAGTGTTCCTTCGAGTCGCAAAAAGGGCATGATGGGCGATTATGATTTGTTGATGCAATGAGGGTGTTAGATTTGGATTTGAATAAGGCTTTTCCCACCTGTTGGCTAGGTGTCTTTACCATAGCGCTTTCCAAATTTTCCAGCATGTGGCATCTTTTCTCGAGGAAAGTCGACATGTCCGTCCACTTAGTTAATCTGTTCGAAGGCAAGGCCTGGGTGCTTTGGTCGAGTTTACGGCTGATGATATGTATCAGTAGGCCATCAGACAGATGCGAGTTTATTTCGTCACTAAGCTCGCAGAGCCCACTTGCTGATCCCTTCTCTACACCTGGTAATGCAAATATAGCCCGTACCTGTGCCTGGAAATGGAGCAATTTATTATCAAATCGACTGATGAGTAAATTTAACGCCTTGTCGTAATTAGCGTCTGAAGGCTCCAGCGCCCTCATTGTGGCCAAGGCAGCACCCTTTAGGCAACCGCGCAAATGTTGGAATTTTTCAAGCTTACTCAGTTCCGCATTGTTACCGATCACAGTTTTGAACATAGCGTGGAAGTCAGGCCAATCCTGGTACGAGCCACTGAAAGTGGGCAACTGAAGCTCTGGCAAACGCGATCTATGGACATGCGACTGTGATTCGTTTTCATTTTTGTTTTGGCTGAAGTGAGGAGTTTGAGCATTATCAGCAGAGATCACTGTTGAATTGGCACAGGAACCGCGACCTTTCTCCAGGGCTTCCAGCTTCCGAGAGATTGCTGATTTTGCCTCACAATAAAGCTGCGTGAAATCCGTTCTTGCGTCACCAGCTAGCTCCATCAAATCTAGCTTCTCAAGGGAGGACTGCGAATTTTCAAATTCAGTCTTCATGTTTTCCACGACCTCGAGTCGAACCAGCAGATCAGACTCATCGAAGCTTTCTAGCTCCTTTTTTAAAAATGTGGTGGTAGCTGCTAACTGCCGTTTGACCGATGAGGTTTTGGCCCGAAAGAAATCGATCTCACTTGGGGGTAATTCACCACCAGTCATTATAGCGAATGCTCACTGTGGTGACAAAAAAACTGGCGCGAAAAATTGAGGCAGGTCAAAAAACGGAATGCCCTTGAAATTGTTCAAAGTCAATCGCAGAGCAAGTGTGTAAACGCGAAACAGGGATTACCGCTGCACTGTGTAAGTGTATGTGTATGTGCGACACAAATTTACCGGCACCAAAATGTATGTATGTATGCGTGCGCGGCTGGCAGCATACAGCGAATATTGTTGGCTGTTTTGCAACAAGTAAAAACCGAAACCCACTTGCTACTGATCAATTATCACGTCGGGGTCACCAATGTTTAGAGGAGACACTATTTTGTATCCCCTTTGCCTTTATTTTGTTAAGGCCTGTTCTCAGAAGCGCGGAAAATAAATTTTTATGACGCACTCCATATAAAAAAAACAGTGGCGGAAAGTTTCCGCGGCTGAATTTATTTTCCGTGTTCTGAGACACGCTAAATAAATGCCCAGTTGGCCTATCGATAGTTGACGTATCGATAGCGGTGTGGGTCGTGAGTGGATTGAAAGAACAGCTGATTTGATTGGCGGAAATAGCTGTAGCTCTTTATTTTGACAAGATAAATTGATTATGGAGGAAAAATCACCTGAGCGCAAATGAAACGGATTGAAAGTTTCAGACGAGGGGAAGCCCCAAGCTAAGGGCCACAAATCAGCCCAACAAAATGACGAAATCGCCACTGAAGGGACGTACTGAAAACAGTCTCCAATGCCAACGTTCGACGCTTGGATACGCCTCGGTCGGTTGACACGGACGGTTGCGTCCGAAATCGGAGGAAATCAGCAGGTGATAACCTTACCAACCCGGTATGGTCGGCAGCAGTTTCAGCTCCAGCGGCTCCCGAGGAGGAGGATTTTGAATTTACGACAAATAAAAGAGAATTTTTTGATGAAAACTAAAAGTTTATTTGCCAATCTCTAGCGTAGCTTTTAAGTGGAGAGGTAAACGGTTCCACAGCACAAGTCCATGATTTGCAGATAGTCCAAGCAACCTTCCTGCACACGATAGCAGCATTCCTGCCAAGAATGAACAGTCAACCAACTTGGAATCAAGCCTTAAAAATGCTACCACCCACCTCATCTTCTCGCATATCTGGACATCCGTCAGGGCCGCATGATGCACTATGTACTCCAGAAACTGCTCCATCTGACCCACACTGTAGGCCGATTAACCAATCTCTTGTACAAACTTCTCCAAACGATTATAATTGCCTGAACGGCAAACATCCAAAGAAGCCTCCAATTGGTAGCCCGGGACTATGTCCGACATCTCAAATAAATTGACCTTGTTGATGACATGTTGAGACAATAGCAGGACTGCAAAGTGGATCACCGCCCAATATCTGTACAATTGTAGACCTCCTCCTCAATCTGCACCTGCTCGAAGTCACAAATGTGTCTCATACGGGCAATAATTTGATCGTCGCTCACCGCCTTAAAACGGAGTTTGGCGCAACGCTACCGGCATCAACATATATCTGTTCCAGTTATATTGGCAAATGACATTAAAATTTTTTTTTTGTAAACAAAACAGCTGACCACCTGTGTGGCCGTTTCTGTATTTGGCCTCATTGGCTTGTTTATGGGCACACTAAAAATTTATTGTGGATGCTAAATAAATTAAGTGCAATTTAGCGTGCTAAATTTTTCGCGCTTCTCAGAACAGGCCTTTAACAAAAAAGACCGAGTTCAGTTTTGTGTGTTTAATGATCAGAGTAACAAGCGGGAATTGAATAGAGATGACAGATAAAATTAACTATCGCAAATTTATAGTGATGACAAATTTGGTGATGATCGTTACTCGTGACTGAATATAATATAAATGATAGTGACTTCAATGTTATTAATAATTTCAAAAGATACAAAAGGGAATATAAAGGAAGCAAAATAATATTAAGAGCCATTCTGCTGCGAACAGTAGACCTCTGCTCTTTAATCCCTTTATACTGACTCGTAAGCTTTCAAAAATGCATTCAATAAATATTTCTTTTATTACTAGATCTTGAAGTGCAGAATCTTGCAACGTTCTCCATATTGAAATAACAGCAAAGTCTAAATCACTTTCAGGAATACCACTATTTCTTAATTTAAGAGAATAATCAATAGACCTCGGATTTTGCATACTTCCATAATTTTCATCAGATTGGTACCAAACTTTGTATTTAGACCTTTTATCATTCAAATACAACAAATTTTAATGCATATCGAAAATATGCAAAATATATGCAAAAGATATGCATGCAAATATGCCAAAAATATGCAAAATATATGCAAAATATGCAAAATATATATGCAAACGAATTTCCCTGAAAAAATGAACTCACCTCGCTTAATATTAAAATGCAAGCAATATCAGTAACTTAGAACCCACAAAAATCCTGACTTTTGTACAGGAGTTAGGGCTGCTAGGGGAGTTGTAAATTCAGTAGGGGGGGCACAATAGACCAAAATTGGTCGCGGTGCACCACTTCCCCAACAACAAATAATAAAATATAGAGGAATGTTTTCTTTTAGAATTATTTAATCTAGCTGGCTTTGCAAACAAACGTGAAACTAACTAATAAAAAATTATATTACTTTCATTCTGTATCTAAGAGGTGATCAGCGAGAAGCAAAATTTAAATCTTAAAACAAACAAGTTATTTTTCCAACAATTAAAATGCCGAAAATCAACCAATATAAGAAAAATTTGATAGGTAAATGGTTCAACAGCTTATCCGAAAAGTGCTTTAAAATTGATGGCAACAATATAATTTGTAAAACTTGCGACAAAAAGGTAAAGTTTTTAATATTCAGGCTTAAGCAAACCAATTTTTAAATTTGTTTACGAATTTCTAAATTTATTTCGTCAAAATATTTGTTTGCAGTAAGCCTGATTGTTAAATTAATAGTACGTTCTAATGGATTGAATATTTTAGATTCCTTGCGAGAAAAATTTTAAATTGCAGCAGCATATTGCTACTTCACTTCACAAAAGGTCAAAAGCATCAAATAACAACAACGACGAAAATGCGCATACTTCTAGCAACACGTCCAGCACCTTTTCAGATAATTCCAACAATGAATTTAAAATGGACTTATGTACTGCGTTGGTTGCGGGAAATATACCGTGGAATGTGCTTAGCAATGCTACATTTAATAATTTTTTAAAAAAATACACAGGACAACCAATTCCAGATGAAAGTACTCTCAGCTGATACAGAATCCCCTGCCCCTGGGGCACGAACATACTCGCAATGTTTGTGTGGAGCTCTGGCTAATTAATTATTTTCGAGACACCTGCAATTAAGCGAGTTATCAGCTGGTGATCATACACTGCACGGTGTGCTTACCTGGATAGTCACATCATCGCCAAGGCGCTGCAGATGTATTGTGGTTTATATTTTGCACAATTGTAGTTGCTCTGGGAATTTGACCCAACCAAAGCGAAAGGCGTGGAAAGCGGGAAAACCAAAGAAACGGACCGGCTGAGTGAAAGCAGAGATAGGGAGGATTCTGCTACTGGAGACACCTGTGCGCCAGACGCCCAAGCGAGGATCCACAGAGAGAGCACTGCAGCATATCGCATATAACACGGGCGGGCCGCCTTTTGTCAGTTTTTTAATCGAAACTGAACGCCATTATTTTGCCAACAACAACAAACTACCGGTAAGCAGAACCACTCAAACTTTGTATGGAAAAAACACACGTTGCCACAGCTGATCGTCACCGACATAGTGTTGGTAAGCGCAAAAAGAGCAGCTCTGTGCTTTACCAAAGACACAAACCCTTTTAACGATATTAGCAATTGGCGCACTTTTTGAATCGCCCAATGGCAGCAAGAGGAGGATTGATGCGCTCACCCCCAGTTTTGCCGCAGCAGAATATGGGTACACCATCTCAGATAACGAAAAGGGGGCGGTTGGAATGTTCGCCAGGCGAACCCACAATGCAGGATTTGATGGCGGTTTTAAAAAACGTAGCTACAAAGGATGACGTGGCAGAGATAAAGGAGCAGTTTGGAGCAGTCTCCGCACAATTGCAAATGTTGAGGGAAGAGAATGATGCTTTAAGAACCGAAATAGAACAAATCAAAATTAATGCTGCTTCTGATCATAAGGAACTATCGCGAATAATTGAGCAAACAAAGAGGAAGAACTTGATCTTTAGAGGAGTTAAAGCGGAGGGTTCGCCAAAAGAGGAGATCAAACGGATTTGCCGAGAGAAACTTAAGCTCAACAACTTTCAAATAAAGGAGTCTCGCATTTTATACAAACGAGAAAATCGAATGGGAATTGTGGTTGAAATGGACTCAGAGGAGTCTGCCAATGCGGTGCTTAAGAACGCTAGCAAACTGACTGGCACGACTATATATGTGGAAAAGGACCTCAGCGATGACAGGCAGAAACAAAAGCGAGCACTTCTTAATCTTAAGAAGCAAATACTGGCCAGAGATGACACACACAGAATTGCGGTCAGAAATGATAGCATTCGTATCGCAACTAAGTGGTTAAAATTCAACTCCAACTATGAGCTCGGAAATGGAGACCAAAAGGCAGCAGCTGTATTGGCAGAAATTTATGGCAAGAAATTGGATGGCATACAACTAGATTTTAAGTCTCTTCTTGAAAATAGCAGCCAAAAAAACTTAGCAATCATAGCCCCCCAAAGTTGTAAACGTCACCGTATCGTACCCTAGTAATCACCACATCTTACAAGTTTTAGGATATAATGTCCATGGTCTATCAAATAAAATTTTACATCAAAATTTTTTTACCTACATTATGCAAAGCGACGTTTTTGCCTTAACGGAAACCCATGTGGAAGCAGCGCAGATAAGCAACTATGACTCACTCTTCAAAGCCTTTATTACATTCTGGCAACCGGCAAGCAGATGTAGTCGTTTCGGTCGAGCAATTGGCGGCACAGTTATGGGCGTAAGCCGGAAGCTGGCGGAGAAAAATATACAGCACAGGCACGAATCGCATTCTGGAATTCAGCAGTTAAAGATCCAAACTCCACACAGCTTATACACCATAATCCCCTTATACCTCAGAGCGGCGACTTGGGCATCAGATCTCGAACAGATTAAGGACTTACTCGAAAATGAAATTGAAAATACAATCCTGATTGGTGACACCAATTCGCGTATTGGGCGCGAGCAGCAATTTTTGGATGAGGTCACGTTAGAAGCGTTTACAAATGGAGCGGATACCAGACACTCCAAAGACGTAACCGTTAATGCAAACGGAAGGAAATTCTTGGAGTTCGCAGACAACAGAGGACTGACTATTCTGAATGGTCGAACAAAAGGGGACATGGATGGAAACTTCACCTTTATAAATAAGAACGGCAGCTCAGTTATCGACTTCTGTGCGGTTGATAGTGCGATTTTGGAAAGTGTATTATCTTTCGAGGTGGAGAGCACAATCTGGTCTGATCACATGCCTATAGTTCTCAAAGTCGCCATCTTGGGATCTACAACGCCGGAGAAGAAACTGAAATTGTTGCCGAAATTATCCTGGAGCAACCAAAATGAGAACGAGTTAGGGACCTGAAAATTGAAAAGCAGGACTTAACTCTTGAGGACATAACATCCGCAATCAAAGGTGCAGCACGCTGCAACACTAGCAGCGCCTCAATACATTTTAACAACAAATGGTTCAATTGGAAATGCTATAAGAAGAGACAGACTGTATTTGCCGCGTTTAACAGCTTCAGAAAATCGGGGTTGGCAGAAGATAAACGGGCTTATGTAACTGCTCAACAGGAGTACAAGGTTGTGTGTGTAAACAGTAAACTCGACTATGACCAGGGCCTTGAAGCACGAATAACTCTGATAAAAGATAGCAAAGAGTGGTGGAAGATAGCCAGAGAAATCAGAGGAATTGCCCCAAAAATAGGGACCGAAGTTGCTGCATGGGACTTTAAAAGACATTTCGAAAACCTTCTGAACCCTAAACAAAGCGCTATGAACATTCAATTTGCATCGACCTATGTTGAGGATCCAGACCTAGATAGAACGATTACAATGGAGGAATTCAAAATAGCACTTGCCAAAGCCAAGCCCAACAAAGCTCCAGGAGAGGACAGAGTACCCTACGAGTTTTTTAAAAATGCCCCCATTGAGATGCTTGAGGAGTTGGTGACTATATACAATAGAGAACTTAATGGCAACAGTCTTGAGAAAAGTTTCATTAACAGTATAATTTTCCCAATTCATAAAAAGGGGGATATAAATAATCCAACAAACTATCGTGGCATTTCTTTTATGAATTGTGCAGCGAAGCTTCTAATGAGCATACTGACGACCAGGCTAACAATGTGGGTAGAGAAGCACAATAAACTTAACGAATTCCAAGCTGGCTTTCGACGCGGATATTCAACGGTTGACAACATTTTTAACTTGGCCTCCATTGTACGAATCAATTTCGAGGAGAAGAAAAAAGTTTACGCTTACTTTGTGGACTTCAAGGCTGCTTTTGACCGAGTACCTCGTCAACTTCTTCTGTACAAGCTACAACGACAAGGTGTGTCGACCAAGATGATTCGATTTATAGGAAAAATATACTCGCAAACGAACTGTGCAGTTTGGACAGGAGAAGAACTCTCGGAGAGTTTTCAAACAATGAATGGCGTAAAACAAGGATGTCTTATGTCACCACTGCTTTTTGCGCTGTACCTGGACGATCTTCACGAGCACATAGGAGGTGGCCTGTACATTGAGAACACCAACATAAGGCTGTTATTGTATGCAGATGATATTGTTATCGTGGCGGATAATCCCTCAACACTTCAACAAATGATTCAAAAACTGGAGCTATACTGCACACTGTGGGGGATGGAAGTGAATAAAACGAAGTCCGAGATCATGGTGTTCCGAAAAGGAGGCAGGCTGTCAGCATTAGAAAATTGGACATTTCAGGCAGAACCGGTGAAGGTAGTACAGGAGTACAAATACCTTGGAGTTGTTTTGACGCCAACTATGAATTTCAAAAAACATGTAGCAGCAAGAACGAGAGAAGCGAAAGCGAGTATTAACTCAGAGTGGGCAAATTTCCTAAACAAGGGAACCCTAAATCTAACTGCAAAATGGAAAATATTTAACGCCATCAGCAGAACGGTGCAGTGTTACGGAGCTCAAATATGGGGAGGAGAAATAAGCGACGAGGCAGATCAATTGCAACGCTACTTTATCAAAAGGATACTTAAGCTGCCAGACTGTACGCCGAATTATATTTTAGCAATAGAAGCTGGACTAGAAGATGGGCACATTTACTGCTTAACGCTTCATCTTAAATACTTGGCACGAGCACTATTTGAATATGAAGAATCTCGACTTCCGCATGTCCTGGCTAAGAAAATGATGCGCAATAACTTGGGATGGTTCTCTAAACTTCAAAACTTGTGTCGACAAAATGGAGTTACTATGGAGAGCAACGCATCGCACGCCGGGTGGATCGAAAGCAACTTACAGCTTCTCACTGCGCTAAAAGAAAAGAGCCGAAACCAACATTTACTCAAAGCCTCAGGAAGCGCATTCAGAATATATAAAGATTTAAGCCATGAAGTAGGACCGTCATACTGCAACGAGCTGTTCCGACCAACGGTCATAACCTGGATAATGAAGGCAAGAGGTGATCTGCTATGGTTGAATGGCTGTCCAAGAAGGACTGTTAACAGTGGCATATGCTCACTATGTAACAGCAAGGAGTTGGAAGACATGCAGCATTTTGTGTGGCGATGTCCGGTTCTAAGAGAATTCCGTATGCGGTGGTTTGAGAAAGGCACACTCACAACAGAAGAGGTAGTCATGGCGTTAAATGGAGAAATGGGATGGAAGAATCTGGCTAGATTTACTGAGGGGGCTATATTATATAGAAAAAATATTATTAATAAAGATTTCTAATACAAATGTAATATTAATAATAGATTTTATAATACTTGTAAACGTTGTTTAAACAACAGAGGAAAGGCTGACGGTTACAAACCAAGCTTTATAAATGTTTATTTCTTAAATACGTAAAATAATCTGCAGCTACGAACAATGTATATGAATATGAAAAAATAAACATCATCTATCTATCTATCTATCTCTATCTACAGAATCCCCGGGGATCGGGATTTTATATATATAAAATCGAATTTCGAGAGTGTGGCCGAAATCATAACTTCCTTAGAAGCGAAGGATCTACCATTGGCAAAGTCAATGAATTTATTTATGGACGCTAAAAATATTGTCTATAACATTACTGGTAATTTCGGAAAGGACTTAAAAGAGAAATTTGAAGCCATTTTGAAGAGAAATCCAGATTTTCAAATCATTTCCAAAATTAATAATATTATAAATCTGAGTGCTGAAGATTTGTCTGGACTTGAACCCGTCACAAATGAAAATATCATTAAATATAAATTTGCTCCCATTACTTCCTGTGACGTTGAGCGAAGCTTTTCCGCTTACAAGATGGTTTTTGCAGAGAAACGTCAAAGCCTCTCAATGAATAATTTAGAGAAAATTATGATTGTGTATTGTAATTCCAATTATATTAAATAATTATTAAACATATAACATTTGTTAAGTATCATTTGCTCTACTTAAACATCTGGCAATAATTAAAATTTCAATATATATACCACCTTTTGAATCGGATTTAGATTATTTTTTGATTTGTTTAACATAGGAAATTTTTGCATATTTTGCATATGTTTAAAATATGCTAAACATTATATTATATTTTTGCATATATTTTGCATATATTTTGCATATTTTGCATATATTTTGCATATTTTGCATATTTTGGCATATATTGTGCATATGCATTATATGCAAATATGCAAAAAAAAGTAAAATATGCCTGTAGTTTTCAACTCTATTTTTAATGAAACGAACTTTGGTGTCATCAGTATTTTCCTATCTTAATACTTAAAAAATATGCAAATATGCAAAATCCGAGGTCTAATAATCAATATACATTTTGTAATTATTTACCGCCCCTGCTGCACCTAAAATTTGCTGCCGCAAAAACTTCCCGCCCCTGAAAGTCACAGCCCCCAAAAATTGCCGCCCCTGAAAATTTGCCGCCAGGGGCGGGCCGCCCCCCCCGCGATTTGAAGACCAAAGAAAAATGTTAAAATTTTTAAGTGTGAGTTATTTGAAAGTTTGGATTCAGATGTTAATTTTCAGATTTTTTAAATATTTTTATAATTAATGGCTTTGGATAGCAAGCAATTGAAAATAATTAAATTTTTTAAATATGTAAATTTTCAAATCGACTTTACCCGCGAATTAAGTATATTTCGCCAAAATGCTGAAAATACGTATATACTATTTTACCACAAGGAATACGAAAAAAATGATTTCGATCCAAAAAAAATCCCAGTGGGCGATTTTTCATGGAATCACCCATATATATATACCGTATAGATTGTTTCACCTGGTTTACTTTGCTAGAGTTTCAACAAATTTTGCCGATGTAGGACGACAATATTTTATTGCTGTCTTAGGATTGATAGGTCGGAAAATGCGTTTTTATTTTTATTGGTAGCGTTGTCAAATTTAGAGCTGTTCGGAATTTACCAAAATCTATAGAACTTTTTCTAGAGTATTAAATCTTTGGCACAGACGACAGCTATGCTCCCTCATTTTTAGTTCATTGTTAACTTAGGAGGAAAAAAAATGCATTAGAAAACTCCTTTAAAAGAGTACATTTTTAGGACTTTAAAAGGTATCAATAACTCAATTTTCTCTTTCATAGCATTTGATTTGTTAATCAGGTTAATTGTTGCTGATAACAAATTTTATTATTTAATTTTTAATAACATATTACTTTGGCAATTATACCCGTTGCTCGTACGGTAAAAAGGGTTTTCTAAATTCGAGCAAATGTATGTAACAATAGAAAATGTTGAATAACTCCCACATTTTTAAAGATATCGAGTTCAAATTTATAACTCAAATTTATATTAGCAATAACTATAATCCCTGAAATTTGTATTAAGATCGGATAAAAATAGCCAAGTTAAAAAATTTTCCATACTTTGCAATGTTCACCGCCAGGAAAGCCGGAACGCTCTTTTTCATTTCTTTTCATGAGTAACGGGTATATCGAAGTCGGTTACAGCCGACTTTAACTTACGCTCTCGTTTTTGTAGTGAGACAATCTGCTTAAATAGTTTAATTTACCTTTACTGAATAAAAAATTAAATTTTTAATCAATTATAATCACTTCTTTTTTTGAACAGGTTGAAGACTTGTACGAAGAGATTTTGTTTGAAATTTACAACAATATTGGCTGTGAGACAACCGAGGTGTCCACAAACAGCCTCATCGAGTTTGCTCAAGAAGCATTCAAAATATCAAATTCAACTCATTTAGAGATTCTTGAAGTTGCCAAACGAAAAGAGCCACCGAATATAAGACTAAATGTCGAAATAATAAAGGCCGAGAATTTGCTGTCAAAAGACCCGAACGGACTATCAGATCCGTTTGTAACTTTGTATCTCGAATCAAATGGATCACATCGTTACAACTCATCAGTGAAGTCTGCCACACTAAATCCAATATGGGAGGAACATTTTTCATTGTAAGTTTTTTCATTCTATTTAAATAAACATGAATTCGAATTTGGTTATAATACTTCGTATAAATTAGACAAAATTTAGCTGTTTAAAATGTATTCTAGAAGAATGAGAAGAAATAATCGGCCCCTTCTAAACTACGGGTTTAAAAAAACAAGTAACAAAGTCAGTCACGCCCGACTGTACTATACTCTACACGCAAGAAGGTTTCGATTTAATTTCTACAAATACTAGTTTATAAAAACATTTGTTCTTACTTTAACTTAAATCATCTGCAACTGAAAATCTTTGCATGGGTGGGTTTTTAGAGTATATATTTAACAGCTAATTGGAGATCTTGACTTATTTCACCCACTGCTGGCAATTTTAAGGGTAAGTTTTTAAGAGTCTATCAGCTGTGCTCCGGCTTTCACTTACTTTTGCGATTTGCGATTTCAACAAATTCGTACGAATTTAATTGTAAGTGCTTCCAAATTCGCAACTTTTTGTTATCGATTGTGTTTCATTCCCAATTCGTTTTGCAACACTTCGCGTGGCAAAAGCAGCTGTATCGATCAATTTTATCGGTTATCGCCCCAGCCAAATCGCACTTTGTTGTTGTCAAAGGCTGTTTTGCTGCATGCGCAAATTTAAGTGGGTTAGAAAAAAAATTGTTTATGACAATAGTTTGATCCAAATTGTATAATAGAGTCCACGAAAACAATTTTAAATAGGCACAGAATATTAAAAAAATTAATTTATAGGAAGGCAGTTCTTCTCTCTAGTGACATTTCCCATTTACTTTTCATTTCACGGACTCATACGTCGCCGGTTTTAAATCGGCGAAATTTTGCGATTAACGAATTTCGGAGCAGCTACTTTTGCGATTTAGAGACCAAATCGTAAAATTTTTGCGAAAGCGAAAATGGGAGCATGGCTGTATTTCATTTTTTGACCATTTAGGGCTAGCAAGTGCTTCCGATTTTTGTGTACATTTCCTTCCTTTGTTATTGTTTTTTCGTGTTTATTATTACGCACCTGCAGAAGCGGCGGCTAAACTTTCCTATTGCTTATCCGATCTTTACCAAACCTTCGGTGGATCGTTAAATACAGCCATGCTCCCATTTTCGCTTTCGCAAAAATTTTACGATTTGGTCTCTAAATCGCAAAAGTAGGTGCTCCGAAATTCGCAAATCGCAAGATTTCGCCGACTTAAAACCGGCGACTTATGAGTTCGTGAAATGAAAAGTAAATGGGAAATGTCACTAGAGAGAATAACTGCCTTCCAATGAATTAATTTTTTTAATGTTCTGTGACTATTTGAAACTGTTTTTGTGGACTGCCTTATACAATTTGGATTAAACTATTTACTTAAAGAATTTTTTTCTAACCCTTCCGAGTTTGCGCATGCAGCAAAACATCCATTGCGACAACAAATTGCGATTTGGCTGGGGCGATAACCGATCAAATTATCGATACTGCTGCTTCTCCCACGCGAAGTGATGCTAAACGAATTGGGAATGAAAAGCAATCGATAACAAAAGGTTGCGAATTTGGGAGCACTTAAAATTAAACTCGTACGAATTTGTTGAAATCGCAAATCACAAAAGTAAGTGAAAGCCGGAGCACAGCGGATAATGTTTATTTCTAAATATGCAATTTTACAACACTGTGCAACACTAAAAAGTTGATACGGTCGAGACCAAAAAATTCTGAAAGGGTATGATAGTAGTACAAAAACCTTCCGTGGGTTTGGTCTGGTTAGCTGCCGATTTCTTTTTATAGCACTTTGAAGTTTTAAGCATATGATTGGGACTTGTAACTCCCTATCTCGTAAACTATTTGGAATTTCGCTTTGACGTCTGAAAAGAAGTTGTTGCTCTTGACTTGGTTTACAAAACATTTCTAAGTAACAATTCAAAATAGTCTCAAAATTGCAAAAATGTCGTAAATTCATCATGTTTTCCCCTCATTTTGTACTGTTTTTCAACTTTTTCTTGAAAACTATAACGAATTTGACCAAGCAATGAAGGACGAAAAAGTAGCATAGACTAACGTATACAATCGGTTAGAACATACCAACTTCATTCGAATGGTCCCTCATATAGTTAAAGACCCTAAAAGATGAATAATTTCAACCAAAACTCGAAAAAGTACAGTTTTTGGTAGAAATTGGCTGACACTATAAAAAATTTCGATTGTTTTGTATTAAATCAATAAAATTGTCAAAAAATATAACTTAAAAAATGTAGCTAAAGAAATTTAATTTATTTACTTTTTTACCGATAAAATTCGTTTTTTTCGAAATTTTTGACAGTTTTTCATGCTTTTGGTCTTTTTACTATATCAAAGAGTACTTAAATGAAGTGTGTTCGTACTAACGGTTAATGTTTACCTACATTACTTGTCCAAATTTGTAACGGATTTCAGGAAAAAGTTGAAAAACTGAAAAAAGTTGTGAAAAATTGATTTTTTTGGACATCTTTTGTAATTTTAAGTACCAAGACGTAATTTTTTTGATTTGCTACTAAGAAATGTTTTGTAGGCCAAGCCAAGAGCAACAACTTTGCTAAAGACACAAAAGCAAAATTCAATATAGCTTACGAGATATGAAATCATTAATCCTACACTGAAGCTGAAAAGTTCAAAGGTCAATAAAAAGAAAACGGCAGCTAATCAGACCAAACCCATGCAGCTATTTTATACTACCATCACACCCTTTCAGAATTTTTTGGTCTCGACCGTATCAACTTTTTTGAGTTCAAAAATGTGTCACAGTGTAACCAGCCGTAAGGTCAGCTACACTCCCCGAAATTTAATTAAAGCCACCTACATTGTTTTCAAAAAAATATGTTTAAAAATTTGTAAAAAATTTATTTTGTCAAAAAATTTTAAATCAATTTTGATTTAAGCACAGTACGGAGTACTCAATAAAGCGCTCGCGAACGAAAAACTCCATATAAAAAAAACGTTGTAAGACCACACGCAAAGCGTTTGACGCCAGACGTTTTACGGTGTGTACGGAGACAAACGAAACGTCGATCTAAACGAACATCAAACTCGAACTTCGAACTCTGAATATGTGGATGGTATTAGCAGCTGTTCGAGTCTTTCTTGGGCGCCCAAAGTAATTAAATTTATCTATTTTGACGCTCAGAAGCAAAAAAAGATCCGAAATGAAGGGTGTGCGTAATAATAATTTGAAGAGCCTTCATGAGGAAGAACAAATTGCACTGATAAATTACGTTGAGTCAAAGATAAGTATTTGGAACCTCACCAATAAATACAATTTTGATGCAGTTGAGAGCCTCCAGCAGCAGTCCACAAAGATCTGCAACAACCATGTCCGGGATAAAAGCAACAACGGTAAAAATTTTTTGATTGCACAACACCAGCTTCGTATTGCGGCTGGAGAGGATGTTTCGTTTTGGCACCAAGTGCTGTTCCAGCAATTCGAAGAGGCAAATAAAACTGTTGGCGCGCATATGGAAGATTTGATGACGTCCCTCGTCATAACGGGCGTGACAACTGTGCTGACTCCCAGTCCTTACCTTCTGAACCAAGCCTGGGGCTTTCTGAGTTTTAAATTGAGTCTCGAAGTGGAGGTCTATATCAACCGGAATTGTAATGTCCAACAGTTTGCTTTTCAAATGGCTATCTGGGAGACTCCGGTCCGCTGGGGGCGCTAGTCGGGAGCCACCAGCCAGGGTATCGTGATTTTAACGTATCTATTGATGCCATTCTGTGTGAAGTACATTAGATCTTAGAATCTGTCTTCGCAATATCAGAATACTCATAGCGCAGGCAAATCTTCCCATATTTCTCCCTTTCCTCAAACAAGGCAACTGAAACATTGAGGGATGCTTCTGGCATCCTCATCCTTATCTCTCTTCCAATACGATTTGTGAGGGAGAGGTGCACCCTGGCTACACCCTTCACTATCCGTTTTTCATAATCTGTATTTTGTTGTTGATGATTTTAAATTCTTATCAATTTTTATAAGCAAATCGCATTTGAAAACCGTGTTAGATTAACTTAAAAATCCCATTTTTAGCATTTTTTTGCGGTTTTGGCATTTTTTGGCTATCTTATCACACTAATTTGTTTTTAGGTTCCACATGCAACAATAAATGTCTCGCCCAAACAGTTTGGAGTACTCCGTACCGTGCTTTAATGTATGATAAATATTTATTAAAAAAAAACACTTGCTCCAATAAGTTTAAATTTTCCTTTGTGTTCCTGCAACCTCCAATCTTGCATATCCGATTGTGATAGCTAAAAGCGATCCAAAACAGCACAGAGCCAATAGTCCTGATAAGCCAATAAGCCCTTAAATGACTAATGGCAGACTTTTATGGCAGATTGAAAAATACCCAAAACGTATACTGCAGAGGTAGATCCACCGAAACTGCTCTACACTCCCTAAGGCTCTTACGGACAGAAGAACTAATGATTTCGCCACTTTAACTTTTTGCAGGTAATTTCAAAAACAATCTATGGGCCCATTCAGCATATAATTACGAATTACGATTTGTGATTTATAAAGGAGTTTGAACTAGATCGGATGAAAAACAAACAAGTTTCATACAACAGTTTTCCGCGAATTTTCCACATTTGCCGACAGAATTTTCCAAAATCCGTTCTTAGTACTCACTTTCAGCATAAGATAAAACTACTGTGAAAATCTCATCTTCCTATCTTTTATGGTTTAGGCTGTGCGACGGTCACCAGTCAGTCAGTCAGTCAGACAGTCAGTCAGTCAGTCAGTCAGTCAGTCAGGTTGAACTTTTTTATATATATAGATTACAGTAAGATGAGATATCGACTTGAAATTTTGTATATAGCTATATAAATATACAAAATTTCAAGTCGATATCTCAACTGGAAGTATTTTTGGCCACCTTCTCTATACATGACCGACCACTGTGCAATGGGAGAATTTACAAGCATATTTCTAGCCGAAGTATGTCCAATCTCCCGGTGTGTAGACCTGAATATGGGAAAGAACTACCATAATAGAGAAATAGCTATCCTCTCGGATATGCAAGCGGCGCTCAAAGCGTTTGGCAGCAATAAGTACACCTCTAAGCTAGTCTTAGAGACAAAGAACAAATTGGACCAACTAGGCAGCAGGAACAACCTGACCCTACTATGGATGCCGAGACATAACAATATCCCCGGAAACGAATTGGCCGACGAACTGGCACGCAAGGGTGAGGGTGCAGCCACCCCAATGTCCTCAGGATTCTGACAGGGCTCTACACAGGTCACTGCAGAATGCGGAGCCACATGTACAAGTTGGGAATAACATACACCCAACTTTGCAGATATTGTGAAGAGAAGGAGGAGTCCTCTGAACATATACAAATACATTCTAGCACACTGCGATGTCCTAGCAAAGCGAGTTTGGGAACCGAGTTAGAACCCACCGAAATCCTGGCTTTTGTACAGGAAATAGGGCTGCTAGGAGAGTTGAACACTCATTAGGGCGGCACAATAGACCAAAATTGGTCGCGGTGCACCACTCCCCAACAACAAATAATAAAAATAAAAGGTGGGTAGGTATTTTTGGCTGGCCCCATGTATGGGGGCCACACATAGACCTTACGGTCCATAGTGAGGCCGGGTGCTTTTAAGGGTACAATTTCCTTTAGAAATCCTGGATGATCTTTGACGTTTTGGCAAATGCCAATAGTTGTTTGGGGGAACTCTTGGCCGCCTGTTCCAGAGAGGTGAAACTTGGGGAGTGCAGATGTTTTAATCTTGTCGTGGCGATTGCTGGGCAGCTGCAGATGAGGTGTTCTAGAGTTTCTGCTACTCCAGGTTCCTTACATTTCCTGCAGGTATGTGCTGTCGTAATGCCTAGCTTTATCGCATGAGCGGCTGCTAGGCAGTGACCAGTTAATATGCCTATAAGCAATCAGCAGTCTTTTCTTTAAAGATGCAGCGTATAGTGCGTGAGATTTTTTGTTTTTCTTGCACATAATTTTAGAGTTTCTGCCATTTCGTTTTCATCAATGCCCTGGTGGCTGGGAATCCAGTAGATTTGCACCTTGCTGGAGGTGCTGTGGGAATCTATTGCTTCTCTGCTTGCCAGAACATTTTTGGAGTTGATGGAGTTGATTCTGCCAATTCAGCTGCTTTCCTTATAGCAAAGACTTCCGCCTGGAATATGGTGACTTGTTTTGGCAGTTTGTAGGAGAGCCTCAATTCCGGCTTCTTGCAGTATACGGCGGCTCCGACTCCTGAGGCCATCTTTGAGCCGTCCGTGAAAATGTGCGTTGCTTCCTGAGCCAGTCCTGTACGCCAGTCTTCTGGTCCCAGTAATGCTGATGCGACTGTGAATTTGGGTTTTGGGATCTTGTAATACTGTTGATCTCCCTACCCACTGTGCTGTGTCCTTAGCTTTCTAGCGCAATGGTGCGTGCCGCGCAAAGACGGGTACTCCTATGCGCAAGGAGGCGTGCTTGGATGTCCAGGGGTTGACACATAATATAATATGTGTTCCACTCTTCTGATGGAGTCGACCTCAGCGCCCCCGGTATGCACCCAGTGCATGCCGCTGGGCCTTTTCCGTCCTTTCCGCTTTAGATATGTGGACTTTTCTGTGGCTTGCCACCATACCAGTATACCGTGTAGTAGTATCGGTCGTATAACTGATATGAAGAGCCAGTGCGTTAGTCTTGGTGATAGGCCCCAAGTGCTGCTTAGCATCTTCTGTGATGCGTATAGCGCATTGGTTGTCTTTTTCACCCTTTCTTCCACATTGAGTCTCCAGGATAGATTGCTATCGATTACTACTCCATGGTATTTTACTTTATTTTTTGGCTTAAGCGTTGTTCCATTTATCGTGGGTGGAGTCGATTTCGGTACCTTGTATCTCTTGGTAAAGAGAATGAGGTCCGTCTTCTCCGCATTGATGCTAAGTCCGGCTGCTGTGGCCCACTTCAGTATCTCTTTGAGAGTAGAGTCCATGATTGAGCTGAAAGTCGATGGACATTTTCCCATGATAATTATGCTTATTTGGTCGGCATATGCGGTTATCTTGGGTGCTTTCCTGCGGAATTTTCGAAGTAGTTCATTGACCACAAGGTTTCATAAAATAGGTGACAGAAGTCCGCCCTGGGGCGTTCCGCTATGTGCCTCTCTTGTCATGGTTGTGGTATCCCACTCGGCTTGTACTCTTCTGCAGCTCAGCAGGTTATATATCGAGGAGTCCAATGCCCTGTGTGTATTGCTATGGCTCTTAGGCTTCGCATTATTCCTTCTGTAGTGACGTTGGTAAATGCACCCGAATTATCAAGGAATGCTTCCAGGAATACAACGCGTGCTGTCCTCCAGACCACAGGTACATAGCTCCACCTCGAGCAAGCTACAAAAAGGGATTGTAGCCAAGGGACGATTGCGCCGTCGTATCTGTCTCAGTGACTACAGTGCAGCCTGGAAAGTGCGCATCAAATAGAGCGCATGTCTCTTCCGTGCTGCTTTCCGCCCAGTGTCCATCGTTCGTTTTCAGCTGACTCTGCATGGGAGGCTGCTTTGAAAGCAGTTTCCTGAGTCTACCTGTTTCGGAAACTTTCTTGCATTTCTTAAAGATTATTTGCTTATCCGCTTGTTTGGGGAGTTTGAAGCATTCTTGCATGTCCTTCCTTTCGCTCTTTTAGCGCTGGGGTCCCCCGGGGGGTGGTTGACGACGAGTGGTTGCTGTCTCCTGCTTGCCTCCTGCTGTCTCCTGCGAGCTCAGCCTGTGGGGACTCTTGCTCATGAGCCATGTAGCAGGATGCCAATAGTATTGGCTCATCATCGTCACCTTCCAGGACCACAACTGTGATGTCATCTGGGCTGTAACTAAACATAAGGTAAGCGTAGATGCCTTTTCTTACCAGAGTGGCGGCTTAGCCCTGAGCCATCTTCCCGAATCTTGGGTACAGCAAATCATCGGCCTCCTTGTTGATCTGGCTGGAGCACCATGTGCTGCCCGTTCTTGTCGGGCTTAGCAACGTGTAGTACTATCCAGTCAGTTATTGGCACGTTAACAGCTTCAACGCCTGCTCCTTTGGTTCAACCCTTGGGAAGTGCACTTTCGCTTTCGGTAATGACGGAATACATGTTCTGTCAACCACCTACAGCTGGTCACCCTCCCTTGGGCTTTTTATGACTGCAACGACGCTTGTGACCCACTTTAGGTTAAGATCGTCCATACACTTGAGGATCTTGACTCCAAACACCCAGCCTGCTCAAACGTAACTGAATGCGCTGCTGGGTCGTCCAGGGTCATTTTGCCGAAAGGGTCGCTTTTGTCGACGAGGGCTACGGTGTGATGCCGTTTTGCCACGTCACTGACTGACTCCTTTGTAAGCAGTTTTTCTTTTGGGGTGGACCTTGGTGGAGCCTTGGCAATTTGCTGGCTGGGTCCTCCGCCTTCGCTGGCTCAGTTGAGCGCAGCCACTTGACAGCCAAGCTCTGCTCCACCTTATTGACGTATAATGCGGAGGTGGCTTGCATCGCCAGTTTCTCCGCAACCCTCCTTAATTTTTTGCTCGGCTAACGCGATTTGATTTTGAGTGCCGCCTTATGTTGGGCCTTCTCTCGCATGCCTTCCTTTGTCTTACCTTACAGGAGGTGCTAGAACCCGCCTGGACTGAGGAAAGCAGCAGCTTTTCCTCGGCCTCAGTAGTTATTGAGTCGCCGTGCGACTCGCAGTCCGAGTCTGCATCGACTGCGATACCACGCCACTCGTTGGCTCTTGTCGTTGTTGTGGCAGTAGTAGTACAACTGTCTTGGCATGCTCTAACCGCGACAGAGGGTGTGACCGCTGGCGACACGAAGAAGGGAGATCTCCCCACCGTGCCCGCCGGTGGTAGCAGTCACGTGTTCCACCGACGTTTGGGCTGATACCCCGGCCCGAGTTTGGTCTTTTAGGTTTTGCATTTATAAAAGGATCCCATGATGGTTACTATTTGTTCTTGGGTACCACCCCATAGCATTTTATGCCTACTGCCAGGCACCTCGTAACAATGGCTCTGGCCCAACTCTACCCAACTTAAGCTGGATGGTGCTGGCCATTACCTTAGCTAGACACTGCATTTAAGTAAGACGCGCAAGTCACATTAAGTGTAGCTCGCTTTAAGACTGGGAGGGTTCAATTAGAGGATTTCCGTCAGCTTTAATCAGCCTTATATCATAATAAACTCTCGAAGTTTTGGTGTTTTGGTTTTGACCATAGCTCTTAAATATTTTTCAACGGGTTGTGCCTCGCTTGGTATGCTTATCACGCTCATCAGCTCTCGCTTGAATCTGCCACAGCTCGCTTAAGACACAGTCCAATTCACATTCACACTATAGTCCAATCCACGCTAAAGTCCAATCCACACGAAAGTCCAATCCGCACTAAAATCCAATCCATGATTCAATTTATTTGAGAAAGTTGAAGTTACATTTATGAATATATGCTGCAATCGCGTTCACTGTCCAATCAATCTTTTTATCGAAATGTTCCTCACACACTCGCTAACATGCTTTCGGAGGAGCTTTTAAATTGCAAGATGCAAATTCCTTTGCAAATTTTCATCTTTGGGGAGTTCGAAAGATAGCTTTTTAATATATTTTTGAAAGTTGCCTTTTTAGGCATTTAAGCCAACATTGTCCATTGATATCGTAAAACTTTTTCGTGCTAGAATAGTTTTGAAAATTGACTTTTACTCAGCTTAAAAGCCTCCCTCATTCCCCGGCCCGCGATGGTCTAATATTTGTTAAACTGTGTAATGATTTTTCCCTATGTGGGTAATACAGTCGTTATTGAAAAGACACAAAAACTCAAACAAATGTACAAGTCAGGAAACAAAAAAATAGATCGCTTACATATGTTGAAAACCCGCATTGACCTACATATATCTACAAGCTACGACATCAAACACACATACAAAAAACTGCGCTCGCAACACATTGCGTAGAAAGAAAAAAAAAAAGAAAAAATCGACCCGCCTAATACATATATATACTTTGGCGCTGCGAAATAAGGCCCCAATGAAATAAGGCCCAAAAAAAAAAATGAAATAAGGCCACAAAAATTTATATGGAAAACAAAAACAACGATTTTTTCTCAAATTTGGAGTGTTATTTCATTTTTTTGGGGCTTTATTTCCTAAATAAAATTTCAAAATGAAATAAGTCCCCAGAAGAAGAAATGAAATAAGGCCCCAAAAATTAGTTTTGCGGTCTTATTTCATTTCGCGGAAATAAGACCCCAATTTTTAATATGATTTTTTTGGGGTCTTATTTCATTTCTCTTATTTTGGCTGATATATGGAAAAAAAAAATTCCAATAACGGTTAATTTTCTTATCTGCCTGCGTTTTCTGACTTAGTATTTGATGCATTTTTGTACAGTTGTGCAAAAGTACCGTTTTACAATTAGTTCAGTGATAAGCTTTTGAGTATGTTGGTCAGTTTAGTGATTTGCATTGTGTAAAGCAGACGTTCAAGTGCGAGATAAAATTATGAAGTGCGAAAAAATTGTTGCATTACGGCGAACTGGAAATTTGTTCTACGTCAAAGAACAGAAAATGCTGTATTTTGACAAGGTAATTATATTGTCTATTTTAAAAAATCTTAGCGCCGCAGACGAAATTTTTTTGATATGAAAACTTTTTATATTATATCAAAAAAATTGTGGCAATCTAAGCGCCGCAGTTTTTGTAAAAAATTTTTTATAAGCACAAAAATCCGAGCGATTTAAATTTATTACATTTTTTTATTGAATAAGCAATAAAGGGGTGTTATTTCATTTTTATATTTGGGGCCTTATTTCATTTCAGTTTGGGGCCTTATTTCATTTCAGGGGGCCTTATTTCATAATTTAAATTGGGGTATTATTTCATTATGAAATAACTCCCCAAAGGGGCCTTATTTCATTTTATCGTTTGGGGACTTATTTCATTGGGGACTTATTGCCTGCAGCCATATACTGTATCCTTCTTCCTCTTTACCTATCTTTCTTACTTAAATACTTTCACATTTGTCTTTAGAAAATCGAACAATTTTATTATGCACTTAATATTAAATTTCTATTTTCTTGTTTTTTACAGGCCAATAGCAGAAAGTCCACGGGAAGAAGTTTTGATTATCGAAGTATGGTAAGTATCATGGCAACAGTTTTAGGGAGCAAACACAACAACCACCTGAGGTGTGAAAAGTTGATCTCGTCTTAGACCCTCCTAAAATATATGTGGCCCTATCTCTTATATTCTCCGAGATAGTCGCTTACATACAGACAGATGGACTAAATTGCGTTTTTTTTAGCTCAACACAATAGTCTTTTTAGATCTGAACCAAAAACTCTGTTGGGTGGTATTCATTGTGTTGAATTTAAAAAAAAAACCCAATTTAGTTAAATTTAGTTTTAAATCGAAATCAGTCTGATAATGTCAATACGGATTGCACTGATAAAAATTGCATCTTCGGTTTCGTTCGAAAACGTATTATTAATTTATTTTCCCATTTTGAAGGACACTGTTGGGTTAAGCTTTGGGATATATGAGTCCTTTGCGGCAGAGCACAAATTTACTTATTTTAAAAATTAAAGGGCCATATAAGTATACCAGAAAGTCTCTAAATCAGGGACCGCAATCAAAAAATCCCAAATTAATGATTATTCATTAAATTTGATCATTTCACTCATACCATAGTGCTCATTTTTGAGTTTTACTGAACACCTGATGTCAGTATTTCTGTTCCTTATTAGCCTCCTTTTCTTATTTTTATTGCACCACGTAAGCAAGTTTTTGTGTCTGGGTTGTCCCAAGAAACTACTTGCGAGATTTCCGCGTGTTTTTGCGTGCAAATCCTCAGAAAGTGTTTCCATTACAAAGTTGAGCTTTTCCCAGCCTCGTGATGTAGCTTCCTTGCCTTCTAGTATTCCATCTGAAGCATTTCCAATCATATGTGACCCTGAAATTGGGCTGCCAGATATGCTTGACATGACTTTAGGCCAAGGAATCGGGTAAGGCCAATGCCCCCAGCTTACCCTATTTTAGTACATCCTCAACTCTAATATGGTTTTAAAAAACTAGTTCCGTCCCTCTGGTCTTTTGACTGCACGCTGCTAACCGACTGGATCAGATGACTACTTCTTGTTGCTGCCTTAGAAATGATCGATAGCAAAGTTAATGAGAAAAACTGTTTTGTTGTCAATTTTACCGCTCTCACGGTTATGGGTAATATTAAATGTTTTAAGGCTGATCTGCGAAGTTTGGGTTATATTAAATGTTTTAAGGCTGATCTGCGAAGTTTGGTCAAAGTCGCTTACCGTTGAGACCAGCTTTTTTAAGTGTAGCAAAACTTCGGCACGGACGAAGTTAGCTTTGCCTTTCTCGTTTTTTACTCTTTTTGTTAATTACCTCCCCACTATAATCTCTAATTCTCGAATACTTATGTACGCCAATGATATAAAACTTTTTTTTATCTTTTAATGACCCAAAGCATTTTATTAGATTGCAAGATAATTTAAGCTCCTTGCAGTCCAGGTGCAATTACCACCTTAACTGCTCCAAGTGCATGTGTATGATTTTCCACCGTTGCAAACCTTCGCTAGTTACCTATTCGATTGGCAATGAACAGTTGCGAATATCTACTGTGCTTGATCTTGGAATTCTCTTTGTCCCCAACTTGAGAATTTTTATCCTCATATCTCCTCTATTTGTATACCCGTTACTCGTAGAGTAAAAAGGGTATACTAAAGTCGTGCAAATGTATGTAACGGGCAGAAGGAATCATTTCCGACCATATAAAGTATATATATTCTTGATCAGCATCAACAGCCGAGTCGATATAGACATGTCCGTCTGTCCGTCCGTATGAACAAACAGATCTCGAAGATGGTTAGAGATAGAGGTTTGACATGTATGGGACAAATGTTTCTTTTATCTGCACGCAGATCAAGTTTGTTTCAAATTCTGGCCACGCCCCCTCACGCCTCCGAAATTCGGAAAAAACGTTTTATCTCCTACAGTTTTGAAGATAGACGATTCGTACCTTCTAGAGATAGTTAGTAATTAGCAAAATAAATCGATTTGCCGAAGAAATAATAAAGATCGGATGAACGGTTCTCAAGTTATGAGCAAAAATGTGAAAAATATCCGAGTTTAAAAAGTGTTGCATACTTTTCAGATGTTCACCCTAAGGAACGCAGGAAAACTGTTAAACATGTTTTTTCATGAGTAACGGGTATATCGAAGTCAGTTAGAGCCGACTTTAACTTGCGCTCTCGTTAATAGAGCAAATGGTGTACTTGAGTTCATTAAACGTTGGTCGAAGGAATTTAATGATCCATACACCACAAAGCTTTTGTACACTGCTCTAGTCCGCCCTGTACTTGATTGCTGCTCGTCCGTCTGGTGTCCACAGTATAAAAAGCATATAGATCGTGGTGAATCAATTCAGAAGCAATTCTTGCTTATTGCCCTACCTTTTTATAACGTATGCATAATTTTGTTGACAGACTGTCGACTTTAATAATAAATATACATTCGGGAATTAATAATATTGTCTGAGTGAAAAAACAATACTTAAAACATATTAATTATTTGGTGATCAATATTTTTTTACTCAAAAATATTACTCAAGATGATGTAACAGCCATTTAAAAAGTAGCTGAGAAAAAAATTTCGTTTTGGGCCCAATAGGTATAGAAAAAAAATATAACAGCGATCAGATTTCATTTAGTGGACGCGCGCTCGCCCTCAAAATCGAAAATTTTAAATATATGGGAAATAAAGGGGACTAATTTCGGATTAGTCTCTAAAATTTAAAAAATATTTTATGTGTTATTTCTTTTTAAATCCTTTTAGGTCAATATCATAGCAACCTTTAAAATAAAAATGTTGAATATTTTGAGCGTAATCTTGGTCAGAATCAGATCTAAACAGCCAATTTTTCTCATTATACCCTGTTCCCATTAAAAATGGGAAAAAGGGGATCATGAAGATTTGCAAATGTATTTAACAGGGAGAAGGAAGCCTTTGCGAACTTATAGTGTATATATATTCTTGATCAGCATCAACAGCCGAGTCGATTTAGCCATGTCCGTCTGCGTCCTGTCTGTCCGTCTGTCCGTCCGTCTGTCTGTATGAACACGTCGATCTCAGAGACTGTAATTGATGGAGCCACAAATTTTGGCATGTATATAGGTGTATACTGTACCCACATCGAGTTTGTGTACAGTACGGTGTACACCGTACCCAGATCAAGTTTACTCCAGGTTTGGCACATTCCTCCTTCTAACCGCGAAAAACTGTCAGAGCTACCATTTTGAAGTTATAACCTAGTGACTCAATATATATTGAGTTAGGCCCAACATCTATCTATTCTGTGTATTAGAATGAGATCCGAGCAAAAACGCCGAAGATATGCAAGTGCGCCTGCCCATTTATATATTTATTTATTACTAATTTCTTGATTCATAGTGCTACAAGGATAACCTTTTACGTTAGTGCACTAGTCACATACATTAAAAAAACATTAATCCTACTTCTACTAAAACTTAACCTAATACATAATTAATTATTAATATTATTATTAATATTATTATTAATATTATTATTGAATGAACTTGTAAAATGTAAATGTTGGCTCTACAGCTCCTCCAACGGGGCCAGCCAAGCTTCTCTCAATCTCTTGGCGTGTGTAATTTAAACTTAACTTAAATTTTTCGCACAAGAGAAAGGGACCTACAGTTTAACGCCGGATCCGACCGGCAAAGTTTGAGAATTTGCTTTTTCATGGCTAGTTACTTCACAGATGGCGCCAATAGCGGTGAAGGTGACCGTATGTGTAAAAGAAAGAAAAAACTGTTTACTATTAGATGTTCAGAGGCGGGATCGAACCCACGACCTCCCGTCCAGCAGTTCAGCACACTAACCACTGGGCCACATACAACTTGTATTTGAATATAATTATTAATTTTCTACAATTCAAAAATTCTTTTAGTTTTACCCTAAATTTCGTTGCGTTACTAACTATTTTTATTTTTGTAGGTAATTGATTCACAGACGAACAGTGTGAACAAAAAATTGTCGCTCTGAACAAGTAAATTTATGACGTATGTTGTTTATGTTTTTGGTTCTAGCAGATGTGCTGAAGCATAATTCAACATATATATAGCTTGGTTCTTTCGTGCAAATTACCCTGTGCAAAAATACCATGCTCCTGAAATTAGTCCAAGACTTAAAATTAAGATCATAGATTTGTGTGGCAAACCCCGTAATGTGTTCTCTTCGCTTGACATTGTAGACGTATCTAGCAATGCTATTGAAAGTTACATTAAGCCTACGGTGAGAAGCTGTATCACAGTTGCCAAATATATCAATTCCATAGCAGAGCGTGGGTGACAGATATGTTTTTTCTATCAATAGTCTAAGGTCGATGGTAAAAACTGCTGGGTCAATAAGAGCTGTCTTAGAAGTCTAAATGTCTTTCCAGTGGCATTAATCACATGATCACTCCATGATAGAGTGTTGTTAATAGCTATGCCAAGATTTAGCGCCTGTTCAATATAATTAATTGGTGTGCCGTTAACGATTAAGTCCGGCAGGCTTTCAGTGGTCAGCGGTTTTTTGTATATAACAATACACTTACATTTTGGCGGATTAAGTGGTAAACCATTACAAACAGCCCATCTGCTAAAATTAGATAACTCGCTATTACATAGATTTACACATTTTTTAATTCTGTCTAAGGGACAACTGACATAAAGCTGGACATTATCGGCATACATCTGAACATTACAGTTAGATAACGAAACAGGGAGATCGTTTACATACATTGAGAAAGAATGGACCCAGAATTGACTCTTGAGGTACGCCACGTTTCAAAGAAAAGACTGCCTGACTTTTTGTTGTTTTCTTCTACATAGGTCGAAGACATAAGTTTGATGGCAGTTTCAGAGAAATTAAAAAATTTAGCTAGTTTAGTACACAAAATGTCATGGTTTACCGTGTCAAAAGCTTTGCTAAAGTCAAGTAATGTCAGAAATGTTACCTGACTGTTATCAACTTGCTTTCGAATATCTTCGGTGACCTTTATTAATGCCGTGATACAACTTCTGTGCTTCCGAAAACCGGATTGCATATTACTTAGCATTGGACTTACGCTTAAAAATGTACTAGTCGGCTGTAACATAAGATGCTCAAATACTTTTGACATGAAGGGAAGTATAGATATCGGTCTATATTCGTCATTTGCCTTTGGTAATGGAACTATTTTAGCTATTTTCCAATTTTCCGGAAAAGTTGAAGTCGTAAACGCATTGTTGCAGACATATGTTACATGCAGCCATGTTCTCAATTCCACTTCCACAAAAGTTTTGTGATTTGAAGTCCAAATCTAGTACTAAAACCGGTTTTAAATCACAAAAGTTTTGTGAAAGTGGAATTCAGAACATGGCTGATGATTAATGATTTTTGGTAAGATAAGCTTAAAAAATTTAGGATGCATTTCATCCAACCCAACAGCATTCGACTTCATTTTAAGGACGCATTCAAGAACATCACATGGGTTCACACACATAAAACTAAGGCTTTTATCCCAGGTATTATTAACTACAACATCTAGGTAGGGATTACTAATAGCTTCAGGTACATTCGATTGCAAAAATTTAAGGTTAATTTTCTTTGAGGTAACTGTTTTTCCAATTCCCAATTTTTTTTAGCTCACCCCATTTTTGATTGGTGGATATTGCACTTTGGAATTTACAAGAGTATTGGTTACTTTTTGCAGAATAAATCATTTTATTTACTATGCTTCTGAGCTTTCTGAATCGCTGAAAGTGCTCAGAAGTCTTATACCTTTTCCACTTTTTATAGGCAGCGTCTCGTTCAGCAATTTTTAATGAAATGTCCCGCGTGAACCAAGAATTGTGTCTGTGATTACTAACCCTTCGATTCAGTGGTACTGTCTTTTCATAAATGCTATTGATGAGTAAGCACAGTTGACTTAATTGGGAATAAACATATATAAATGAATAAATTGAATTCCAGCCACACCGATCTAAATGGTCAATTAGTAGCATTCTGTCAATGTTTTTGAGGCCTCTATACCACACGGTAGCGTCGCTTTGAGAGGGATTAAAGTCATATGTTAGGAATATAAGGTCATGTTTAGAAAAAATTGGTACTGCAACCTGGTCATAATGAAGAATTTGATCAATATCACTGACAAAGAAAACGTCGAGAAGGGTATCAGTCGTATTAGAGAAATGCGTGGGCAAAGAGGAATTGACTAGTTGTAAGCCTAAGAAAGACATTTCGGAAAACAAATGTCGTTCCCTTAGCATGTTGCTATTAAGGTCTCCAGTTATTATTACGTCAGTAAACCTTAGAGATAGTGAGCTGATTAATTAAATCACATCTGAGAAATCAATTGAACGATGCGGTCTATAGATGCAACCAATAAGCAGACTTGTTTGACTTCCCTGAGCGGCTACTTGCAACAACAGATATTCTATAGCACTTTCTGATGGTTGCCTGCATACCACTTAAGCTTTTAGTTTTTTATTAACGAATATAGCAACTCCTCCTGCGTGGCTTTGTCTGTCAGATCTGTAAATTTCAAATCCATCACATGTAATTAAGACATCACTTAGTTGAGGGACGAAGCATGTTTCTGACACACAAATAATATCAACATTTGACTTAACAAACAAATACCTAAACTCATCTATTTTGCCAGTAAGACTTTGTGCATTTATATGACAAATATTCAGTCCATTTTTTTGCTTAGCAAGAACCCTAGCCATTGTTCTACTGTTCGCTGTGAACTCATTCAAATTATAAGTAATAATTGGGTTTGATATGTTAGTAACGCAAGCAATTTAATGCAAACAAAACTTGTATATAGAGCAAAATTCTCTTGAAAATCTAGCCTTAGAGCTTAATCTAACGAAAGAGACAATTACTAGCTAACTCTGCAGTTTTTTCATTACGCTCTTCCGGAATTAGATTATCGGGGAGAGAGACGCTTTACTGTAGCTCACGCAGTTTCTGCATGCTGCCTATGCATATTACTTCGCCTCCCACACTTTTATAACATGCACAAGGCCGCGACGAGTGAAGACGAAAGAGAGACGCTTTTGTTTTTTTAAGCGCATAGCCTCTTTAAACATAAGGTATGCCTCTCTTGAGAGCTGCTCATTGATGTAGAATACAGCAGCCTCTGACTCGATTCCTAAATGCCCAAGGGGTAGAGGCTGTTTGAATTCCCTCCGGTATGCATCTGCTGCCAACCTCTCTACGATCGTCGGATCGACAGTTGCGTTTGGATTTCGCTGCCTGACCCGGAAAGTTTCTTTTACCCTCGGCGGTGATGGTAGATTGAGGGAAGAGCAAAGTGAGTTGAACAGTGTCGTTAGGTTCTCACCTTGGCTAAAGGGAACACCGTTTATTCGCAGATCGCTAGCAGTTTTCGCATTGATTTGCTCAGCGATCTTCGTCTCCAGCTCAGCCACATGTGAACGCAGTGCCTTCGCCCCTCCAGCCTCAGCCTCAAGTTGAAGAACGCTCTGCTTGAGTTGCAATACCTCTCCAGCCTTCTCCTCCAGGCGCTGCACACGTTGAGTGAGCTTCTGCAGCTCATCGGTCATCTGGCACAGTCTCTCTTGAAACTCATGAAGAATACGCTCCTCAGACTCACGGATGCTGGCCGTGATGTGCTCGGCCTGCTCTCCAAACTTTTGGTCAAAAAGTTGGAGAAGCATTGGCGCCAGTGTTTTCGCTGTGTCACTTTGGTGCTGGAGCCATTTGAGTGGTTTTGTGAGCTTCTGCCTTCGAGTATTTCAGCATTGAGTGACTTATATGGATTTTTGTTGTTATGTGTTCGTTTGTAGTTATTCTTTTGCTTTTAAATGTTTGTGTATTGTCTTGCTAGAAGCTACCACTTATGTTTGATGAACAGGTACTCGCGAAGCAAAAGTTATCACCTTATAAAATTAAATTGATATCTATTAAATACACTTTAATTAAAAAAATTTATTGAAATAAATTTTAAAATTAATGGAATTCAAAGCTTTAGGAACCAGATTACTTGGGACAGGGTATTTTGATGTCGGGGCACTCGACCACAACACTCTTACTTGTTGTTTTGTGTATTTTTTTTAACATCAATTAATTTATAAGAGATTCTGATTTTTGCTATTGCCCGAGCGATTATTGTTTTGGACCAACTAGATATAGGAAAACGTTTATCTGCGATCGAACTACTTTTAGTGGAAACGCGCTCGCCCTGAAAATAGAAAATTTAAAAAATATGGGCAATATATAGGATGAATTTCGGATTTAGTTTAGAAAAATTTTTAAACTTATTTAAGTGTTACTTTATTTTTATATCCTTTAAAAAGAATACCATATCAACATTTTAAATATTAATGTTGTATGTATTGAGCGTAAACTTGGCTAGAATCATAGCAAAACAGTCAATTATTCTCATTATTTTTTCCGAGATGAGTTTCAGATTTAATCTCAAAAATTTTTTTTATATATTTTAAGTGACATTTTATTTTTTAATCCTTTTAGGGAAATATCATAGCAGCATTTTTATAGCCTTGGAGAGGGTATATTAAAATTGTTCAGATGTTTGTAACGTATAGAAGGAAGCATCTCCGACCACATAAAGTATATATATTCTTGATCAGCATGACGATCTGAGTTGATATAGCCATGTCCGTCTGTTTCTATGCTATCTTCTCCGTCAGTTCTATGGCTATCGTAACCAAACTTTGCACGAAGTCTTATGGTACAAATACGCTGCAAATTTGTCGGAACCGGCCGGATCGGATGACTATAGCATATAGCTGCCATAGGAACGATCGGTCAAAAAACTAGTTTTGGTGAGAAAAACTTTTTTGTTTTCAAAAATGTCTCAAAATTAGATGAATATATCGTATAGTTGCCATATAACAGAACAGCCAAGTTTCTCATTTTTTATGAGTTTTTAAGGTTTTTTTATATATATTTAAGATTAGTTATACTAGCATTTAACCCGATGCGCCTTCAACAGTATAGAACCAATGCACACCCACCCACTCTCTACCCAATTCCCACCCAGTTTCCATCTATATCCCACCCACATCCCACCCACTTCCCGCCCACATCCCACCCACTTCCCATCCACATTCCACCCACTTGCCACCCACATACCACCCATTTCCCGCCCACATCTCACTCACTTCCCTTTTACATCCCACCCTCGTACCACGCACTTACCGCCCTTATCCCACCCACTTCCCATTTTCGTTCCATTCACATCGCACCCACATACTTCCTATCCACTTTCCACCCACTTGCCTACCACCCACTTCCAAAACAATTTACCACCCCATCCCACCCACATTAATTTCACTTCCCGACCATCACATCAACTTACCACCCACATACCACTTAAATCCCTCCCACATCCCATCCACTTCCCAACCTTTTTTCAGTGGACATCGCGGCGGTATTTTCAACATCGGAAAATGAAAACACAAATGAACTCTCATTTTGACCCTACAGACTGAGTTTCAAGTCAATCGAATGAAAAATAGTTATTTTGCATATAGAATTTTCTGGAAATTTTTACGCCTGATGGGCGGATTTTCCGACATTGAAAAATCACATTTCAAATTAATTCGTATTCTGTCCTTATAAACCTATTTTCAAGCCAATCGGATGAAAAAAAGTATTTTTCATGCGGAATTTTCCGGCAATTTTTTGAATGTATGTAGGTGAATACTGTACCCTCTTGAGTTTGTTTCAGATTTCACAAATTCCTTCTCCTGTCTTTTTCCCTGTATAAATGCGTTGATCTCACAGACTATAAGAAGTAGAGCCACAAATTTTTGCTTGTATGTGGTGTACACCGTACCCAGATAAAGTTTGCTCCAGGTTTGGCAAATTCCTCCTCCATCTTCTAACCCCGAAAAACTGTTAGAGCTTCAATTTTTAAGTTTTAACCTAGTGACTTAATATATATTCAGTGAGGCCCAACATCTATCTATTCTGTGTACCACAATGAGATCCGAGCAAAAACACCAAAGATATGTACATAAGTACGCCTGCCCATTTATTGAAATAAATTTTAAATTAAATGGAATTCAAAGCTATAGGAACTACATTACTTGGGATATGGTATTTTGCTGTCGGGGCACTCGACCGCAACACTCCTACTTGTTTTTTAATGTAATGTGATTGGTTATATAATTTATTCGGAGTTTAAGTTAGTATATTTTTGAATTGTTTTTCGTATCGATTTCAACTTGTGATTAGTGCCATAAACATAAGTCTCCATGTACTTGTAGCACTAAGAAAACTAATAAACAACAACTTGAACCCAGGTCAGTTTGACTCTTAATCTCATAACTCAGCGGTGGGCAGCTGAAATAACGGAAAGGGTACAACAACGTCCTTGTTTTTGTCATTTGCTTTCGATCAACGCGATGCTGCGTGTGTTTGTGGTAATACCTATTGCGTCGTAGAAATACGTAGGTAAATAACGGGCCAGGTTGCGCGGGTAAGAAGGGCTATGAGGCAGCCCACCGCTGTCGTAACTTAACCAATACACCACAACTGCCAAGATAGAGAGAACAGCTAAATGTGCTAAATAACTCAATAGTATCTTTTCTATTTTTATTTTATTTTTTTTTTCTAAAAGAAAACGAAGTGTTTATCAACACTGAAAATTAAATATAACCAGTTAATCTCATGATCTGAGACTGGGCTGGTGATTTCAGCTTATTTTTTCACAGTACACTTTGTAATTGAAGATTTAATTTTTAAGCAGATTACTTAAACAAGTTGACGTGAATACACTAATTGTGTATAATTGAAAAGTTCTGTCCAAATACATTGTTTATATGAAGCAACCCTAGCAGCTATTGTTTGACGGTTAAAATCGACTAAAAAATAAAGTGTAGTTTAGAACAAGGTGAATTTACTATAAATACTACATTTCGTTATGGGGAGGGGGTCTTTATTTTTTCAACTCGTTCTTTTGACTCTCTGAGACAGATAACAGCTGCTCTGAGAGACATGAACTAGAAAGAGAGACTAATTGACTACATGCCAGCCACTCTTCGTATATAATTCAATTCAAATTCGCTTTTCCCCTCACTCCACAGCTCAGGACTCTTACCCTTTGCCATCCCTCCCACTTACAAAGCTCTCCACTCTTAACGTCCTCCTCCTCCTCCAACATGTCACTTCGTTCTGTGTGTACTCCCTCTCCTTCTCACTCTTGTTAATTGCTATTTCTAGCTTCTGCTCTAACACATGTCTCTCATAGCAGCTGTCATCTGTCTCAGAGAGCCAAGACACATACATTCAACATTAGTGTGACTCGGTTTCTCTCATGCTAATGCATGCTCTCATGCATGCGAAACATTATTGCCCATATGATGCTTGAGCGCCACAGCCAAGTGCCCCACACAAACTTTTCCAAATTTTCTTTCTTAGTGCGCGCCTGCATAACTAAAGAAAGGTATATGCCAAATCTTAGATCTGTAGGAAAGCAGTTTTGGCTGTGGGCGGATTTTCCAAAATCGGGAAAACACGTGTCAAGTTAATTTGCGTACTATGCTTACAAACCAAGTTTCAAGTCAATCCGATGAAAAATAACATTTTTCCCATACAAACTTTTCCACGCTTTTCCGACTTTTCCGGGTGAAATATTTTAAAACCCCGTCTTAGTACACACTTTCAACACTCACAGAAACTCCTGTCCAAATTACAGCCCTCCATCTCTTACCGTTTAGGCTGTGCGATGATTGCCAATCAGTCAGTCAGTGAATCAGGACACTCTCTTTTATATTTATAGAGATACATATATATAGATACGAACTTCACCACCGGCCGAATATAAGTTAGGTAAGGTTGCGATGGCTGAGAGCGACGACTAGCTCTCCCACTCGGACCACTTTTCGGCCCATTGCGATGCCATTATTATTCCCTATTAACCCTTTTTATACCCTTGCAAAGGGTATTATAATTTCCGACCCTATAAACTATATATTTTCTTGATCAGGGCGACGAGCTGAGTCGATGGAGCTTTGTCCGTCCGTCTGTCTGTTTCTACGCAAACTAGTCTCTCAGTTTTTAAGCTATCGAGCTGAAACTTTGCACAGAGTATTCTTTTTACTGCACACTGCCAATATGTCGGAACCGACCGGATCGGATGACTATATCTTATCGTTCGAAAAGTGGGTTTTAATGAGAAAAACTTTTTTGTTTTTTAAGACTTACGCCGCCCACTGCAGAAATTATTAATATTATACGCTTTTACACAGATTTGGAAGTTTTGATCAAAATCGGATGACAATATCTCATAGCTGCCATGGGAACTATCGGTCGAAAGGTGGGTTATAATGAGAAAAACTTTTTTGTTTTTAAGGTTAACGTCGCACAGTGAGGCGAAAAGGCCAAAATCGCGCCATAATTTAGCGGAGCCCTGTAGCATAAAACTGTTGATGCCATCTTTTTAAGAGGATTAACGTATTGAATAAAAAGTTAAAAATTATAAATATTTAGTGGAAATTTATTTTTTATAGAATTAAAAATAAAAAAATTTGTAATTGTTTTTTCGAAATAATTTTTTTTTTCGAAACATAGGAAGCTAAATACCGGCTAATACGATTCTTTGCTAGTATTATTAACTTGAAATTATTTTATCGCAGTCGAAAGAGTATATCCTATAGTTTTCCTTGAAATAATCGGGTTAAATTTTCAAAACTTTTTAGATTTTAGAGATAACTATAATAAACAAGTAAGAGTGTTGCGGTCGAGTGCCCCGACAGCGAAATACCCTGTCCCAAGTAATCTGGTTCCTAAAGCTTTGAATTCCATTTATTTTAAAGTTTATTTCAATAAATAATTGGCAGGCGCACTTATGTACATATCTTCGGTGTTTTTGCTCGGATCTCATTGTGGTACACTATAATAATCAATATCCCATCCCAGGAAACGTAGTGATTTGGTTCGAATACAAATTGGTTCTGTTTATTTAAAAAATGTTTTCGCTGGCTGGTAGCATGTCTTTTTTTTTAAGTATATAAATGTATGTATATATGTAAATGTTAAAATGTAGCATAAATGCTGATTAATTATATTTTAATAAGCGAGCAGTGGGTTCATGCATATACAGTCAGCCTTATACAATCGTTGGCTGACTGGTGTACAAAAGGAGTGTCAGGTTACATTAGCACTTGAGGTGAGTGCACTGGTTTATATGTAGCTAAATGCTAAATATTTGTATGGGAATGTATTATATGCATAAACTCACTACACCTTCCCTTTTAGAAAAATAACGTAACTTTCTAAGTGTAGTTATTTAATTTAATTTACTTCTTTTTTTTTTTTTTGTGTAAATGTTTTGATGACAGAAAAATTATAAAAATTTAATTCTAGAAAATATAATGTTTCGTTTTTATTCTTTTTATTTTTTTCTCTTTAAAATTTAATATATTTTAGTAAATGGTGTAGTTTTTTATATATTAATGTTTTTTTTTTGTTGCTATATATGAAATTGGAAATTAATTCTGTGCATTATCTTTTAGTTTTAATGTTAAGTTAAATTTTAGTTTAATGGTGATTTGAATGTGAGTTGGAATTTGAATGCGAATGGTTGATCAGGCCATCACTTTCAATTGGGTGATATTGAATTCAGCTTTAATTTGTTCTATTTTCTGGTTAGGCATTGAACATTTGTAACCTATCTTTATGTACTACTTGGGGTTTTTTCTTTCCTAATCTAATGGTAATGTTATCATTAAATCCTATGTTTTCTACTGTAAATGGACCAAGATAGTTTTTATCTAATTTCTGTCCAGTTTCATTTCTGAGCAAAACTAAATCTCCTAATTTTAATTCAAAATTATTTGTAGTTTTATCGTAAAGCGTTTTTCGCTTGCCTTTTTCTTTATCCAACATAGCTCTAGCTCTTTTATAAGCTAATTCTAATCTATATTTACTTTCCTTAGCATAATCGTCTACATTATAAAGAGGGTCTATTTTATCCAATTTATTAAAATTAATGAACTGTTTTGGCGTTCTTCCAAAAACGAGTTCGTAAGGACAATATCCATGTGTTACTGATGGTGTTGTGTTGAAACAATAGGTGAAGTAATTCAACCATATATCCCAATCAGTTTTATCAATCGAAATATAAGAGCGTATGTACTCATTAAATGTTCGATGACTACGTTCAACTGTACCTAATGTTTGATGGTGGTATGCTGTTGAATGTATTTTGTTTATCTTCATATATTTACACAAATCTGTTATAATTGAATTTTTGTATTCAGTACCCATGTCCGTTATGATTGTGTTCATGGGACCATATTTGAGTATGAAAGATTCAAATATTGCCTTGGCAACTGTATTAGCATTTTTATTAGATATTGGTATTGCGACTAAGTATTTTGTTAAATCGCATATTATAGTAACTGCGTACTCATTGCCATTCTCAGTTTTGGGAAGTGGACCAATGGTATCGATCAGTACTGTGTCGAATGCTGTTGGTGGTGTTTGTGTTACGGTCATTGGTGTTTTAGTATGTGTTATAGTTTTAGCTTGTTGACATTTGTCACAAGTCTTGACATACTGTTTTATCGTTTTAGTCATTAGAGGCCAATAGAAATGTCTTCTAATTTTAGACAGGGTTCGCGAAATCCCTGAATGTCCTCCTTCAATCGGATCATCATGGTATTTTGACAGGATTGCTTTTATTTGAGCTAGATTATTTTTGTCTATAATGTTCACCTTTTGTAGCATGCTTATACTGACCTTATCTAAGGTTCTATTGCCCATTTCTTTAAAGGGCATAGCAGAATAAGCATACAAAAACTGCCCCCACTCCGATCTGCACCAAATTTAGATATGTTGCTACCATCTATGAGAAACTCCCTCTCCTAAATTTGTAGTCTTCTAGTCGCTATTGGAGTAGAGTTATGAGGGCGGAAAGATAAATCAAAAAAGTCGTTTATCTTAAGAACCGCTAAACCGATTTGGATGGGTTTACTATATGTTGTAAGTGTCCACCGCACAATTCAAAAAATAATTTTTGCACATTTTTATTGCCCATTCTTTGGCCCAAAAAAAATTATTGAAATTTTCAAATAATTCTTTTACGGTGTTAGCCTTTTGCTACACCGACAGATTTTTGCTGGTTTTTTCATCAAGAGGTCCCTAACAACATAAAATTTTTGCAAACACATCCCAAGTGTATCTCATGGTGAAATACAATTAAACGTTAAATTAGTATTTTTCATTAATATTTTATACATATTAGGCACACTGTAAATCAACTTAAAAAGGGGAAAAAGGGGAAATGTTCTGTCAATTCTGTTTGAATAGTTACAGTGTGCTCAATATTATAAAATATATTTGTAAAACTATTCACATGTTTTATTGGTATTCACTATGAAGATGATTCCCGATGACACTGCAAAAATTGTACATTGTTAAGGACTTCTTATTGAAAAATCCAGCAAAAAACTATAAGAGTTGACATCGGTTTACACCGCGAAAAAATTATTTGAAAATTTTAATAATTATTTTTGTGCCTGGTAATAAATGTGCAATAATAATTTTTCGAATTCAATGGTGTACACTTAAAACATATTTTTAACGCATTCAAATCGGTTAAGTGGTTCTTAAGATAAACGAGTTTTTTGTTTTACCTTTCCGTCCTCATAACTCTTCTCCAATAGCGATTAGAAGACTACAAATTTTGGAGAGTGAGTTTCTCATTGATGGTAACAACATATTTAATTTTGGTGCTGATCGGAGTGGGGGCAGTTTTTGTATGCTTATTCTGCTATGCCCTTTATTTAGTGAAACAATTCCGAAAATTTGTTCACAGGGTGACATTTGAAACTGTGTTATGCCTTGTATTCCGGCCTCTGAATTATGCCTTTGGAAGAACTGACCTAAGTCAAAGTCTCCATTAGAATGTAGGTCGGTAACACTAAAGCGAGAAACAACTCGTTTTCCTAGTTTAAACAAGCATTTGCACTTGTCGAGTTTTAGTTTCGTTAGCTTTTTGACACTTTGGTTATTTAACGTGTCATAGACATTGGGCTTCACAAATTCTTTTTCTTTCTGATGCTCAAGCAATTTATTAGCAGTGCTACTTGTAGCTGAACTGCATTGGGTACCTGCGCAGGTATTTTCCTGTCTAATTGCGGATCTTGTAGTTACTTTTAATCATAGCTGTTAAATTACGATTACGATTAGTAATCAATTACATTATTTTTGAAAAATAGTTGTAATGATTATATAATCCTCTCGGTTAAAAATATTTGATTTCTAATTGATTACTTTCAGAAATAATCAAAAATAATCGGGATTATTTAGGATTACCAAAAAAAATCAAAAATAATCAAAAATAATCAAAAAATAATTCGACTACTTTACAAGATTCTTTTTGATTATTTTTGATTATTTTTAAAAAAAGGCAAAGCCAGATTTGTGGCCCTCAACTGCCTACTAAACTGCCTACTTAAACAAGTCGGCAATGGCGTAGAGGTTAAGGCGTATGACTGAAAGGTAGTGAGTCCTAGGTTCAAGTCCCAGTGTGGGCATGTATATTTTTTTTATTTTTGTAATGTAGAATTTTAAAATAATTGCATTAGCCCACGTGTAGCAGATTATGCTATTAAACACAGCAAGCAAAATATGTATTGTTTCTCCATTTCATTTCATCGTTTACCCAGCGGCGCACAGGTGAATGATGCTGGTCCACAACATGCATCCCGTAGGTGCCCACGTAATGGGAATTTCTCGCTACGTTTTGACATTTGAAAAAAGGCTCGTCTTTTGGCAAAGTGCCCACTGCTCACACTCTTAATTATGATTACATATTTTGCTTGCTGTGTTTATTATTTATTATTTCAAAATTCTAAATTAAAAAAAAAAAAAAAAAATACATGCCCATACTGGGACTTGAACCTAGGACTCACTAACTTCCAGTCATACGCCTTAACCTCTACGACATTGCCGACTTGTTTAAGTAGGCAGTTTAGTAGGCAGTTGAGGGCCACAAATCTGGCTTTGCCTTTTTTTAAAAATAATCAAAAATAATCAAAAAGAATCTTGTAAAGTAGTCGAATTATTTTTTGATTATTTTTAATTATTTTTGATTATTTTTTGGTAATCCTAAATAATCCCGATTATTTTTGATTATTTCTGAAAGTAATCAATTAGTAATCGTGTAAAACTGAAAATAGTCGTATTGTAATCATTATTTTGCCTTTAAAAAAAAAATAATCAAATATGTAATCATTACGATTAGTAATCATTACTTAACAGCTATGCTTTTAATACTTGTCTATTCATGTTTTTTAGTTCTTTTATTGTTATCCTTGATAGGGCGTCTGCGATATGGTTGTCTTTCCCCTTGAGGTATTCAACAGTGAAGTCATATTCTTCCAGGTCTAGTCTCATTCGAGTTAATTTAGAGCTTGGATTTTTCATGAAAAACAGGTACGTTAGCGGCCTGTGATCGGTTTTAACTAGGAAATGCTTGCCATATACATATGGTCTGAAGTGTTTAATTGCCCAGTGGATAGCAGATAATTCCTGCTCCGTTGTGGATTTATTACTTTCGCCTTGTGTAAAAGCTCTTGACGCATAAGCAATTGGTAATTGCATGCCATTATGATTCTGGGTAAGCACTGCACCACAAGCGTGATGATGCAAAATTCTTTAGAAAAATCGGGATATTGCAATAATGTTGGCTTCATTAAAGCCTCCTTAAGGTACTCGAATGCGTCATTGCATTCAGAAGTCCATTTAAATTGAACATTCTTTTTGCAAAGCCTGGTTATGTGGCGTGAATGTTCTGCGAAGTTATTTATAAAACGTCTATAGTAATTACAGAAGGCTACGAATCTTCGTGCACTATCTGCGTCTGTTGGGACTGGGTAATTTTTAATCACATCGTATTTTTTGTCATCCGGTAGGATGCCTTTGTCGGTACATTTGTGACCGAGATATGTAACCTCATGCATAAAGAATGAACATTTCTCTGGATGTAATTTTAAATTAAATTTGCGACAAAGTTGGAAAACATTTGTCAAATTTTTGAACATGTGTTGTTCTGAACATCCGATGACTACGAGGTCATCCATATAAAGAAATGCTTGCGATGGTTCTAGACCGGAAAATGCAAGTGTCATCATACGCATAAATGAATTTGGGGCTACCTTTAGTCCATAGGGTAGTCGCGTGTAACGATAAGAGCCAGTGCTCGTTGAAAATGACGTTAAATTTCTTGATTTCTCATCTAATTCGATCTGGTGAAATCCAGACATGAGATCGAGACATGAAAAATATTTAGCTCGACCTAGCTGATCAAGAATATCTTCTATTCTTGGAAGTGGAAATTTATCAGCAAAAAGTTTTTTATTTATTTGGCGGTAATCTAATACTAAACGCCATATTTTTTCCGTTGAATTTGGAAGTGATTTCTTGGAAACCATGAGAAGAGGGCTGTTGTATTCTGATATGGATGGTTCGACTATACCATCTTTAATTAATTTCTCGACCTGCTTATCTATTTCAGGTTTTTCGGAGTATGCATTTCGGTAGTTTTTTATATATACTGGTGATTTATCACTTATTCTGAGTTTTTGCTTATAAAAGTTGTTAGCTGATATGGGCTCTGATTCGAGACCGAAGATATCGGAGAATTTTGTACATAATGCTGTTAATTTTGTCTTGAAAGGTGCTGGGAAATTTAATTTTGATAGGATTTCTTTTGTTCTGGAGTCTTCACCTGGTGGTGATGAATGTATTTCATAATCATTTAATGACTCAAATTGTATATCATCGCTTTTGATTTCTGCGATTGTAGCCGTTGTATTTAAAATACGAAGAATTGCACAGACTGTGTTGACTATAGTGCTGGCTATTATAACTCCAGGTATTGGTTCCTGATTAGGTACCAAGACAGATTTTTCGGACGATGACAATTTTACTTGTCGAATTACTTCTGATCTGGACGGTAGTATTAACGTAGCATCGTTAATATTTTGTTTTATTGGTGTCCTGATCTGTATGTTATTATTTATAGGCCTGATGACTAACTCTTCGTAACCGTTGAGGTAGTCTATCATACAATTGTATTTAGAAATGAAATCAAGGCCAATTATACCGTCACAGGGTACTGGAAAGTCTTCTGGTACCACATGGAAATTGTGTGGTACAATATAATTGTCGATTTGTAGATCTAAATCTGTTAGACCTAAGGATTGAATTGAACCTTCACCAACTCCTGAAATGTTGGCTATTATTTCTGGGTTCAAATTATTGTACGTGTGTGAGTAGTTTTTAATTACTGAAGTGTCTGCACCAGTATCTAAAATTAGTACTATTTTCTGATTTGTTGTGGCATTATGAAAGGTTATAATATTTTTCAGATTAAGATTGAATGAGTATATTTTTACTGTTGCTGTTGTGCGATGTTGCTCAAGGGGGTTTGAGTGTTTTCCGAATTTGTTATTCGTATATTTCTATTATTGTTGTTATTACTGTTCCAGTTATTTTGGTTATTCTGGCCGCCTCTATAATTATTATTATAGGAGCCTCTACCACGATTGTTATATCTGTTATTATAATTATTATATTGGTTGTTCTGACGATCACCTTGGTTACCTTGGTAACCACGTCCTCTATTGCCATTATTGTTATAGGAACCGCGTCCATTCTGACCGCGATTTCCTCTGTTGGCGTAATATAGAACAGTGTCTGTTTTACCTGTTACTTCTGTGCAACTATTAACAAACTTTGATACCGCATCATTCATAGTTGTGAATGTGCCTGCTTGCATTATAAGTTTAACCTTATCAATGCTGCAATTCATTGACATCGCCCTTACCGCTTGTTGAACGCTGTATTTTGATGCTAATTCTGGAGTTAATCCGTCGTGGATGTAAGCTCCTTCCAAAGCCTTTACTAGCTGTTCAACTTCTTTAGTATATATATTAGCGGTTTTGTTTTTCTGTTGTAGATTTAGAAGTCTGGCTGAAATTACTTCAACAGATTCTCCTTTAATTGTTGTCCTGAGTTTTGCAATTATTTCTTGTATTGAATTTTCAGTACTAATGAGATTGCGCGCGTGTCCTTTTAGTTTGGTCTTTATGACCGAGACAGCTATTAACTCATGTGTGTCTTTAATAGAGTCCACTAATGTGAGAGCATTTATAAAACTCTGTAGGTTTTCGGCCTTACCGTCAAAGTCGGATATTAGGCTCGAGGCTGTTTTTAAAAAGTCAACTACTGATTGAGTCATGTTTGTATTTCTTGTTTGTATTTGTAATTGATGTTCTTTAATACTTGCCTCATTACTGGTTTAAGAACGTTCCTCTTCATCAGTTGATAAATTAGGGTCAAATTTTGCCGATTCTGGGTCAAAAATAGCTTTTTCGTCCATAGACGTAAGGATATAGATGTGCAAATTATGCAGGTTTGAGATTTTTATTAATCTCTTACGGGCTCCTTCGAAAACTGTTCTTGCTTGCAGCAAGTGGATGTCTGTTAATCGTAAATTATTAATAGCGTATAGTTGTCCTATAGCGTTATAGTGATTTATCAAGATTGTAGTGTGCTTTATAATTGTGTTCTCTGAAATATGTCTAGAATGATTTAGGCACTTATAAGATTTCTCAAAGGCACTTTTGTGTGTAATTACTTCGTTTACTATTTCTGACCATCCCATTGAATTATTGCTTCATTCTAATTATTGTTTTACTGGCTTTCTGACTGTTTACTTGTTTAAATTTAAACTTTGTCTAAGTCGTTTGCCTTACTAAGATATTTCTTTTTAATGCACTTGCTGTGCAACTGATAAATTTTAATTGCAATTCTTACACACATTAAAGCTGTAATCACTATCAAGAGAATTTTTATTAAGCTGAGGTCGTCTGACGTTACCTCTATTTTATTGATAACGTTCGCGGTGGAGACCACCGATTTGGTTTCTATGAGAGCCATCTTGAGCCAAGATTTCAAGATAAGTAGTGGAATGTCCAGTTGGCTAATTAGCTGAAAAAGTAGCTTTATGATCAAAAATCGTTTTCCACAATTGATTTCCAATTAATTATAAGCGTTTTGGAAAAAAATTGTTTTTCTAAAAATTTTTTTTTTTTTTTACATTTTTATTTTAATTATATATTCCTTAGACACCACATTGGGTCACCGCAACAAAAATACAAAATGAATTGACTTTATTTTTTTTTTTTTTTTTTTAAGATGTAGTGACTTCTCTAATTGGTATAGATGTGTGTGTTTGTTTTTATGTTGTTTTTGTATTTTTATTTTGTGCGATGGCGAGTATCGCCGTGTCGCCAAGTTGCCTGAAAGGCACTCTTGATTTAACTTTTTATTGTTGGACATTGGACAGCGATTTGATGGTCGCTATTCATGCCTGGTATATTTTTCGCAGGATTTATTTATTTTTTTTTTTTTTCAAATTATTTGCCAATGTTAGGCACCCTTGTCAGCGGTCGCCATATAATAATCAATATCCCATCCCAGGAAACGTAGTGATTTGGTTCGAATACAAATTGGTTCTGTTTATTTAAAAAATGTTTTCGCTGGCTGGTAGCATGTCTTTTCTTAAGTATATAAATGTATGTATATATGTAAATGTTAAAATGTAGCATAAATGCTGATTAATTATATTTTAATAAGCGAGCAGTGGGTTCATGCATATACAGCAGAGGCGGCCAAATGGAGAGGAAAAAAAAGTGAGCTTGTGTTAGTAAACAAGAGAGTTCTCTCCAGACAACACGCATTTTACTTGCCAGGCAGTGCTCACCGATTCACACAACCATAACTTCGGCTCGCGTTTGCTTAAAAATACGACAGACTTCGGCTCGTGCGTGCCTTAGGTGGACGGGTCTGATACAGTCAGCCTTATACAATCGTTGGCTGACTGGTGTACAAAAGGAGTGTCAGGTTACATTAGCACTTGAGGTGAGTGCACTGGTTTATATGTAGCTAAATGCTAAATATTTGTATGGGAATGTATTATATGCATAAACTCACTACAACACAGAATAGATCTATGTTGGGCCTAACTGAATATATATTAAGTCACTAGGTTCAACTTGAAAATTGTAGCTCTGACAGTTTTTCGCGGTTAGAAGAAGGTGGAGGAGGAATTTGGCAAACCAGAAGCAAACTTGATCTGGGTACAGGTATACCTACATACTAGTGTTGGGTAAAGGTTGTTCTTTAAACGGTTTTATCACCCAAAAGACCAAAAGAAAAAGAGATATTTTGTTTCAGAGTTGAATGCTCTAGCTCAGTGCTACTGTTGCTAAGATCAAAAGTCGAACTAAAAGTGCTATATATATTTGAAATTTTTTATAAACTTATCATTTAAATATCTCTTACCATAATGTGCATTAGGTCGGACATTTTATATATGGAAAAATGTAACGTCATACTGATACCCGCTTAAAAGATGCATATTTGTGTATAAAACGCATAGCAACAAAAATTTTTGAGAAAAAATAAGGTTTAGGGTCTGCGACTTGGACTTAAAGTTAATACTCATACGTACTGTTGCCCATGCCTACATTTTTAATTTTTTAGTAGTTGGCGTAGACTTGGTTTGAAATCACAACATTTCACAAAAAGGTACCATGACCAATGAAAAATGTTTTTATATAACAGACACAATATGTAGGTAAATATATTTGGTACTTGATATATTTGGTAAAAATTTTACATTACGGCAAAATTTCTACTATTTTGCGCTGTTTACTTCTAGATGAAAGCAAGTTTCAGCCGTTCATTAAGAGGCTATCAAGATATCTTTGAAGTCAGGTCCCACACTGAACTGAAGTGGTGCGCATCACGGTTGCAGCCGTTCCTGCGAATAGTCTACTTTTACTGGGCTGCTTATGATTAAGCTTCTTCAGGATCGAAAAATAATGCAGATTAATTACTATGGGCAAAAAATACAGGGAAATTATTCATAAATCAAAAACTCTTTATTTAATATTGTCAATTCATTTCATTCCCTTGAAAGTAACCTCCCCCTACTGCATTACACTTGTGCGAACGTTTTTTACAATTTTGGTTGTGTTTGTAGGACAAATTTTAGGAACATACTGCAAAGTCTTCTTCTGGTATAGTCTTTAATTTCTTCTTCGTTTGGGGCTCTGTCTCTTTATCGATTCAAAACGGTGTCCACGGAGCGATCTCTTGAGTTTAGCGAATTGTCCATAGTAGCCAAAATGGACACTCAAAATGGTTTTCACTGTTATGTCTGCAGTATCTGACCAGAAGGACAGTGCGTTCATGCGGATATGGCCCTTGTTGAAACCCCGCTCGTGGACCATGCTGACTCCAACATGCGAGCCACACTAGTCGCACTTTATGCACCATTTAGTCCCATATAAAAGCGTGGATAAATGGCATCTCTTCGTTGGAAATGGGCTCGCTTTGACAAAATAAGGTCTTAATTTACCGACCAAAAATACATTCGATTCCTGCTCCATTTTTATTTGTTGTTCGATTAAATTCAAGAGTCGGGTAGACGATTGTCGGCGGACAAAAACTGCAATGTGCCGAATGCTTAACGCAAAATGCACATAACCTCAATAAATATTCGTTATTGACCGTACTAGTATCTTGCCGCTTGAATTGGGGGGGATGGTGCTTCGGTCTTGGCGTCATAACCATATACAAATGCTTCTTCATCAGCTATGACCCGAATCTTCGTCAAACTTACGAAAAAAGTTGTATGTTGATATCTGTCCAAAAGAAACTATAAGTGCTAAGTGGCTGATCATGTCATTACAGGTACATATAATATGTTGGAGCAGGTGTACCAACATGAAAAAAAGAGTATCCCTCCAAATTTAAGAGTTGGCCTTTTTTAACAAATCTTATTTTTCTTTCTGCCATTCCCCTTATATGGCGGTTCCAAGTCAGTAAAAGTCTTCATTTCTATCTTCGGGGTTCAATAAAGGGAAACGACATATAATTTGCGAACTTCAGATATTGCCAGAAGGTTAACAAAAATATGGCCGGGTGTGGCGCAGCGGGAAGTGTGTTCACCTTCTGTGCGGGAGGTCGAGGGTTCGACGCCGCCTCGGAACAACTAATAAAAAGTTTTTCTTTCCATAAAAACTTTTACACAACCGCGGTCTTACATTTTCTGTATACACTGTACGAATCGGGCTGGCTGACGGTTATCCTTAACAGGGTGCCGGATGCCCATTCCGATGGTTAACCCATATCACTTGGCGTATGGCTGCCATTTCAAGTGTAAGATATGATAGTGTTGTGCGGATCGGTCAGTCCGATGGTTACCCTTAGCTGACTGCCGGATGGTTATCCGAATATATGCTGGCCGATGGCTGTTCCGAAACAGCCTGGCGGATGGGTGGCATTTTATGTATAATCTATGGTATTGTTGTGCCGATCGGGTCTGTCCAATGGTTAGCTGAATGCCCGGTGGTAAGTGGTAAATGGCCTGGCCGATGGCAGTCCCAAAACCGCCTGGCGGCTGGTTGACAATTTATATGCGAACGTCTGGCGATGCTGTGCTGTTCGGCCAGGCCGATGGCTACCCTTAGCAAACTGCCGGATGGTTGACTAAAGTTGAATGAGCGTCTGGAGGTACTGTGCTAAACGGGTCACCGGATGCTTTGCTTTTTTCAGCACCCGACACAAATGTATGTATTCAAATCGTAGCTGTTAAGTAATGATTACTAATCGTAATGATTACATATTTGATTATTTTTTTTTATAGGCAAAATAATGATTACAATACGACTATTTTCAGTTTTACACGATTACTAATTGATTACTTTCAGAAATAATCAAAAATAATCGGGATTATTTAGGATTATCAAAAAATAATCAAAAAATAATTCGACTACTTTACAAGATTATTTTTGATTATTTTTGATTATTTTCTGAAAAAAGGCATAGCCAGATTTGTGATTTCATATAGCACTTTTAGCTGCCTACTAATACTTGTCGGAAATGGCGTAGAGGTTAAGGCCTATGACTGAAAGGGCCTATACTCAGATAAGATAAACTTTTAGTTTGCTACGATAATTCACATGAATAGAAACAGTTTAATATAGCTTTGAAATCTGAATGATTATGAAAAGGTGTTCTATTCATGTGAAATATCGTAGCAAACTAAAAATTTATCTTATCTGAGTATAGGCCTAAAGGCAGTAAGTCCTAGGTTCAAGTCCCAGCTTGTGACATATTTTTTTTTTTTTTTTTTTTTTGTAATCTAGAATTTTAAAACAATTGCATTAGCTCCCGAGTACCAGTTTATGCTATTAAGTACAGCAAGGTAAAAATTAATTGTTTCTCCTTTTCATTTCATCGTGTTATGGACTGCATTATGACTCCCTCCAGGACTATCAACATCTCGTTTGAAATGACTCTTCGGTTCAGTGCCACCTGAAGTTCCGGTTTCGAGCTTAAGCTAGTGTGATGACCTCTTTTCGTGGCACGGATGTAACTCGCCGTTGCCAGGGTTGTCACAGATATTATTTGTGTCTGGGACACTTGGTTCCTATATTTGCTGAAATCGTTTACCCGCCCCAATAAATACAGATCGAGTGGTTTGGGTGCGTGTGTGTGTATTTGATTGATACTCCTTTCGTAGAGGGTTCTAATATCTAGCGTTTGTTCTTCGGTAGTGTAATTTCTCTGGCGGATGCAGTGCGTCCACCTTGGGGAACCGAGGCTTGGGCCGATGCGGTTCGTGCTCTTCTGTTCCTGTGGTGGCCACCCAGTGACGGGGGTGGACCCTAGCGGTGCTCTGTTAGGGGGCGTCTGTCCGCGTGTAATGTGGCTGGGGGCCACCAGATGCAGTGCGTCGGACTGGGCGGATCGGGCCAGGGGCCGATCTGGGACACTGTAAACGTTGCTGGGGAAAACCAATTCTGGGCCCGGGGGTCGCTCCAAGCTCTGTATTGTTGGGACGTACCTCACCGCGTGCGCCGTGGCTGTGCCCCACTGGATGCAGTGCGTCCAGTCACATTTAAGGTCAGGGGTGGATTGAGAATCGCACTCCCTGTGGCTCACCCAGCCGCCGATTGAAAATCGCACGTTGGGAGTTGAAACGGGTTGGCGACGGTGCTGTTTGACCGGGAATCCCGTCCAAGCACGGATGCCGATTGAAAATCGCACACCCGGAGCCGACCAAAGCCGATTGGAAATCGCACTGTTGGTCCCTTTGACTGGGGATTACTGCATCTGAAACGAGATGAAGAGAAGAGAAGATAAGCTTACCAAGATGTTCATCCGGCTGGTGCCGGGCACTGACTTCCTGTCTGCACGCTGATGCGTGCCTTTTATAGGCCGCTGGTGCAGTCAGCGGTGGCAGCGGGCGTCGCTGATCGTGGCAGAGCGCGCGATATCGATAACGCTGTTGGGTGTGATCAGCTGGCTGCCTATCGATTGGCAGCGCGCGCTCTGTGTGTTTTGAAAGTGCGCGCGTGGTTTGAATTTATTTTATTAAACCTAGGTGGTGTGGTGGCGCATCATGCGCAGGCTGAAAATTATTTATTAATTTGGGCGCTTCATGCGCAGGAACTTTATGAGTAGGTGATTAAGGTCTAAGATTAAGGTAATTATAATTATATCTAAGTTTGCGCGCCGCTGGGGCGTCGCACTCCCCCCTCGTTTGCGACGTTGAGGCCCGCCGTTCATCAGACGTGACTGTCGCCTTATCGACCGATAAGTTTTAAAAGGTTTGATGTGTACCGGGTATGCCCGCCAATGGGTGCTTGTTCTGGCTCAGTAATTGTTCAAACTCTTCTGCCAGGAAAAGGTATTCCCTCACGGTCCGGAATTCTCCCCGTTTGGCGTAGTATCTGAAGTCTACTCGGCTGTTTCGATAGATCCATTCGAGTTTTTGGTCCTCGCTGAGGTTGGTGAATTGCATGATTTTGCGCATTTCCCCTACGAAGTTCTTCGCCGGCTCGCCCCGTGCTTGGTGGCGCTGGGTGATTTTTTCCATGGCTCGTTCTTGGTAGTTGGTGGGTACATAGTACTGTTGAAATTCCCGCTTGAACGACTTCCAGTCTGGCATCTCTACTGGGTTCGTGTGCCACCAATCGAGTGCATCCCCTCGGAGCAGGATGACCATGGCTCCCGCCGCTTGGTCTAATTCGATGCCATAAGCGCAGGCTAGTTCTTCGGTGCGACTGATGAACCCTAAGGGGTCGCCACTGCCGTCGAACTCCTCGCCCCAGCTTCGGATGGTGCTTATGGCCGCTACCTTTGCGTTCCTCGGACCTGGGCCCATTGCGGTGTCTTTTTCCTCTTCCTTGTCTTCACTGTGCTTTGCAAGGGGTTTCGACTCAGTTTTGGTGGTCGAGTTGTTTAGGATTTCGTCAGGTGGCTTCGTGGCCGGCGGGACTATGAGCGCTGACTTTATATTTGTTGCTCCCGGGGGTGCTCCCAATGTCATGATGGTTGGCGCGGGGCATAGGGTGCGGACATGCTTTTGGGAAAGGGCCATGATTCTGGCATGGGTTGCTTCATCATGGTTTCGGTCGCGGATGAATTCGGAAACCTGGCGTCTCAGGTCCTCAGCGAGTGGTGCTGGATCCATGCCGAATTCTTTGGCGAATGCCTCCAATTGCGTTTTTTGTACGTTGACTAGCCAGCCTCGTGGGAGTTTTCCGTGTTCCGGCATGTCTGAAATAATAGAACCAAGGTCCCTGCTCGGGCGCCACTGTGATGACCTCTTTTCGTGGCACGGATGTAACTCGCCGTTGCCAGGGTTATCACAGATATTATTTGTGTCTGGGACACTTGGTTCCTATATTTGCGCTCTGTGTGTTTTGAAAGTGCGCGCGTGGTTTGAATTTATTTTATTAAACCTAGGTGGTGTGGTGGCGCATCATGCGCAGGCTGAAAATTATTTATTAATTTGGGCGCTTCATGCGCAGGAACTTTATAAGTAGGTGATTAAGGTCTAAGATTAAGGTAATTATAATTATATCTAAGTTTGCGCGCCGCTGGGGCGTCGCACTAGTCAGTAAAAATGTAAAATTGGCTCTACAGCCCAAAAGGGCCAAGTCAAGCTTCTCTCAATCTCTGGGCGTGTGTGCTCTTATAATTTGTTGCACAAGACAAACAAACCTACAGTTTAACTCCAAATCCGAACGGCAAAGTTTGAGAAGCTATTTCATGGCTTGTTACTTTACAGCTGGCGCCAGTAGCTCGTAAAGGGAACCGGATGTGTAAAAGCTATTTCCTACCAAAAGAACAACCTTTTTTGTTAGATCGTCCGAGGCGAGATTCAACCCACGACTTCCACTGAGCTAAACACTGGCACCCCTAGTTAGTAACTACCTCAGTCAGTAATGCAATTCTAGATTAAAAACTGGGACTTGAACCTAGAACTTACTGCCTTTCAGTCATAGGCCTTAACCTCTACGCCATTACCGACAAGTATTAGTAGGCAGCTAAAAGTGCTATATGAAATCACAAATCTGGCTATGCCTTTTTCAGAAAATAATCAAAAATAATCAAAAATAATCTTGTAAAGTAGTCGAATTATTTTTTAATAATTTTTGATTATTTTTTGATAATCCTAAATAATCCCGATTATTTTTGATTATTTCTGAAAGTAATCAATTAGTAATCAAATATTTTTAACCAAGAGGATTATATAATCATTACAATTATTTTTAAAAAGTAATGTAATTGATTACTAATCGTAATCGTAATTTAACAGCTATGATTCAAATATTTATATATGTTTATATTTAAATCAAAGAGAAAATTAGTTGATTTTAATTCAAAAACGGCATAGTAAAATTAAATATGATTGTATTAGTTTTATCTATGCCATTTTTCCCTTAGTGTAAATACGCATTGGTCAACGTATATACTATTTTTCGTACCTATGTACCGTATGTACCTTCATATAACAAATGGTTATTCTCAGAATTGACATTTTAATCGAGATTGTAATTACTTCGAAATATTACACAGTTCGACAAAATCCAACTTTTTTTAAAAGCCCGGCATAAGACCAATAAATTATGATAAAAGGCACCTTTGTAAGCATCACCTCATACCCAGTTTTTCAAATCCACCCTCGGTTCGCGTTTAGTGGGTACTTTTGTACTTGCAACACACAACTACAACAATTTTAACTAAGTTTTTACTGGCTTAAGATAAAATTCTCCAAAATTCAGCATATGTGGACAGGGTCATTGGGAACGACATATGAAAAATTCACTTAATTCGCGCAAACGGTTAAGGTACCTCCAGAAGGAGTTAAACCTTTATTCAAGAATATCTTTAAAAGCGCACGGTAGATTTTTCTTAAAATCGTTGTGTATGATGGTATAATGGGCTATTGCATGTCCCTAAGAGATGGTACTCGACAGCCAAAAAACCGCGAATTGGAGTACCAATTTTATATTCACCCACGGAGCACTCCATATGAACTATATACCCGGCGTACAAATAGACTGAACTGTGTTTTCAGTTTCACCAAGGAAGCTTTGGTTCGCGTTTTATAGGCAATTTTGTACCAGCAATTGCCTTTAAACAACATATACCATCTGGGTATCACAGCCTCCCCCAAAAATTATGCAATTAATCTTATGATTACAATTCGTCGTTTCCACCAAGAAAAAGTAAATCTTTAATAAAAATTGTCTTTGGTGGGGCATCCGTGGTACACCAAGATGCGCTGAACTAAAGTATTTAAATGACATGATCTGTTTTCCTGCTTGCAATGAAGCAATTTACTTATAAACTTAATTTCATAATTTTGGTAAAGCTGGTTTTACCTAAATGGTCAATGTTGTTCTAAGGCAGTTGCTGGTACAAAAATGCCTATAAACCGCGAACCAAGGCTTCGTTGACAAAACTGAAAACGCAGATCTGTCTATTTTTAGACCTTGTTTATGGCCTATATGAATTGATTTGTGGGTGAATATAAAATTGGTACTCCAATTCGCGGTTTTTGGCTGTCGAGTACCATCTCTTAGGGAAATGCAATAGTCCATTATACCATCATACACAACGATTTTAAGAAAAATCTACCGTGCGCTTTTAAAGATATTCTTGAATAAAGGTTTAACTCCTTCTGGAGGTACCTTAACCGTTTGCGCGAATTAAGTGAATTTTTCATATGTCGTTCCCAATGACCCTGTCCACATATGCTGAATTTTGGAGAATTTTATCTTAAGCCAGTAAAAACTTAGTTAAAATTGTTGTAGTTGTGTGTTGCAAGTAAAAAAGTACCCACTAAACGCGAACCGAGGGTGGATTTGAAAAACTGGGTATGAGGTGATGCTTACAAAGGTGCCTTTTATCATAATTTATTGGTCTTATGCCGGGTTTTTTTTTAGTGTTGTACTGTGTTATAATAGCATATAGAGTTTGACTGTCCAAGCGAGTCATGTGGGGCGTCATTATAAATTTTCACTCTCGGCACTTACTTGTGTGGGCGGTTCTGCTGGCACAACTTTTGATAACTCAAAAAGATCTGGAAATATTGTTGTTTTTTCCTCACCACTCCAATATCACGACCTTCTTTTGTTTCATAAAAATATTAAATGAAAAAGTGATATTGTTAATTAGAACTTTTTAATTTTCAGATCATATACGCGTCAAAACTTGAATTGGGGCTTATTCCCCAGCTTATCCATCCGATTTTACTCGCAAGTGTGAGTGTGATCTTTCTTAAAATCAAACATTTTCAATTTCATTTAACTAAGCACGCACCACGTGCAATTAACAAGGCGAAGCCGTCAGCCAATACATGTGTGCCCAACTTCACCTTATTAATTCCGCCATGAGCACACTTAGGACAAAATGATGCAAAGTGCGACGCAAAAGCCACAACCGTGTCGAAATTAAACACAAATTTAATGTATCTTTAAAAAAAAAATCAGCAACCCACTACCAGTACACAATAATATTTTGTTTTAGAAACATTTCCACCTCCAGTCCTTGGCCCATATATTTATTTCAGTTACGGTACTGAAGTTACGCCATGGTAAATATTTATGACTCAGGATGTTGAATGTGTCCACTTTAAAAAGCCTATTACAGGTGCTTAAATGGAAACAAACTTTACAAAATTTTGTCTTTGACGCTCTATTTCTCCGGAACAATAAAAATAAAAACATGAATTCAAAATTTTGAGCGGCTTTAAAGTTACAGAATATTATCCAAACCAAAACGATTCTAGACCACCGTGCGTCGTATACATTTAAAGTAAACAAAAAGACAAAATAAAACGAGTTATCAGCCCTCTGCAAGGGTATAAAAAGGGCCTGAGTGAAGTATGCTCTCAACTAATTTTGTTAAATTGGATGCAAATTGTTGTTAGAATTGTTTACAAGTTTTCACAATTGAATTGCCTATATTCTTTTAATTTTAGGGACTTTGACGCTGCAGAATCTGTTAAAGAAAAAGTCAACAAAATCCTGGATGTGAAAGGCGTAAAGGGATTAAGTAAGCTCATGAAAGAAATTGCAGTTACTGCTTCATCCGGAAAACATGATAATGAATTTATTGGCCGGGCAGCCATTACACTTAAGGTATGTACGATTAAATTTTTTTAGCTCAAGCTCACTTTTTATCATATGACTAGCTGTACTTGGGCGTTGATTTGCATGGGTAGAAAAGATCAACATAGCATATAGAAACGAGAGCGTAAGGTAAAGTCGGCTCTAACCGACTCCGATATACCCGTTACTCATGAAAAAACATGTTTAACAGTGAAACAAACTAGATCTGCGTGCAGATAAAAGAAGACTACATGTCAAGTAGCTCTAGCTCTTATAGTCTCTGAGATCTTGGTGTTCATACAGGAAGACGGACAGACGGACGGTCGGACAAGTCTATATCGAATCGGCTGTTGATGCTGATCAAGAATATACATACTTTATACGGTCGGAAATGATTCCTTCTGCCTGTTACATGCATTTGCACGACTTTAGTATACCCTTTTTTAGTACACCATAATTTTTGCCACCACCACAGCGAAAACTGCGCCGACCACGGCCGGTTTCTCCTTGTTGGAGGTCAAAAATAAACCAAATGCGGACCAGCTGAATAGCGATGCGACTGCTGTGGGCAGCACTTTCAGCTCCAGCGGCTCCCGAGGAAGAGGATTTTGAATTTACGACAAATACAACACAAATTTTTGATGAAAACTAAATGCACATTTGCCAATCTCTAGCGTAGCGTTTCAGTTGAGAGGAAAACGGTTGCACAGCACAAGTCCATGATATGCAGATACTCCAAGGAACCTTCCTGCACACGATAGGACCATTCCAAGAATGAACAGTCAAACAACTTGGAATCAAGTCTTAAAAATGCTACCACCCACCCCCATCTTGCCGCATATCTGGGCATCCGTCAGGGCCGCATATGTACTCCAGAAACTGCTCTATCTGACCCACATTGTAGGCCGATTAACCAATCTCTTGTACAAACTTCTGCAAACGATTATAATTGCCCGAACGGCAAACATCCAAAGAAGCCTCCAATTGGTAGTCCGGGACTATGTCTGACACCTCAAAAAAATTGACCTTGTTGATGACATGCTTGGCCCCCTTGAGACGATAGCAGGACTGCAAAGTGGATCACCGCCCAATATCTGTACAATTGTAGGCCTCATCCTCAATCTGCACCTGCTCGAAGTCACAAAATGGTCTTAAACGGGCAACAATTTGATCCTCCCTCAACGCCTTATAACGGAATTTGGTGCAACGCTACCGGCATCAACAAATATGTGTTCCTGTTATTTTCGTTTGCACTCAAAAAAATTTATTGCCTAAAAAGGCCAAAAATTGCCTAAATATTTAGGAAAAATTACCTAAAAAGGCGCCAAGGCTATAGTCGTCCTAATTTTTAGGACATACCTACCCTAAATACTATGTACTCTATGTCCCAAAATTAAGGCATAAAATTCCAAAATGATAATTTATATGCTAGGATTAAGGTAAGAATTTCCTAAACTTTAGGCGTTTTGAGTCCTAAAACAGGGTATAAATTATCCACAGCTCTAGGCATTTCAGGTTTTAAAAGTGATGATTTCCCTGTTATGTAATAATACATTTTCTTGCAAAAGTTACAGTGTTTATTATTTTAATAACTATATTGAAGCATCGATATTAAATAAGATAAAAGAGTGTTCAGAGTGTATACAATAGAAAAATAGGCCCAACGCAACATATAATCGGTTCTCATATCCTTGATAGACGAAAGATAAATTACGAGCAAAAGTAAGTTCGCAGCCAGAAGGAAGCATCTCCGACCCTACAATATGTATAAATATTCTTGATCAGCATCAACAAACGAGTTCATATTGCCGTGAGCGTATGAACAAACAAATCTTAGAGATGGTAAGAGACAGAGATCCGAGATTCTTTTAATTTCTTAAAACTGCAACTTTTTCGTTACTAAGATTGTAAGCGCTGCAGCGCAGCTGTTAGCTTTTTGACTACGAGTCCAAGATACCCAGGTTCGATTCCCAGACGGGGTGATTTTTTTTTTATTATACATACTAATTTTTTGTAAAAAAAACTTAATATAAAATTAAAAAAAAAATGGTGAAAAAAAATTTGATTGCTATTTAATATTGGAAACTCAAATGCAAAAACAACTATAAAAAATAAATATCGTATTTAATATCGTATTTATAAGAATGTTTTATCGGACAGAATAACTCTGCGTCGCTATCTAATGTATAGCGCTCTGAGGTAGCGACGTCGGCACACCGACAGTATACGAGCTTAGACTCCTTTCTTTAGCAATGAAGTATTAAATGAGTGCGCTTTCGCGTAGCTAAAAAAAATTTAATTTTGGATGAGGAGCTTTTAGAGAATCTGATGTATATAGAAAATAATTGTTCGGAAACACTATTTATACTCTGTACCGAAGGTACATAGAGTATATTAAGTTTGTGCAAAAGTGTGTAACAGGGAGAAGGAATGATTTCCGAGCATATAAAGTATATAAATTCTTGATCAGCATCAACAGCCGAGTCGATATAGCCATGTCCGTCTGTCTGTCTGTCTGTCCGTCCGTCTGTCCGTCCGTATGAACAAACAGATCTCGAAGATGGTAAGAGATAGAGGTTTGACATGTATGGGACAAATGTTTCTTATACTTGCAGGCAGATCAAGTTTATTTTCCATTTTTGCCACGCCCCCTCCCACCCCCGCAATTCGGAAAAAACGTTATATCTCCTACAGTTTTGAATATAGACCTTTGGTACCTTCTAGTTAGTAATTAGCAAAATGTGTCGATTTGCCGAAGAAATGAGCAAGAAAGTAGATCGCCCTTGCCCCTCCCCCTCCCACCATTCACAACTAACACCACACAATTTTAGAGAGAGAGAGAGAGGCGAGAGAGAGAGTGAGAGAGAGAAACTTTGAGATGAGCGCAGCACCAGCATTGCATTCAGCTTCTACTCCGGGTACAGAGTATGTTATAGTCGGGCTTGACCGACTTTCTCACTTGATTTCTACTAGAAAAGCAAGGGCATAGTCTTATTAAATCAGTGCATATAATTCTCAATCTTCAAGAGTCTCTTAAGCTTGCACCTGGAGAAGTTGGGAACATTATTCGGAAGAAGCTTGATAACGTGATTGCAAAGATTACCTTTTCATGGAGTTGGTGCGATTATCAAAACTGTTTGGAAACTCGGATGCAAGAACTACTATAAAAAAAAGGAATTTAGGAAGAAATATTTTTATGCGCCCATTATTTCTTGCGCTGTTAAATGATCCTTTTCCATATATAAAAATATTTTGTCGGTCAGGCGAGAAAGACTTACAGCCGAAAATGTTGAAAAAATTATTGTTGTACGTTGCAACTCTTTATAGTTTTGATAAAAAAAATAAAACAATTACTTAAATAATTTTACTTAAAACTTATTGCTCAATTTTTTTTATTTACTTTTTTGCCCCCCACCAAGTTTCTGCTAAGTTTCACTTCAATTGTTGAATTTATGTGTAAAAAAACATATTTTTTTAAACAGTTACCGTTTCAACCGAGATTTTTTTTCATTTTCTTGTGTGAAAGTCTTTTAGCCAATTTCTCGTATATCCAGTATGTTGAACCATTTTTTTTTGGTAAATCTTCATATTTTGAGTATCTCGAAAGAAAAAACACATTTCTATGCATAACTAAAACGTATTAAAAGAATTTAATAAAAAAAATTTTAAAAAATGACCGGCCCTTACTGGGCCTCGTATACGAACACCTTAAATCTCTGCCAAGATACCTTTATTTTCTTGATGGAAAAATAGCACATATAAGAGAAAAAAAAAGAATATACTCATATGCTTTTTAGAATATTTTTTGGGAATATACTCATATTCTTTTTAGCATATAAATCCGATCTCTAGCAATAATACACAAAGGCACAACGATTGAACTCACTTAAACTACTTTCGTATTTAGTGATGGAGTTAGAGGTGTGCAAGCAATAGATGGTACAAAATCCATTGCTCTAAAGCTTTAAACTTAAATATATACGCATAACTCTCCCAACTAAAATCAATACCTAAAAAATTTAATTTTTATTACCTCAATCTTTAGACATACAGACATACATAAGACATACATACATTCTAAAAACTTTTGTATTTTATGCCTCAGTTGAAAGACCACAAATGCCTAAAATTTGGAAAAGATTATTATCTTAATTTTGGCAAATACAATACCTAAAATATTAGAATTACTTACATCAATTTTAGGACAAAAGATGCTTAAAATTTAGGTAATTTATTCCTGCATTTTAGGACATAAAATGCCTAAGTTTTAGATAATTCATACCTTAATTCAAGTACATGTCATACCTTAAAGTTTAGGAAACTAATTCCTCAACCTTAGAACATGACTTTCCTTAAAACTAAGACAATTTTTACCTAAATTTTAGGGCATAGTTTGCCTAAAATCGGAATGTCTAAACTTTAGGGCCCCAATGGCCTTGGCGCTTTTTAAGCTAATTTTTCCTAAATATTTAGGCAATTTGAGGCCTTTTTAGGCAATAAATTTCTAAAAATTTCTATTTGGTGTACGAAGCTAAGACTTGGACACGGGGTTTCTTTTATGACAAAAAGTGGACTGAGAATGGGTTTCTTTGGCTAAGGAACTGGCGCTTACTAGTTCTTTTTGTGATATCTGCGGAATAAAACTTTTAATCTTGTTTTAATGATTAAGCGGTTTGGAATAGGTATTAAATTGGAAAAACACGTCTAACTGTGGTAGAACGATTATGCTGACTTGGCCTTCTAACTTTTTTTAATATGGTTGAAATCGGTCCTAGGAGGTTAATTTTCAACGTTTGTCCTCAATGGAGTAAAGAATTATTGGGTCTTATATTTTATTACAATTATTCCAGGTTTTCATATCACAAGCATGTCGGTTCAAAAAACAATGGTCATTTTTAGAGCAATCTTGTCATAAATAGTTTTCCAAATTGCTATGTGCGGAAATGCAACGGTCATAAAATACCGCTTTTAATTCGATGATTGCAACCAAATCAAGTCATGAGATAATTAAAAGTTGATAAATCATATGCATATCATGTCCGTAGCATAAAATTTTAGGAAATTGGTCCTAGATTTTAGGCTTACCATAGCCTAAAAATATTTGCCTAAATTCTTACATTTTAGTCCAGACTTGACTTGTTTAGGTAACAAATTACATAAATAGATCAGTTATAGTCCATTTATGTATTTAAGGCTTACTGTTTCCTAAAATCTAGGAAGAAAATTTTTCTGAGTGCATCTTTCCATTTCTCACTCTATGTGTATGTACGTTATTTTACGAAACCTAAGGCCAAATATCTATAATCTGTGACATTTTTGTTAGTGCTCTCTTAATTTAGTTTATTTAAAATGTCTTTCCGTGAGTACTGGATATCTTGAAGTCAGGCGGTGACGAGTTTAACTTACGCTCTCTACGAAAGTGTTCCAGTAAATTTAAGAATCTTTAAAAACAAAATACCATTTTCAAATTTCATTTTTTTTAGTCTATTCCAGTTTCTGGACTCACAGTTTGGTATAATCTGGAAAAAGGAAACAAAACGCGCAGTCGAGGATCTATTTTGGTTAGTCTGGCTCTTAGTGCCGAAAAAAACAAAAATGTTGCTATTCAGGAACATAAGCATTTATTGAAACTTTTGCTTATGCATGAGCTAGATACATCGCAAGTGGCTAACTACTGGTGGAGTGGTAAATTCAGTTCAAAAGCCGAAGCTATTAGAACACAACACGCCGTTCAAAGTGGGTTAACTCTTGTGGACTGTGCTCTCAGCCAATGGCACGCCTACAGCACAATACATGAGACTCATAAACTAAATTTTTCACTATTCAATTCTGTGCTCGACATTTTGGACCCGATAATCGATTGCATGCAAAATGATTCCGAAGACATGAAAACATTTTGGGATGGCGCAAGGCGGTTGTTGCCTTCTTGTTTTTCAGTAGTAAGAAAACTGCGCTCTAAGAACGTAAGTGATAAGAATATAACGAGAGCACTGAATGAAGTACTGGAAATATTGGCAAAAATTAAACGTTTTGAAGCTCCACATTCAATCAACATATTTCCTCAATCAGTGTATGGTTGGGTGGAAAAAACTGAATCGGACGAGTCGTACAGTATTGACACTGTCTTAGCTCAAGCAATCAACACAGGAACGAAAGAATGGTTGGAACACATTTTAGAAGGAAGCAGACATTCAAAGGATAACGAAACCGATGAAGACAAGCTGCAATATCTAATTAAAATTATTCAAATGGTTCGGTCTGATCTTCAAAGAGCAATGGAGTATTTTGACAAATTGTTTTACCAGTAAGTATATTGAATTTTAAATTTACAGTTCACTTATAAATTCTTATTCCTTTTATGTACTTTAGCAAAATCCAACTAAACTTTTCAGCTGTACTATACTTATACTATGATTCAAAACTGACTGAAATTGCCAAAACAATCATAAAGGACGTTTGCAATAATATTAAAAGATTAGATGTGCCCGATGATCAGTTTGAGTATTTACCGAATATCGACAACGTTAATATGGGAACCACGTTGTTCGAAGTCTATTTGGTTCTTAAGCGATACGTCCAACTAGGTAATTGGATAACTGATTCCATTCTCCTAATCGCCATTCATTCATGGGTCATTCTTTTATAAACCGAACAGCAAAAATTTTTTTTATTTTTCATTTTAATAAAAAAAAATCCGAAATTAGATCTCGACATGCCCACCAAAACGTAATTTGCGGTTTTGCACAAAATTTTTTTTGTTAATTTTATAAACAATTTAAAAAATCGTCGAAAACGAAAAAATGGAAAAAAGGGTTTTTTAAAAACGTGATATCTCAGGATTGGTTTATCGGATAGGTCTCAAGTTGATATCGATGCAAAGAATTTTACTGTATCTACTCAAATTATTATTTTATAGATTTTAAAATTATTTAATAAGTAAATGTTGCTAAAAATTACATATAATTTTTTCTCAGTGTTAACCACCATGTTATAGCTTCTGGGGATATACCATTTATTGTAATAAACACAACTTAAAAAACGGTTTTTAAAAAACCCTTTTTTTCATTTTTTCGTTTTTGACGATTTTTGAAATTGTTTATAAAACTAACAAAAAAATTTTGAGCAAAACCGCAAATTACGTTGTGATGGGCATGTCGAGATCTAATTTCGGATTTTTTTTTATAAAAATGAAAAATAAAAAAAATTTTTGCTGTTCGGTTTATAAAAGAATGACCCTGGGGGAATGAATGGGGGTGCCACAGAAACCTTTTCCAAACGAATTCCAATTTTAAGGTGCCACAGAAAATTCTATTGGTTTTAGGTGGTTTTTTGCAAATTCACCACCCAAATAAATTAACAATCAAAATTTATTTTCGAATCTAAACAACATTATTTTTGGTTGCATCAAATGAATAAATTACTAGGTGGAGTAAAAAATAACTTCTTTGACCACGTGAGTGCGCTGCTATCGGCAACAAAATTATGGTGTCTTATAGTCCATTCATATTTAGGAAGACATGTCATATTTAAGCTCTTAGGTTTGCTTGGACTTCTAATTGTTGTTTTTGTTTTGCCTTGTTTATGCGTTCTCTCATAAAACATTATTTTTTGAGAAGCAAAACGCAGAAAGAAACAAAATAAAAATTTAATAACTATTACGGGGCTAATGCTCCTTCAGATTACACCGTAAAATATTGGTTTTGAGAGTTTTATGGTGGCCGAAACTTCACTGCCTATGAAGTCCGAAGCGGCAGGCCCTCCGATGCAGTTACACAGAACAATGACAAAAAAAGGGTGTGAGTGTCGTTAACAATCACAAGGCTTTGATGTGAAACATGATGCTAAGTTTCAAAGCATAATTTCAAATTCACAAGCTCTCTCAATGGTATATAAATTAGCTGGGGCATTCTTTAAAAAAAAAAAAAACTCATAGAGAGTAGAAATACAAACCATACGATCACTTGTTCCAGTGTTTTTTCATTTCTTCAAGAAGTCGTCTTTATTGTGCTGCTCCTTAGATGATGTTTCACCCAACTAGATACCGCCCAGTTGAGATCCGAGAACCCATCCAAATCCCTTCCAGATCTCACTTAGATTCCACCCAAATCCCTCCCAGAAACCACCCTGCTCCCTCCCAGAACTCACCTATTCCAACCACTTCCCACCCTGAACCATGCCAAATCCCGCCCACAACCCACCTAGATACCACCCAGATCCCTCCCAGATGCCACCCAGAATCCTTCCAGATGATACCCAGGTACCACCCAAGTCCCATCCCAGATCCCACCCATATACCTCCAGGATACCACTCAGATCGCACTTAGATCCGTCCCAGATATCACACAGATCACACACTGATCCTATCCAGATCCCAGTCTGATCCTATCCAGATCCCACGTCTGAGTGGTATCTACCACCCTCCCTCGGACTATTATACATATCTTCCAAAACCTCAAAAGATGGCTGATCAATAAAAAATTAAACTCGCGCAGGTTTTTTTTAAATTTTTTTCATTCCCAAGGAGGTCACTTACAACCTCACCTAGCAGCACACTGGGCCCAATTGCCGAATTTTTGTCAAAAAAAATCTAATATTGATGCTGCAGAGCTGAAACTTGGTATATATGGCCACGCCTACCCGCCCATTATATATTTTATAGAGCTTATTGTGCGCTTCCGATGTAATTTCGCCAAGACGACCTACCGGAACAACCAATGATTTCATTATTTGAGATTTTAAATCGAAGACTTTCAAGTATAGCTATATTCAGTTCCAAAATTAATGCTGATAATGTTATATTTGAAAACGCTTTCCTTGTCGTATCGCCATCTTTTGTGTTCCCATTTCCACTTTGCTTTGGTTTATTCACATGTAAGCCCATTTCTTGATGCATTCTCTCTTGTATTCTTTTTTTCCCCAAAATGTCAGCCTGCATAATTACAACCCGACTAGCAATATGGTCTAAGAGGATTTGCAATGAAACTTCAGTCCATGTTTCAGTAGCAGTTATTCCTGCAGTTCTTAATTGTAATTTAGCTTCCTGAATTCTTTTGTAGCTAGGATATATGTCCGAATTTTGCTTTATGTTTAGATTTCGATCATAAGAAGACTGTTGATCTTATTGTTTGCTAACTCGAAAGACAACTTTTTTTTTAGCCTAGGACGACCCATTTCATTAACGATTTCTCCAAAAAAATTGTCATAACCAAAGATAGCCAATTCAAATGGGTAATCTTAAATGTTCGGATATTTTGGCAACATTTTTATACCCTTGGAGAGGGTATATTAAAATTGTCCGGATGTTTGTAACGCATAGAAGGAAGCATCTCCGACCACATAAAGTATATATATTCTTGATCAGCATGCCGAGCTGAGTTGATATAGCCATGTCCGTCTGTCCGTCTGTCCGTCCGTCTGTCGGTCCGTCTGTCCGTCCATCTGTTTCTATGCTATCTCCTCCGTCAGTTTTAAAGCTATCGTAACCAAACTTTGCACTAAGTCTTTTGGTATAAATACGCTGCACATTTGTCGGAACCGGCCGGATCGGATGACTATAGCATATAGCTGCCATAGGAACGATCAGTTGAAAAACTAGTTTTAGTGAGAAAAACTTTTTTGTTTTCTATGTTATCGCCCCCAACGCTCGTATTTAAAAGTTTTTAATGATTGTACATAATTTCACCTAGCCTTGTCAAAATCGGACAACTATATAGTATAGCTGCCATACAAAAGTTAGGTCTGAAAAAAAGTCTTAGTGAGAAAAACTTTTTTGTTTTCAATGTTATCGCTCCCAACGCTCGTATAAGTTTTCAATGATTTCACATAATTTCACCAAAATTTTTCGAAATCGGACTACTATATAGTATAGCTGCCATACAAACTGTCAGGCATATATCAAGCTCCAAGGGTATATAAACTTCGGTCGAGCCGAAGTTAGCTTGCCTCTATTTTTTTAAGTTCATTTAAACATATTTTTCTATGCAGTTTAATTTTTAATTTATGCTTAGCTGGGAATCGCATAGTTGCTGAAAATTCAGCTCTTAATAGCAGAACCTCGACTGTTCGTCACGCATATTTCAAGCATCTCTACATGAGAGAACTCTAACCTACCTACAAGTTGAGAATACCGCAGGGGCCGCAAATAGCCGCAAAAAGAATTATTAACATAATGTTATATACAATTTCAATTTTATTTTAAAATACATTATAATTGATTCCAGTGAGTTCCAAATAAGTTCTACTCTATAGAAGACGAGCATTTTGGCTAAGTTTTCTCTGTATATGGACCACACAAAACAACACACATTAATATAATATATCGAACATTATAAAAAAATGTTTCCATTTAAACAGTCTACTTACCCCGGCCTTCAATATCCACAATACTTATTGTGCAAATTTAAATGATGTGCAAGCCCACAAAGTAACTAAATAGTTGACGCCAGTTTTATAACAAAAATAACTTCACTCACCAGCTGACTTCGATAACCGATAACAAGTTGATGGTCGCCAAACACTCGAAAATATTATTCGATTCTTTGTATATGGACTATGTAGTTTAAAGGTGTATTATTAAAAATGAGTTTTGTTTCCATGAAATTTTCGACTTTATGCCCAAAAATCGGCCCAATTGGCACTGTTCAGGGTTTGTCCTAAAGCTAATAGGATTGATTTTCATCCGCCGCGCCCAAGAACACTGTAACACAAACCTTCTAACTAGATTTTCTAATAAAAAATTTTATTTCTCGAAGTTCTGTGGCACCGACAAATTTTTCGAAAGATTGACAAACCAACCGACGCGTCGGTAAAATCTCTAGATATTTCTGTGTCACCCCCGTGAAACAACATTATCGTTTTATATCATATCTTATGACTTTAAACAATATTTCTTCCCAGGAAATTCCCTTAGTCCCAACAATCAGCTGGAAATGGAGGAATTCTATCTGTGGTTTGAAAGAGGTGTAACACATTGGCTGGATATTTCAATAATTAAGGCGCTCAATCGAATTCAAAAAGCAATAGAATTAGATGAGCTTAAAGCTGTCGACGATACTGTAAAGTATAGCTCATCTGCCGTGGACACTTTGGCTATTTTTTATCAAATTAAGATATTTTGGCAACAACTTGATTGGCCAGAAGTTGAGGGTTCCTACACATTTGTTGCTAAAATTGTGAATGTAAGTGCATCAGACTCAGAGTAAAAATGGTAAACAAAGGTAACCGTGTTATTGTTAAGCCTAGTACTGAGAAACATATCAAGCCCTAACCGCGACTATAACGTAAGCGCCATTTGGGCCCATTTTCTTAATGTTCGGTTAGTCAAACTTACCGGCAGGTTTTCCGAATTTTAGTGTCACATGCTGACTTCGGCGAAAACCAGCCGGCCAACTTAACCGCAGCCTTATAATGGGGTGAAATTTTAACCTGCCGGCAACTTGCAATAGATTTATCGATATTTTTAGCAATAGACAAACAGCTGTGTCCAACGCTTGCATTGTAAACTTTGTTAATTGCCAAAACAAATTATTTATAAGTAATCGAATTTGTCACATCCACGCAAAGGAAATGGAATTAGAAGAAACAGGCAGTGGGACAGAAAAAGACAGGCTGAAACAGAAAGCATTAATGGCAAATGTCTTGACCGCCGCGCCTGAATATCTGAAATAGCACCAATTGCTAAGCAGACAAACTCTTTTCCCGCCGTCTGCACAATCAAACGATCAACCAGGTCAATGAAAATGGAGGCAATAGCCACGTGAGATTGCATACCGATTCTGATCCAACCGCTGATATGTGTACACTATAACGAAAATACTATCCACATGCACTGCCGGCATTTCGAACGATATCAGCACAATGGCCATGGTGGCCCACAAAATCACAAAAGGAGCAAAAAAAAGCACTAGTTTGCAGCCAAAAAGACCCGTTTTTTTATTTTAAGCCATATCTTACTTTATAATTATCAGATAGTCAAGCAAGATAAGAATCGAAAGATAATTGAGCTGCCAGTAATCGCGTGAAACATTGATTTTAAATCGGTTTAGTAGTTTGAACACAATAACCAAAAATATTTAAAAAAAAAAAATTTTTCGCTCGAAAATGCAAATTGTAAGAAGCGGTACTGAAGGCACCTACGGTTCGGCAGTGTTAGGTTAATCCTTGGTCCTGCTGGACCAAGTTCCTCATCATCACCCCTTTCGTTAGAGGAGCTAAGGTTCTTGAAAAGAGAATGAGCATGGCACACATACCTTGTGCCGACAATTTGGTCAAAAACGACACGCTGCCTCCTTGAGTTGCGATGGATACTCCACCACCGCTTTCACTCTTGGCGTGCTTAGGACCAGCGAACGGTTGCGCTGTCCTTTGACGAAGCCCAAGCCGCGTTGCAATGATCTCCTAGCAAAAACAATCAATTGTGAATAGCATAATTAAACTCAATTAATATGTATACTTTAACAGATAAAGCTTAGTACTCAGACAAACTAAATCGCTTTAGCTGGGTGTCAACTCCATATAAAAACAAGTAAGACCATTGCAGTCGAACAAACACACACGCACACATACACACAAACGCGCCCTCACACACGCGGGCGCAAGCAGCAAACGTAATAAGCAAAGCGTGGGGGGAGGGGGGGTGCAAAAATTGTTTCGTTAATAACTTCTGTGTTTTTGCTCAGATCTCAATGTGCTTTTCAGAATAGATAGATTATAGGCCTAAGATAATATATATTAAGCGACGATGTTGTAACTTTAAAATTGTGGCTCTGACAGTATTTTGCGGTTTAAGGGGGGGGCTCGACCGAAGTTTATATACCCTTGGAGCTTGATATATGCCTGACAGTTTGTATGGCAGCTATACTATATAGTGGTCCGATTTCGACAAATCTTGTTGAAATTATGTAAAATCATTAAAAACTTATAAAAACGAGCGTTGGGAGCGATAACATTAAAAACAAAAAGTTTTTCTCACTAGGACTATTTTTCAGACCTAACTTTTGTATGGCAGCTATACTATATAGTTGTCCGATTTTGACAAGGCTTGGTGAAATTATGTGAAATCATTAAAAACTTATAAATACGAGCGTTGGGAGTGATAGCATTGAAAACAAAAAAGTTTTTCTCACTAAAACTAGTTTTTCAACCGATCGTTCCTATGGGAGCTATATGCTATAGTCATCCGATCCGGCCGGTTCCGACAAATGTGCAGCGTATTTGTACCAAAAGACTTCGTGCAAAGTTTGGTTAAGATAGCTTTAAAACTGACGGAGGAGATAGCATAGAAACAGACGGACAGACGGACGGACAGACGGACGGACAGACGGACGGACGGACGGACAGACGGACATGGCTATATCAACTCAGCTCGTCATGCTGATCAAGAATATATATACTTTATGTGGTCGGAGATGCTTCCTTCTGTGCGTTACAAACATCCGGACAATTTTAATATACCCTCTCCAAGGGTATAAAAACACAAAATTAAAAATTTGTGAATTTGAGGGCTGTTCAAAAAGTTCTCGGGATAAAAAGTAGGCTCTTCCAAAAAAGATGTGTCGATTGTACCCACGTTTCCGGGATTCACAAATATCAGAAAGCAAAACGGAAGATGGGAAGTTTGTTAGTATGAATGCCATTATCGTCCGAAGCTGAATTGTGAAAATAAAATTGAATTTAAAAAAGTGCGGCCTTTTAAAAACGAAAATCGATTTTTCACCATTTTTTTTTGCAGTGCAGTGTACAAAAAATAGTAAAATTTTTTCTTTCTCAAAAATTAAAGTAGGGACGGTAGCCACGTCTTAATCCTGCGTCCATAAAGCCCTACATCATCAAAATCGGTTCGGTAGAACTTGAGAAAATGTGGGCACCAGTCCGAAAAACTTTGTTTCGAGATAAATGAGTTTAAAGTTTAAAGTAATTTGAAAATTGCTTTTTTACCGAAGTCATTGGTCGACAAAAAAAAACAATATAATCTAAGGTATTTCGCATTTTTAAAAACAAAAAAAAAAAATTTGGAAACAAATTTTCTAGACCAGAAGAGGGCCTTAAAAGTCTTTAAAAAGACGCGTCGCTTTGACGCATATGACGCATTTTATAGCAGAAGCAAGTCGCTCCGAAGGCACTGGGGTAATAAGACACCTTACGGCTAGTCTGGATAGTCCCGTCATGGCCGCCTTATGCGAATTCCAGAATATTCAGGGATAACTTTCCCATGTCTTTTGTGGCAACCTAAAGTATAACTTCAGCCCGCTATTTTGCGACTCTTGGGCTTGCATAAAATCAACACACGGGACATTTGGTCGTGCTAACGCTTGCTTTAAATACTTTTTCGAACAAATTACACTTGGCTGTGCTTTTTTTATGTCGCTCTAGTTTGCTTTTATCAAATTTGAATCAATTTTCTGTCTCTTAAATGCGCTTGCGCTCGCTACCCAGATCAAAGAGTTACCAACGCAGAAATATCATAAAATATCCCAAAAAAAAATCGATATTCGATATTTGGTCAAAAAAAAAATCACGATATAAATATATCAGTTTTAAAAAATATTATCGATATATTGATATTTTGATATATTTTCGACAACCCTAATTCAAATGCAAGCAAATCAGCGCAGTGTAACCGTTTCACATTGCGTGGTATTTTGATGAGGGGTGGTATTTTGGCGTTGTACAGTCACACTGCATCGTCCGCTGGGTAACCCATCGGAAAAAATTGTCAATTTAGCTAGCGGACGATTTAGTTTCTCTGAGTACTAAGCTTAATGGGCGTGTTCAGCAGCATACACCAATTATCTAACAAAAATCATCAATCAAAAATAAAGTGTTAAGGCCCATACGGACATCCGAAGTTCGTAATTTAGCTAACTTCACCTCATGTTTCGTCGCCGTGGAACGTAAGAGCAGTGTAACCAGACTTAAGAAAAAATTTCCCCAAAAAATATGTTTGTGATATTTTTAATTTAATTGGCGGTGGGTCACACTGCTCGATCATTTGTATTTTGTTTTGATGCCTTTTGACTTTTTGTTGTTCACAAAATTAATGTCCAAATGCTTGGGGTGGAAAAGATAAAAAATGACAACTCGCTCTTTCACCGCCAAAATTAATAACATTTTTTTGTCATGCAAAAACACTTTCAAGCGATTTTGTCGCTTATGTTTTTCTCCCATGTTCTTTTTTTTACTTTCTTTTTAAATCATTTTAGCTAAAAGCAGTCCAGCTGATCGAGGCAGGTAGAAGAAGAGTGACTTGACATGGTGCATTTTCAATGCTGCTTCAGCTGGTCAAAGCACAATAAGGCCCACAGCCATCTTACATAGTATCCACAAATGTGCTGCTAAGTGCAACATTGTCTGTTAAGTGTAACTTTCAACTTCGCACCTCCGTACATGCAAGAAGTTCCAGAGGCGAAGTTGTAACTTCTGCTTCTTCTTCCCTCATTTTTTGTATGTAACTTCTCGCAACTTCTGATGTCCGTATGGGGCTTTAGTCTGCTGGTGAAAAAACTTGTTAGAATTTTTAGGCAACAAAGTTATCGATATATTTTTGTTGGCGGAAGGTTTGAATTTTTACATCTAACAAATCATAATCAAGCAATTCTAACAAACTATTTCTTTGTAAAGCTTAGTACTCAGACAAACTAAATCGCTCTAGCTGGGTGTCAACTCCATATAAAAAAAGGGTGTCGGAAAGCTTTCGTAAAATTCCGACAGGCCTCCTACGCTCGGTGGAACTCAGACAAACTAAAATTTCCGTGCCTCAGCGTCAGAAAGCTCGTAGTGCCGCTAACTTGACAAACAGCTGACACAATTCCGATGGGGTGCTAGAAGAAAAAATAGCTTGTAATTTTTCCGACACCTACCCGTCGGAATGTCAGCAGCAAAAGTTCGACAAAAATTATTGATTGCGCATATTTTGAAACCTACGGGAAGATTTTGCATTGCCCATGACTTCTACAATCCATATATCCTCCAAAAATCCCTAAATACTAGCATAAACAATTAACTAAATTCAAATGCAAGCAAATCAGTGCAGTGGGACCGTTTCACATTGGGTGGTATTTTGATGAGGGGTGGTATTTTGGCGTTGTACAGTCACACTGCATCGTCCGCTTGGTAACCCGTCGGAAAAAGTTGTCAATTTAGCTAGCGGACGATTTAGTTTGTCTGAGTACTAAGCTTTAGATTCACATTTAACACAATCAAGAAAAATAGCAAACATGATTGCGCAACATGCTCGTTCACCAGCAAAATCTAACAAAAATAGTCGATTTTTTGTCTTCGATTTATGCTGCTGAACACGCTCAATTTATGTCAAGCCGCTATCACATTTTTTCCAATAAAAAGATGTTCAAAAACATTAAAAAGTTTTTGTATAGTTGTCCTACTCATTTAAAAACTCCGCGCTACAGCACTTGTATGTATATGAGTGTCTACCGCCATGTATAGTACGAAAAATATGTTTTACATATATTTCACACCTTCGAAATCATCTCTCATCACTTGCCTATCGGGTGACTATCGCGTGACACGTTGACGTCGGGTGGCAACGCTGTGATATCGATATGCCAATTTCGCGCGTGAGCTCCATACCAACTCACGAAACAGCAACTTGCGAAATCCGTGCGAAATCATTTTTTTATATGGACTTTTTCATTTCGCTGGTATCTCCATACCAAGCTTAAGAATCGCAATGCGGCAAACTGATCTTCAAGACTCTGCGAACCCTAGGCCTTCTGTATCCAGGTCATAGTCGCCGCTTCACTCTATTTGTTCTCCAAAATACATTTGTTTGAGTCAACAAGGTCTACGACGTTCCTCAGCTGCAGAAAATTGTTCGCTCATGGTCTTTTCACTTTGGTTCATTATCGCAACCAATTTTATTTAACTTTTTGTTTTTCTAAAAGACTTAAATTAACCAACTCGGGGGGTATGGTAAATGGTCGTTGGAGTTTGTTACACAGTCAATATGGAACAACAATGGAATAAAGAGGCGCTTGTAAATAATAATGGTGAGACTGGTCACACTTATCGTACGATCAAGTTTTATTTAGCGCTCCGCATATAAAATAAAATTCTAAATTTTTAAACTCGTTCGGTGTGCATCAAAAGTTTGTAAAACGCTTGTCCAAGGTCCGTTTGAGTTCGCGGTTTATCCTTGTTATTTTGCGGGATCTGAAGCCGGTTTTTGTGTTCTGCAAATAAACTGCCATGGGCTGCCGCCAGCAGGCTCAAGTGTGTCCACCTGTTCCCGCCCACTCAGTGATCCTCGCACACACACAGGGAAGTGCTGTACATCGCAGGAAGTGCTTAAGCAAGTCAATGCTCTTGTGAACAGTTACCACTTTAACCAGTAGCCATTGTTTTTATTTTAACAATTGTAATGTAATTTTTTATTTTAATAATAATATGAGCCTATATAATATGTAAAATTGGCTATACAGCTCCTCCAACGGGGCCAAGCCAAGCTTCTCTCAATCTCTGGCGTGTGTGCTTTAAATTTTTCGCACAAGAGAAAGGGACCTACAGTTTAACGCACGATCCGAACGTCAAAGTTTGAGAATATGCTTTTTCGTGGCTAGTTACTTCACATCTGGCGCCAATAGCTGGTGAAGGTGACCGTATGTGTAAAAGCTATTTTCTAAAGAAAGAAAAAAACTTTTATTATTAGATGTTCAGAGGCGGGATCGAACCCACGACCTCCCGCCCAGCAGTTCAGCACACTAACCACTGGGCCACATACGGCCACAAGAGTACATTATAGCATTCCAAATTAATATGTTCATGGATAAAAATATTTTATTAATGACAGTCCGGATTTAAAAAAAATCTAACTTGCACTGCATTAACATTGCAGAGGACATACCAAGTTACTTTCTTAACACTTCTTGCAAAGCATTCGACACAGTAAATCACGAAGTACTATGTAAAAAGCTAAAAATATTATATACAATTACTCGAATACTGCAGTAAAATGAATGAAGTCGTACCTGAACAATAAAAGCCAAGCTGTAGTTAACCACTTGGAATGTTTATAACACAGACATATTGCAAACGCTTAAATTTACAGTACTTATACAGAATATGTGGAAAGACTGCTAATTTAGGATTTACATTTAACAATACATCAACATGGGATGATCATATAAACAAAGCACTTGGAAAAACTTTTAGAGTTTTAAGGCCATTTAATTTGACACAGCAGTTTATATCACAACAACAAAAAAAAATTTTCGTCAAGCTTACCTTCTTTTATTTAGATCAACATCCTCCCTATCTGTGTGTTAAGTTAAGGTTTGCTTCATCGCTAAGAATCAAAAACATAATTTGTACGAAATATAAGCTTTTTTATATCTGATCGACAATTCTTTCCGCATGCCATTCGACTTTAAAATCATCTCCCACACGATATTAAGACAATTAGGAACGCACAGACATTTAGGAGAAAAATTAACAAACCTCTTCCAACAACAACTACAAAATTTAAACATTTAAAGATAAATATTTTAACAAAACTATATTTTCATAATATTTTAATTAAACTAAATAAAATTAATATTATTTAACCTAAAATAATTGTATATGTAACTTAAGTAACTGAACTGACTAAAAAATTCCTTGTTTTTACAGCGATTGTTAGTAACTAAACTAAAAGCTAAGAAATTATGAATCGTTGTGATTAATGTTATAAAAATTTGTATAATATTTTTATTATATAAGTATAAGTAGCACAGATCTGCACGATTGCACTGCAACAACAAGTGTACCGCATTCTTACTTGTTATTGATCACACTCGAGTGTCTCCAACCTCTGCAAAATATGTACGAAGTGTTTCAAACACTCACGGCATATTTGCGCTTCGGCTATGATTGCCAATAACACCCGCTGTCGCTCGTGCAGCCAAAATTGTTTACTGGCACAAGAAGCGAGCGAGTGTTGATTAAATCACCCCAAAAAAGCTTCTATCTCTCTCCTTTGTCTATCTCTCTCTTGAGATAACAACAACAACTACACGGAATTTTTCAACAGAGAGAGGAAAGAGAAGTAAGCAAGAGCAACAAAAGAAATTCATACATTGTAAAGGGTGATTTTTTAAGAGCTATAGAAAGTTTTTAAAAAAAAACACATAAAAATTCAGAAAAATGCACGAGATGTTCATTTGAATCGATAGTACGGTCCATATAATTTAATCTTTGAAGATTATTTCATGCAAATGTTGACCGTGACTGCGCCTCAAATGGTCCATCCGCTTAGTCCAATTTTGGCATACTCTTTCCAACATTTCGGCCGGTAGATCACGAATAAATGCTTCAATGTTGTCTTCCAATGCGTCAAATGAAGCGGGCTTGTCTGTATAGACATGAACTTTAACGTAGCCCCACAAAAAATAGTCTAAAGGCGTTAAGTCGCACGATCTAGGCGACCAATTGACCGGTTGTTGAGTAACAGAGGCCCAATTGCTGCGAACGGCGACGAATCGATAACACTATGCAACAATTTTTTGAACCGGCTTCTAAATAGTTGATCCTTATGTAAAATTTCACGCTGAATTCAAATCTGCTCTCAGATATGTCAAAAGTAGAACGGTTTTTGAGATATCGCGAAATTTTCAGTTTTAGTGTTTTGAAAAAAGGTAGGTCTACTAAAATGCCATTTTCTCTGATTTTAGTCCACCGATATGTATAAGCTGTAACAAAAATAAAAGATAATAAAATTATTTCTTTAAAAAACGACAGTTGTTGTAAATCCAACCATAAATGACGAAGTTATGGCACTTCAAAGTTGGATTTTTGAAAAATTTTGATAATTTGTAATTTTTTGCTGACTTTTATTGAGTTTTTTTCAATCTTACCATTAAAATTGCATAGGTCTCAGATACGACGAGCATTTTTTGCCCTTGGTCATCGAAATCGGATGAAAAATAAACGCTATATTCACAATTAAGTAAACATACCTCTGTTTGAGAGTATTTTTTTGCTAGTTTTTTCAGTATAAAAATCACATCTTGGCAAGCCAAATAAGAATAAACGTTGATCATTAGGAGTTTGTATTGCAGTTCAACCAAAATTTTACGAACTTTAACATGACTTGCTCAAAGCGAACATTTTATTGCAAAAATGATCCAAGCAAGTTTTGCTTTATTTGTGGAGAATTTTCATTCGCGAGGCAGAGAATTTTTTCGGAGCAATTGCAAAATATTTTTTCTTTATATTTTGGCAAGAAACCGGAAATCAAACCGTGGACGCCGAAATTCGTATGCAATTCGTGCAGAACTATTCTATATATGTGGATGTCTGGAAAAAAGTAAGTCAAAAATTTTATAAAGTGCACACCTAGAGTAATTTTTTCATTTAAGTCGCTTTTTGGCTTTTGATGTTTCTGCTACTTGGCGGGAACCGACGTGTCATGAAATTAGCTGCTATTTTTGTTTAACTGAAGTTAATAATGCTGAGGTAGAGTCTTTCTCAAAGCCGATTTTGCGCACATCTGCCAGCCCATACCCAATTTGTCCAAAACGTAAATATGAAAGTGAAGATACAGATGACGCAGACATGGACTATAACAATGCTGAGACGAATCATATTCTAAAGCCTCTGACCGAAGCCGAGCTAAATGATTGGATACGAGACCTAGAACTATCAAAGGATAAATCCGAGTTGTTGGCGTCGCGCATGAAAGAGCGCAACTTTGTATCTCCGAACGTAAAAATAACAAAAAAATACAGAAAGCGCCATGAACGTTTTGGAAAGAATTTTGCACAAGAAGGATCGATTTCTTATTGCAAAGACATCGCCGGTTTATTCGAAAAGTTTGGAGAAATTTATAATCCAAATGAGTGGCGACTATTCATCGATAGTTGCAAACTTAGCTTGAAAGTTGTTTTGTTACACAAAAAGCCTTCCATTCCATTGGCACATGCCGTAAACATGAAGGAGTCTTACGACTCAATGTCTAAATTGCTCGCTCTTGTCAAATACGAGGAGCACCAGTGGAAAATCTGTGCCGATCTGAAAGTCGTAGCAATGGTAACAGGCTTGCAACAAGGATGGACAAAGCATTGCTGTTTTTTGTGCAGATGGGACAGCCGAGATCGCAGCCAACATTACTTGCGTAAAGACTGGGATGTCAGGGCCAATTTTGTAGTCGGACAAGATAACGTAAAATTTCCGCCCCTAGTTCAAAAGGACACAATTATTCTTCCTCCGTTGCATATTAAGCTTGGTCTCTTCAAAAACTTCGTTAAAGCTCTCCATAAAAATGAAAATTTTGCGGCATTTGAATTTTTAAAAGGACGATTCCCACAACTTTCTGACGCCAAAATCAAAGAAGGCGTATTTGTGGGTCCGCAAATCAAAAAGCTAATAAGCGACAGAGAATTTTACTCGACACTATCAGCAGACGAGGCAAAAGCATGGGAATCATTTTGCGCAGTAGTGTCTAGTTTTCTGGGAAGCAAAAGAAGTAAGGACTATAAAGAAATTGTTGATGATTTATTCTAAAACTACAAAAAAATTGGTATAATCTCAGTCTGCTGGTTCATCGAGTTAGTATATTTAGCAATTTTATTTTTTTTTTATTTTTAAAGGTGTAAATATGTCCTTAAAAATTCACTTTTTGCACTCCCATTTGGATTTTTTCCCGGACAACCTAGGCGACGAAAGTGACGAGCATGGCGAACGCTTCCATCAGCAAATGCAGCAGATGGAGTTTCGCCACCAAGGCAAGTGGGATCCGGCAATGATGGGAGACTATTGCTGGTTCTTGTTGCGAGAAACACACAGTCTGCACAAAAAACAAAAGCGGTCTACATCATTTGAGTACTTTTATCCAACCTTGAACTGCAATACAAACTCCTAATGATCAACGTTTATTCTTATTTGGCTTGCTAAGATGTGATTTTTATACTGAAAAAACTAGCAAAAAAATACTCTCAAACAGAGGTATGTTTACTTAATTGTGAATATAGCGTTTATTTTTCATCCGACTTCGATGACCAAGGGCAAAAAATGCTCGTTAAAGATTACCCAATCCTGTCAATATCTGAGACCTGAGCAATTTTTATGGTAAGATTGAAGAAAACTTAATGAAAGGCAGCAAAAAATTAAAAATTATCAAAAATTTTTCAAAAATCCAACTTTGAAGTGCCATAACTTCGTCATTTATGGTTGGATTTACAACAACTGTCAATTTTTTAAGAAATAATTTTATTATCTTTAATTTTTGTTCCAGTTTATACAAATCGGTGGATTAAAATCAGAGAAAATGGCATTTTAGTAGACCTATCTTTTTTCAAAACACTAAAATTGAAAATTTTATATATCTCAAGAACCGTTCTACTTTTGACATATCTGAGAGCAGAATTTGAATTCAGCGTGAAATTTTACATTAGAATCAATTGCTAAAAGTGCGGGATACAAAAACTTTTCAAATTTTGTGACATAGTGTAATTGATGGTCATCATTAACACTGGCCGATACAGCTGCAATATTTTCTTCAGTTCGCACTCTACGTAAGCGTGTTGGTGGTTTAATGTCCAACAATGTAAATTTGGTGCGAAATTAAGTCGCACCAAGCCGCTTCAGTGGGTCGATTAAACTGACCATAAAATGGAAGAAGCGCGCGATGAACTTTCTTAACAGAGCACGCATTTTGATAATAAAATTCAATATTTTGCAAGCGATGTTCATTCGTAAGACGATTCATGGTTAAATTGTAGACCAAACTGAATATGTTTGACAGTGAAACAAAACACAAAACGTGCGTGAGCTGTTAAAACCAGTGTTGCCAAAAAGATAATAGCTAAAAAATCACACTTTATATAGTGATGTTTAATTGTGAGATGCGTTGGCCCTCAATACAGAAACAACTGCTTTAACAGTCCCAAAACCACCAATAACAGAAAAAGTGTGTGTTTGACTCGACTGAAAAGTTATGAGGGTCAGTCACACTGCATACGCATTCAAAGCGGGTATTGATGCATTCAAAAACAGTCACTCTAGCATATCTTCGATAAGTATATACATTAAGCATAACATTTTTGAACGACCTCAGTACTAGGCTTAAAGCGTAAAAACTGGAAGTGGTTACTCTATTGATTCACGTTTAACAAATACATATTATTTATTAGGACATTTGCCGATGCTGCGTATTTTATGCAAAACGAATGTCCCGCAGAGTGGAAAGCATAACTTCGGACGGAGATAAAAACGAAATGTTCAGTGAGTTTTGCAAAGATGAATGCGATTACAAAGCTTAAATCATTTGTGCTGCCATTTACACTTGTCATATATCTTCTTATTAAATAGAACCTTTACCATTTTTTTAATATTCTAAATATTTGGAGATATTGGCTTTTCTTTTACACTATCGTCTGTGAATTTCTTTAAAAAAATATAAAAAGTGTTAAAGCTGCCTTAACACCGTTAATACATCTCTTAATAGTCGGTTGTCAAAATTCTCGAAAGAGAAACTTTTAACCAGTGCCAAAAATCTACCCCTTTATAGCCTGGGAACGGGACCAAGATATTATGAATCTAGAGGCATCAGGTAGCAACACCTTATACCCATTTTTTTTTTGATAACGTCAATATCGCGATCAATGGACGCATTTATACTAGCAACACACAACTACAGCTTATGTTGCTGGTTAAAAAAAGATGAGAGCTAAGATATTGGAAAATTCACCAAAGCTAAAGTAAGTTACCACAACTGTTATACCAAATTCCCGCCTTTAATAAACAAGCGGTTAGAAACCTGGCCATAGAGGTCTGGGTATCTTTGTACAAGCAATTGCTCAAGAACATCATTGACCAATTGGTTGTCAGAAGCGTCTCAGTCGTTTCCATTAGGAAAACGCAAACATTTTGTTTAAAAATGTCTTTGGTGGACAGTCCCCGATACACTAAGATGCCTTGGATCTTAAGTATTTGAAATTTACACATTAATTAATTTAATTTCATGATTTCGCTGGAGCTAGTTTTACCTAAATGATCAACGTTGTTCTGAATTGCTAGTATAAAAATGCCTATAATTCGTGAACCAGGGCTTCGTTGGTAAAATTGAAAACGCAGCTCCGTCTGTTTTTATCTTTAGCTTATGTTCTATATGGACTCGATGATGGGTGCTCTCAAATGTGGTTCACACTTGCGCGGTTTTTCGAATCAAGTTACCAAAGATGGTAAGGAGGAGGCTTTGGATTCGTCAGTATCTCAACATATTTAAAATCTTTTTTAAAATTCTATCGAGTGGGTTTCCATTAATTCGATTTTCGGTGGGAATTTGGAATAACAATTGTGGTAACGTTAAGTTAAGTTTTCAAAATTGTATCTTCCATCTCTTTTTTTAACCAGCAACAGATATTGTAGCTGTAAGTTGTTAGTATAAATGTACCAATTAAACGCAAACTTAACTTGATCAAGAAAAACTGTTGCTACCTGAATCCTCTATTTTTAATTTAATTAATAATTTTATATTTTATAATTAATTTAATAATTTATGCGTCTAGTTCCCAGGCTAGTTTGAGTGTTTTGTCTTTGTGTTATCAAATTGAACCTGTCAAATTACATCAAGGAAGGCTACATTTTCTAAATATTTAGAGTCAATCGGGATTTACACGGTGAAACAAACTTCATGAAGTTTCCATAGTAGGCTTGAAAATTAAGCGAATTCTATTAGATTTGTTAAACGAAATGTATGTAGCCATACTTGTGTCTCTCGCCTACTGATTATCGTGTAAGTCCCGTCTTATATGCTTTGCAATTACATTATCGTCAGACAATCTATTTAGAGATATATGAAAAGTGTAAGTGCAGCTTTAGATTCATTTAATATTTATTTCATTCAAATTACAGTTCTATCTGAAGAGTGGTGCCTAGCCATAAACAATATGGACTACATCCGCCAGAGTCTGCCGTCATTTATTAAGGTAAGCCATCAACAAAAAAAAACTCAGAAATTTAAAGAAAATCTAACATCGTTTTTATACCATTGCTAATTTTGTAACTCACTTGCTGTTCCGGCGCGTTTAGCTACCCCCGCTGGTATTTTAAACACAAAACGGTTAAGTGAATCTTCCAACTTCTTCTATCAACTCTTTATGATGTTTAAACTCAATTTAAAATGATCACATTTTGCGATTTTGTGGACGTTTCGATCTTCAGCATGTATGATGATATCTATGTATTGAAGATTTATGATAATCTAAATTCGAAATTAAGTAATTTTCGCCATTATTGAGAACTTTTGATTTTTACCATCCATTTATTTGTCTGGCTCCATTATAATCAAAACTTATTTTAACATTTTGATAAATTTCGCGATTTTTAAGACCGTATGATCAACAAAGTATGGCTTATGCTAGGAACAAAAATACAAACAGTATAATAAGTTTGTGCAAAAGTATGTAACAGGGAGACGGAATCATTTTCGACTCTATAAAGTATATATATTCTTGATCAGCATCAACAGCCGAGTCGATATAGACATGTCCGTCTGTCCGTCCGTCTTTTGGTAAAAATACGCTGCACATTTGTCGGAACCGAAAAAAAATTAATTTAAATAAATGAAAAAATGCCCATCCGAGGCAATTAATTTTTGTTTTCGCGATTTGGAGACCAAAGAAAAATTTAAAAATTTTTAAGTGTGAGGGATTTGAAAAATTGGGTTCAGATGTTAATTTTCAGATTTTTTAAATATGTTTATTACCAATGGCTTTGGATAGCAAGCAATTGAAAATAATTAAATTTTTTAAATATGTAAATTTTCAAATCGACTTTACCCGCGAATTAAGTATATTTCGGCAAAATGCTGAAAATACGTATATACTATTTTTCTACAAGGAATACAAAAATAAACTATTTCGTTCCAAAAAAAATCCCAGTGGGCGATTTTTCATGGAATCACCCATATATACTCTTGATCAGCATCAACAGCCGAGTCGTAGCCATGTCCGTCTGTCTGTCCGTCTTTCCGCCGGTCCGTCTTTTCGTATGAACAAACAGATCTCAAATATGGTAAGAGCTAGAGGTTTGGCATGTATGGGACATTAACTGCTTAAACTTGCAGGCAGATTAAGTTTATTTTAAATTTTTGACACGCCCGCTCCTGCAATTTGGAAAAAAAAGTTAGTAATTGGCATTTTTAACGATCGGATGAACTTAATTCTTAAGTTATGCGCAAAAAAGAACCTGTCACCACCTGTCACTGAAGAAAGAGATGCGGGAGATACGCAGCCAAGCTCATTCCAAGGACGAGGAGAGTCTGTCAATCAATTCAGTAAACAATTCACTTATTCGCACGAGTGCGCTTTGCAAGACGAAAAACTTCAGAAATAGGTTCAGAATATGTCATCGGAGTCACCGACTTCTCGATCATATATTGACGACTTAATACATTCTCTTAGCACTGAAACACCCTAGGACTACTTCCAGAGGTGGGCTTAGGTTCGTTAGATTAGGTTAGGTTGCCATGTTGGAAATGGGAGATTATTAACGCTTTCTACGCTGTGATCGTAGAGGGAGGGTCTTCCCCGTTAAACCATTTAGAAAGTAGCATAAATTGGGCAGTGAGTTAGTTTCTATTTCAGAAATGTCTGACAGATCGTTATAGAAAGGACGACCCAAAGTTGTGAGCGTCTTCTGCTGAGAGCTGGACAATAACAGAAGAAGTGTTATACATTTCCCTCCTCATCCACTGAATTGCAGCTTCTACAGAAGTCATTGTGCCTGATGCCGAGCCTAGAGGCGTGTCTTCCTATAAGGCAGTGTCCAGTAAGGGCGCCTATTAAAGGGAAATGTTTACTTTTTCTTGACGGAGTAACGCCCTAGATTATTTAATGTTAAGAGTAGGCCATGAAAGCTTAGATACTGCACATGTGTGAGTCGTTTGCCATCGTTTCATGGTTATTCGATATTTGCATCAGGCCAACCTGGGCCAAAAAATTAAAAGTGGTTAAAACTCTATATCTCATCGAATTTTATAGGACAAGAATTAAAATAAACTAATGTAAGCTTATCTTTCATTTACTAATAACCAAATTGGCTATATTCGGTTTCATGGCCATGCTAGCGCAATTATTCTCATCTTGACATTAAATTTGCTTAATTTTGGGAAAAAGTGACCATAGATTACATGTACTTTCGCTATCTAAAATCTTTCTAATGGTACAAGGGGCTATACAAGAATGCATAAAAAACCATGAGAAACTATGCCAATGTAAGTAACTGTAAGTTTTTGCTTCCCTTATAGCAAAAACCACATAAATATGATGTTTCTCATCATCATGTCTCGTAAAAGCGGCGAGAACCAAAAATTGGAATCCAAAGTCCCAAGCTCCCAAAAAAAATCGTTTTCTGTTTCACATGCGTCAACTATTATATCTATAAATCTTTGGCTATATCAACTCAGTTCGTCATACTGATCATGAATATATAAATTTTTTGTGGTCGGAGATGTTTTCTTTTATGCGTTACAAACATCGGACAATTTTAGTATACCCTCTCCAAGGGTAAAAAAAACCAGCGCTTAAAACTGACGGTGGAGATAGCATAGAAACAGACGTACAGACGGATATGGCAATATTAACTCAGCTCGTTATGCTGACCAAGAATATACTTTATGGGAGATGATTCCTTCTATGCGTTAAGGGTATAAAACTCAAACAAAATATTAAATTAAAGACGCTTCTGCTGCTTAAGACAAGTTGTGAAATCGGTGAAATTGTAAATGACGCTATGTTGGAAAAGTCAAATGAACACATGGATACCTAAAATCTACCAGAGCATAACCCTGCGCTCATGTATTTGGAGAGTTTGGAGACTTTTGACTCGTATCAAGGCGCTTGTTCAAGGTCGCCTCATAATACTTTTTCTTCATTCAAATATTGGTTATTATCCAACCAGTACTGACTTTAAGAGCGAAGTAAACCTGTGTATTTTTTGGCAAAGGTAAGTGCAAGGACCTAGAAAACATTAGAGCAAAGAATGGCCTCTTTATTGGCCTGATTTATTATAAAGAAGTATTAGTTAACTGGTACTCGGAAACTGTATAATTGTTTATTTTTTTTTTAATTGTTTGAACTACACCTATTACACAGTGTTACAAATTTCCAAAAATTGTAATAACCTGGGTATTGGCATAGCGTACGCTGTAGAGCAGGTCGCGTATAGCATTTCCTCATACTTGGTTTTCCTCGGGGACCCCCAAAATCTGAAGTTATGGCCCAAAACCCGCTTTTTGTAATTTTACCTCAAATTAATTGATATAACTCGCGAATGGACCTTCAGATGGCTCATAACCTTTACATGAATTTGGATACCGTTTGACGAAGTTATGCGCGATTTTCTGAGTACACATCGACAATCTAGTATTTGTTTTTAGAGTGCTAACATATTTATTTTTGCTTTCACATAATTGCCGCCAAAAGTAAACTTAGTTTTGTTTGGCGCCAGATTCAAATAATATTTTTATGTACTTAAAATGCAAATATATATCAAATTCAATGCTTCACGATTTCTGGGCCAAGATTAACGCTCTCCAAAATTGTTACCTATTGTTGCGAGTTAAGCTATTTTGTAGAAACAGCACAAACCACCCTTATAAGCGAGTTAAAGTCGCCCATACTGCACTTGCTGCGCTGTGTGCTTATGCGGGCTGACGTCGACACTCTTGGATTTATTTGTTTTCTACAATCGTGGTTAGACAGTTATCATTGGGCCTTGTTTGTGGACTTGAAAAGTAATTTCTTAGGTACCAAAGGGGTTTATCATTAAATAGAACCCGCAGCTAAATTCTCTGCATTAGACCAGATATGTCCAGGCGTGGCCAAGGCTTGCGCCATGAGAGCAATCTGCTTCTCACAAGCCTTAACCGTGCCTACCTGTATACGATTCTTGCTGTGCACGGCTCTTTGATATTATATGCCAATTTCAGCTCATTCACAAATAACAACAACCACTTACAACCCACATCTACTCACTATACGTAGCTCAATTTATTTTTAAGCTAGATAACAGTATTCAGAGACCGTTAATATTTGCGAAAAAATTTTGATACATGGAAGTTTATATATATTTGCATTTTAAGTATTTAAAAATATTATTTGAATCTGGCGCCAAATCAAAACTGAGTTTACTTTTAGGGGCAATTATGTGAAAGCAAACATAAATATGTTAGCACACTAAAAAAAAATACTAGATTGTCGATGTGTACTCAGAAAATCGCGCATAACTTCGTAAAACGGTATCCAAATTCATTGGGACAACAACCGTTCGACGGAGAATTAAATGGGCTTTTATTACAAACTTTAAGGAAAAATCGCATAGAATAAAATAGTTAAACCAGTGATGGTCAAAGTACAAATTTCTCAAAAAAAGTTGAAAATGCCAGATCTGTAAGCCGCATTTCTCAGCCATCGCGTTAAATTAGTCAAACCATTGATTATAATGTTTTAGATCCCGCTCGTGGCTATCGGAATTGATAAGGTAATGAGCAATCAGACGGTCCATTCGCGAGTTATATCTATTTAAGTGAGGTAAAAAAGCAAAAAGCGGTTTTTGGGCCATAACTTCAGATTTTGGGGGTGTTAGGAAAAAACCAAGTATGAGGAAATGCTATACTCGACCTGCCCAACAATATGTACTGGGTCTCGTGAAAAGTATGTGCAGATTTTTTTTTTTGTAACACTGTGTTATTTATTACCATAGCTTGACGCAATTTGACCCAAATTTCTGGAGAACTGTTTAACCGATTTTGATAATTTTTTGTATATTATATAATAATAATTTTAATAAAATTATAATAATTTTTACATCATCGAAAAAAGATGTCGAGACTTTAACTGCGATTATGTCGGAACCACTTTTTCCAAAATGGTGGCAAAAATTTAAAGAGTATCTGTTGACCGATTTTCAATTCTTTTTTTTGTAAACTAGTCATAATACCCACCATTCTGGTGTGAACTCGGATATTTTTGACCGGTCCCCATATGAGGGAGCTAGGACCAATGCAGTGGGAAAAAAGTAGATTTTCCAAATTTGACTTTGAAACCCCATAGCTCCTCTGTTTATTGACCGATCCAAAATATCCTAGTTCACACCAAAATTACATCAATTCTTAACAAAATCCTGCTTACAGTTTTAAATTGTGATCATCCGTTCTCAAAAACATTTTGCAAGCATGGACCTATGTTTAAAATTTTTGGTTAACTTTAAACAGAAATACAACAACCGCAGGTACAACAACAATAATTAGGGAAGAGTGGGGGGTTGTGATCATATTTTTGTTTTTCGAACATAACTTCGCCAAAAATCAATATTTTTTCGTTCTGTCAATTTTGTATTTTCGGTAAAAGATACACGATACTTTCCTCATTACTAGTTTTTGGGAATTTTTTATTTCATATTGAAAAGAAAGTGATTTTTTTAAATTTCAGAAATTTGTGGGGGGTTATGAGCGAGCCACCCATTTAAAAGTTCAAAATTCGTGTATTTATTTAATAAAATAAATACTATTTAAGCAATTATTCTTTATTAAATGAAAAAATAACAATTTTTCTCATATTCTGAATTAAGAAATATCAATGAAGAGTGATAATTGATTAACGGCATCAGGATTGTTTTCTTTTATAAACGAGCACTTTTTGCTGGTGGCTGTTCTTATTTTGGAGAGCTTTTCCTCTGTTTTATTGCGCATTATTGCAATACTCTCTTTGAAAGTCATAACCGACTTTTTTCAAAGTGGCTCACAACCCCCCATATCTCACTTTTTTTTTGGTGACGTCACATAACATAAGAAATTATTTAAAAAATAAAATATTTTTATCAAAAAGGCAATTGACCAAAGATATTTCCCTCATACTTACTTTTGGCATTACGAAACAAATTTTTTTCACAAGTCAAAAATGAAAAAAAAAACTTTTTTTTTAAAAAAAAGTCGAGTTCTGGTTTACAAACTTAAAGAACTTGTTGACTGATCGGTTGCTAGCTAAAAGTTAGGTAATAAGAAGCGAGACACTTGACATAAACACAAAGTTTAAATTTATTTTTTTTTGTGGCCAATATTCGAGTGGCTCACAACACCCAGCGGCTCAGAACCCCCCATTCTCCCGTACTAAATTTTATTTAACCAATTACCTATCGAATGAATAAAACCGCTTCTTAATTTCATTTATAGTTTTTGTATAATTTAATTTTCTGTAAACCTTAAAAAAATCATATTAAAAAACGTCTAAATGAAAAAATTTTTAGAAACAATTTTGCACAAAAAAATAGTTTTAGTAGAAACGGGTCATTAAATTTTTTTATATTTGCAAACTAGTGTATTAAATAATTGTTAATTCCTTTAGGATTTTCATTTTAACCCACTTCTGGATAAAGTTTTCCAATTTTTCTTTCATTGTGCGTGCCCAGATTTAATTAAATAAATATAGTAAAAAAAATCTTAAATAAAATATAAATAAAATAAGAAATTGCACAAATATGACGGTATGTTATGAGCGAAATCGATAACAGGTGTCATTCAACAGGCAACAAAGATGCACATAACTTTCCTCATCATTAGTTTTAAAAAATAAATTTTTGGGTTTTTGTTATTACATATTGAAAAACAAGTGATTTTTGGACATTTTGAAAATTTGTGGGGGTTGTGAGCCACCCATTTAAAAGTTAAAAATTCGTGTTTTTAGGCAATTATTCTTCCCTTTCGCTGCCCTTTGCTTAGACAATAAATTCAGAAGTTACTAAGCTCAGTGAAAACTGGCAACAATGCCAACAATACACATTTATACGCAAACAGTTTGGGCACGTACTATGAACATAAGCACATACATACATGAGATATACACACAGAACGAAATTTCAGAGCCCCATATACATGCCCTCCCTTTCGCTCTGATATCTTTTCTCTAACGCATGTGTATGCAAAACAAAACAGCACACGCCTGCTAAGCAGCCAGCGCAGCTGTTTGTTTATACGGACTCCGAAAGCTGAATGAGCTACGCCGTTTTCTTGCTGTTAACTTAACAGTGAGAGCGAGTTCATCTCTTGGTATTTTGTTCTCTCTGCTGGTAGTATCCAAGTAGACTTTTTGTAATTCGGCCATAGCTCTACTATCCGCAAATGTTAACGTAGCATTCCATGAATGTTGATGTTTCACATTACATTAAATATTTAGTTTAGCCAATGCTATATCAAGTTGCCTTTTTAAAACTCCTATATACATTTGGGGTGGGAATCTTGTTTGCGTCCCATAAATTTTAATCTTGATTTTCGGATATAACAGGCTGTAACTTTGACAAAATTGCCAAGAAATTACCATAATTGGTTCATATGTTGAACTATATGATGATATGACGCCAATAAATATCCGACAAATAGAATGGCTTGTAGCAAATGGTTTAGTTTGACATAATTGCTATAACTCAAGTAAAATTTGACTTTGAAGTCCAATTTCGACACCATTGGCAATAGTTATATGGCGTGTTTGATTTTTCTCAGTTGCATTGATATGTGTTCTATCCTAGAAGCTTCATAAAATTAGCAATTATTGCTTAGTGTGGCCTACAAAAATTCTAGAACGGCAAAAAGTCGAAAATTTAGTTATTAGCGATTATCTTTGAAACGGAAACTAAGATATAACTTTAACATACCATCTCGTAATCAGCATGTGTGGGCTCGCAGGAATTAGTTAACAATGCTCGGTATACTCACAAAAGGACACAATTAGTAGAACTGTGTAATCATTTATCCAATGTTCATCATTTTTGGTCGTTTGAAAAAATTTGCAAACCTACATTTTCATCTGATGAGCAAGCGCTTTAATAAACACTGTAAAAAAAATTGTAAATTTCGCGGTTTTTTGATTATTTAAACTATCTGTGTGCCAATTTTCGTCAAGAGAGCGCTTTCATAAATACTCCTATAATAATTTTGCAAATTTAGCGGTTTTTTTTTGACCATTCACAGACAGATATAGCCTATGACTCTTTTCGTACGTACTCAGAAAACTTCTTGAAGATCGGTTCAGCGGTTTAGACGCCAATTAGGTGCAAACATACATACATACAAACATACTTTCACTTTTAAATGTATGTATAGATTTAAAAATGATGATTTGTGTAGATTCAGTAAAATACTTTTCACCAATATCAACCTGAGACCTGTCCGAGGAACCAAACCTGAGAAATCTCATTAAAAAAAATAAACATTTTAAAAATTTGTATATTTTGACGATTATTAAAGTTGTTTATAAGTGTTTAATTTATGGGTTGCAATGGCCGTTGTTCCTCATCCAAAATATAAATTCATATTTTACTTCTTTTTCTTCTCCTACGCGGCTTATCGCGCCTTCATCAGGGAGCCTGTGTTTATATATATCATATTAAAAAACAATAACATAAAACACACATTTTAATACATTGTAGTTTAAGTAATTTATATATTTATTCAGTAGCAGAATGGTTGATTAATATTAAGTTTAAATAGTATGTAATGGTTAAATGAATTAAATGCGTCTCAGACTTCTTATTTATTTAAACGTAGCAACTTCGATACAAACGGGACAGCGACTGGCTCGGCCTCTCCGGAACGATCTCATTGTATTTGTTCTATCCGTTTATTCCTCCTCTCTCCGCTATGCTCTCTGCTCTCTTATGTTGACCAGGTCGCCGGCCCCGAAACCATGCTTTTGCGGCGTTGCGTTGACTCGCTTTAAAAACAATTGCTATGCTAGCGATTTGCGAATGTCGTTTCGGCGACCGAGAGATTTCGTGCTCACTCTCTCTTGGTCTCTTGGCACTCTCTCTTGGCGCTCTCTGTCCCTTGTGATCTTTTAGTGCTAGGCAGCAATTGGTTGGCAAGGGAGGCAAAAAAAAAATTTAACCTCAAGCAAAGACAAGAAAAAAATGTGTATCTCATTCTCGTTGTCTTTCTTGAAGAGCGAACACGTGAAAATTTTTCTTTAAAAAAGTAAGTGCGCGCTTAAATTTATTTAATGCCAGCAGCAATAATATTAGTTAAAAATTAAGAAAGCAGATTATATACGACTGTCAACATCAAGTGCAAGGAAGTTTGCTGCGGACAAGACATGACATTCGCCACTGTCATTCGTCGTGAGTAACAATGCTTTCTTCCAGTTTAAAGTCAACTATTTACATTTATATTTAAATTCTATTGCAAAGACTTTCACTCTGATATTAGGGAAGGAAGCAGGGAAAACGCTAACTCAATTTATTTAATTTGTTTTAATTATAAAAATAACCAACCAGAACACTCACAAAATAAATGTTTAAAACGCTATTGTTTCACTTACAATACGTGTTTTGTAACCGTATTTGCAAAGCTTGTGGAAAGCGTTTAAAAAATAAATTATAAAACATGTTTTGTAAGCGTCTTTTTTAAGCTTATAAGGATGGGTGCGTTTCGATTATAAAACGCTTTTTTATTATTATTTGTTGTTGGGGAGTGGTGCACCGCGACCAATTTTGGTCTATTGTGCCCCCCTACTGAATTTACAATTCCCCTAGCAGCCCTAATTCCTGTACAAAAGCCTGGATTTTTGTGGGTTCTAAGTTACTGATATTGCTTGGGTGTAGAATGTGTTTCCCAAATCTGCTGAGTCTGCGCCTCGCTAGGGCATCACAGTGTGCTAGTATATGCTCAGAGGACTCCTCCTTCTCTTCACAGTATCTGCAAAGCTGGGTGTTTGTTATTCCCAACTTGTACATGTGGCTCCTCAGTCCGCAGTGACCCGTGTAGAGCCCTGTCAGAATTCTGAGGGCATTCTTTCCTTGTTGGATTAATATTTGGAACCTTTTGAGGTCGTGGTTCACTATTTATGCTTTAGCTTGTCTCATTCCTTTGGTGTTTACCCAGGAGGCTGTTCTAAGCGTATTCTCTTCCTTTCTTAGAAGTTCTTTTATTGTGTGTTGGCCTATGCCGCAGTAGGGTTCTGGCCCTACAATTGCGGTGGCTGCGCCCTTGCGTGCCAGTTCGTCGGCCAATTCGTTTCCGGGGATGTTGTTGTGTCCCGGTATCCATCGTAGGGTCAGGTTGTTCCTGCTGCCTAGTTGGTCCAATTTGTTCTTTGTCTCTAAGACTAGCTTAGAGGTGAACTTATTGCTACTGATTGCTTTAAGCGCAGCTTGGCTATCGGAGAGGATAGTTATTTCTCTATTATGGTAGTTCTTCCCCATATTACGGTCTGCACAACGGGAGATGGCACATACTTCAGCTTGAAATATGCTTGTGAATTCTCCCATTGGTTCAGATATTTTCGTTCCTGGTCCTGCTAGCCCAAGTCCGGTTCCTTGGGGCGTTAGGGACCCGTCTGTGTACCACATAATTGTGTGTGGTTTCATTTTATGTGTCTCTTCAAGTGAGATCCATTCTTTCTTATTACTTTGGTGTACAGTGAAATTCCTGTCAAAGTGATACTCGGCCACCATTTCGTCTCTGGGTTGGAGGATTAAAGGGATTTCCTTTTCCAGCTGTTCAGAGTCTCTGAGGCTTACTGTGTGGTTTCTACCCACTCCTTCTGCTGTTAGCCTGAGCAGTGTTGCTTTTTTCTTCAGGCAGATGGTATGGTGGAGTGGTGTTAGCTCCATCAAAACCTCGATTGCCGCTGTCGGACAGGTACGCATGGCTCCAGTCATGCATATGCATGCCAGCCTTTGCAGTTTTTGCAACTGCGTCCTTACTGTGAGGAGGTTTGCTCTATCTCCCCACACGACAGCTCTATAAGTGAGCATTGGTCTCACAACCATGAGGTATAGCCATCGGAGTATGTGTGGTGCCATGCCCCACGATTTTCCGGCTATGCTCCTGCATGTGAATAGTGCTCTAGTGCATTTGCTGAGTGTATACTCTAAGTGCTTGTCAAACCTCAGCCTGTTGTCAAAGACAACGCCGAGGTATTTGACTTCTTTTTCTGGTGTAATGAGGCAGCCGGATAGGCGTATTGGCCTCATTCTGCTTAGCTTGTATTTCCTAGTGAATGGTACTATAATGGTTTTCGCAGGGTTTAGGTTGAGCCCAACTTCCTTGCACCAATTAGACGTGACATTCAGACCCCTCTGGACTATGTCACATAGGGTTTCCTCGTATTTTCCTCTCGCAACGATGACAATGTCATCAGCGTATCCTTGGCATGTTATGTCCAGGGAGGCGAGTTTTTCTAGGAGCTCATCCACTAGTACGCTCCACAACAGTGGGGAGAGAACTCCCCCCTGAGGGCATCCTCTAGTTGTGGTGACTGTGATGGTTTCTTCACCTGCCACTGCAGAGGATTCTCAGCATCGTAGGAGTGAATCTACCCATCTGCCTACTGTAGGGTTTATTCCTCTTCTGATCAGGGCATTCTTGACAGCACTATGGGATGTGTTGTCGAATGCTCCCTCAATGTCTAGGAAGGCGCATAGAGCCACTTCCTTGTCTTCTATTGTTTTCTCGAGTATCTTCCCGAGTTGATACAATGCCGTGTCGGTCGAACGGCCTGCTCTGTACGCGTGCTGTGTTGGTTGGAGGGGTGCCTCCTTTAACAGCGTGCTTCGTATGCTATTGTCCACTAGCTTTTCAATCGTTTTCAGCAAAAACGATGTCAAACTAATGGGTCTGAAGGACTTTGGGTTAGTTATATCCTTCTTCCCTGCCTTATGGATGAAGACTACCCTTGCTCTGCGCCAGGCACGTGGGATATACCCAGTTGCCAGACTGCTGGTGATGATCTTCCTGAGTACGGGTAGGAGTATGTCCTTTCCTTCCTGCAGGAATGCTGGATAAATGTTATCCGGTCCGGGGGATTTGAAGGGCTGGAATGTTCCAATTGCCCACTCAAGTCGCTTACTTCGATGCGTTTTATAAATGTCGCAGCAGCGTTTTATAAGAGTTTTGCTTATATTTGAACGCTTACAAAAAGTGCATTTTTATATGAAATTGTTTGCTGGGTACTTACATAATAATTTTTGTCATAGTGTTAGTCTAGTTGTGTGCAATTATTATTGTTGAGTCGTCCCATTTTGCGCTTTGTTGTGAGTTTGGTTTGTTTTTTTTTTATACAGGAAATCACGTTTCGGTGTGATTGTCAAGGTCTAATTTCGGAATATTTTTATTGAAATCAAAAATGTTGAATATTGAGACCGTTCGATTTGAAATAGAATTATCCAAATGCAAAATAGACAAAGATACTAGGACCTTGATATCCTTGATATACATACATTTTCTAAAGTTAAGATACGTTTCTTTTTTATTTTTTCTAGGAGCTTGGCACCGATGATGTCATCCGAAGATTGGGAGAGTATCGAACAAACCTGGAGGCTGAACGCTGTGCTTCTACAATAAAGGCTGTTGTAGAAAATGCTCTTGATACAGAACGAAACCAAATTGTCGAGCTGATTGATTGCGTTGTATGCAAAATGGCAACACCGATCAGACGCTACTTAGCAGAGGGCGCAGAGGGGATCCATAAAGACTCTAACTCTATGGATCGACTGATGATGTATTTAGAAGGCTCTTTGAGTACTCTTTTTGACACTCTTAATGAGGTTAACTTTAATCGGGTGCTAGACGGCATTTGGGGACAGTTGTCTACGATCATGTATGACCTTATACAGTCTAATCTAGATGTAAGTCTAAGCTTTGAAAAAAAAACCGCAACGTTATTTTAATGTCTTTTTTAGAAACGCCGTCCCCCAGCTTTCTTTCAAAACTTAAGAGATACTCTTCAAACAATGATATCATGCTTTAAAATGGGCAACGTTATTACTTCTGATGTCAACATTTTAACGGATATTGAAAACACACTGGAACTTCATGCGCTCGAAACTTCAGATTTAATCCACCAGTATTATGTCGAACGATTTGGATATCAAAAAAAACAAGATTCTTCTCCCTTTGGGCAGCTAACAATAACGGCCCAGTTTACAGATACTGGTTTATTAGTAAGTATTCAATAACACATGCCAACAGCCATTTTGGTCCAGCCTTCTCGATGAAAAATTCTGATCTCGTTTTTCTCTATCAGCTCTTGTTTTCATGATATCGCGGAAAATCCGTTTTGCAGTATTTTTGTCATTTAAAAAATTATGAAGGTTACACCGAGCAGAAATATCTGTATTTATAAGCTCTATGCGACAGTAGACATATTAATCCAGCCAAAAAAGATCGTGGGAGCAGCATCAGCAAAACCCAAAAGCACGTAAATTGCTTACTATTTGGAAAATCATAATAGTCACAAGGGGTTTAATTCGTAGATTTAACTGAGTGCGAAACTCATTTGGCCCATCTGTAGCCCAATTCGTAAAATTTTAATGTCATTCTCGCGAGGTTGTTTGATATAAAGCAGATATGAACTTGGGGAAAATTGTTTGAGTTTAGTACAACACAATTGTGACAATTAATGTAAGGTCCATGTAAAATCACGTATACCCAGAGAAATCTGGCACGAATCGGCGAGACTGATATCGGCTTAAATTTAGATTTTTTCTTCTTGATTTTCCAAGACGAAAGCTGCTTGCATAGGAGAAGACAATTGATCTTAACTTTGAACGTCTCAGAAATTCGTTCTTGATTTCAGTATTTTCGGCTCGGACCCAAGAATATTCCGTCTTACCGCACTTTTGATACCAAAACTGCTTGATATCAAGCACGAACGGCTTGGTTTTTTCTCTGAGTGTAGATTTTTAATGTTTCCTACACACATTTTGTGTATCAATCTAGTTATCCTGCCATACATTTTAATTCATAACTTTGTCCATGGAGGAGATTTAAATGCAACTTAATTTGTGAAATCAAAACCATTGGGCTACATGCTAAAGTGGTTTTAATTAAAACAAAAGCACTCAAATGGCTGGTACACGACGATTAAGTTTGAAAAATTTGCTACAATTTGATGAAAATATCGCTTCAAAGGGCAATTTAGGCGCTTTTGGGTTTGCTGATGCAGCTCCCATGATTTTGTTACGCTGCATTAATATGTATATTGTCGCATAGAGCTCATAAATACAGATAATTTTGCACGGTGTAACCTCCATAATTTTTTAAAAGCTAAAAATACTGCAAAAGGGATTTTTTTTTGCCGTCCCAAAAGTGGTAATTTTGATGGCCTGTGTGATTAATTGTATCCCAAAACTAAATTTTCTGTTATTATTTGTATTTTCAGCTCAGCATATTAAATGCCCGTAATTTGGTACCCATGGATACAAATGGTTCCGTTGATTCTTTTGTCAAAGCTCATTTTATGCCCACCATTCGTTTCAACGGTGTGTCACCGGTCAAAACTGCGGTACATAATAAAAACCGCTTTCCACTCTACGATGAACAGTTTGCTATGTAAGTACCAACGTGAAACCTGCTTATTTTTTCTTAGACAGTAAAAGTCAAGTAAAAAAGAGTCACGAATACGAACAGTATTTTGCTGCAGTAGCAGAATAAAGCAACGCATTCCAAATTGCGAGGGAAGCAAAAATTTAACATACATTTTATCTGCCTGCAACTATAAAACGCATATTTTCTATGGAATTTGGGTCATTCTTCACTTCGAGCCTTTAGACCTTTCCATCTCTTAGATCTGTTTGTTCATCGCCTAACGCACAGACAGTCGGACATAATTATATTAACTCGGCATTTGCACAAGCGATATTACATAGTACGGAGAATGTATTCTTAAGGTAGAGTGTAACTTTTTCAAAGAGAAAAAAGGTGATGCAAAACTATGAACTCGCCTCAATTCATGAAATGCCGCGGCGCTAGCTACTTAATACAGCGTTGGTGTTGCCAGATTGTTTGTATTCTCATATGTGCGCTGGTCATTTTGTGAATATACAAAAGCTGCATAAACCGGATCATTCCTCTTGGCCGCCTCTTCCAGAGAGGTAAAACTTGGGGTGTGCAGATATTTTAGCTTGTCGTGACGATTGCTGGGCATATGAGGTGTTCTATAGTTTCTGCTACTAAGTACATGTTCCAGACATTTCCTGCAGCAGTCTGCGGTCGTGATGCCTAGCTTTTAATCGTGAGCGGCTGCTAGGCAGTGACCAGTTAGTTTTCCTATAAGCAGTCTGCAGTCTCTTCTTTGGAGCTGCAGCGTATAGTGCGTGAGTTTTTTGTCTCTTGTCTTTTGGAGATTTTTCTGCTGGTCGAGTTCTTCCATCTATCTCTTCAATCTTGCTGTATAGCGTATGTAGGGAGATAGGTATGTTTAGTGTTGCTTCTCGGCTTAGTGCGACCCCGGCTTTTGCACGAGTGTCCGCCATTTTGTTTCCGTCAATGTCCTGGTGGCTGGGAATCCAGTAGATTGGCGCCTTACTGGAGGTTCTGAGGGAATCTATTGCTTCTCTGCTTGCCAGAACATTTCTGGAGTTGATGGCGTGACTCTGCATTGCTCTGATTGCCGATTGGCTGTCAACGTATATGTTAATTTGTTGTTTGGTGCGTGTAACTTTGGCATTTTGGCTGCTTTCCTTATTTCACCTGGAATATGGTGCAGTGGTTTGGCAGTTTGTAGGTCAGTTCCGCCTCCTTGCTTCGACTCCTTCCTTGGTTTCGACTCCTGAGGCCATCTTTGCGCCGTCCGTGCGTTGCTTCCTGAGCCAGTCCTGTACGCCAATCTTATGGTCCCAGTAATGCTAATGCGGCTCTGAAGTTGGTCTTTGGAATCTTGTAGTCCGTGCTACAGTTGATCTCTCTACCCACTGTGCTGTGTCCATAGACAGTCCTAAGCGCACGGAGGTGTGGAATGGACCTCAGAGCCCCCGTTATGCAGACCAGTACCTGCCGCTGGGCCTTTTCCATCAGCTTTAGATATGTGGGCTTCTCTGTGGCTTGCCACTTACCAATATGCCGTGTAGTAGAATTGGTCGTATAACTGATATGAAGAGCCAGTGTGTTAGTCTTGGTGATAGGCCCCAAGTGCTGCTTAGCATCTTCTGGGATGCATAAAACGCATTGGTTGTCCTTTTCACCCTTTCCTACTCCTTTGAGTCTCTAGGATAGTTTACTATCGATTACTACTCTAAGGAGTTTTACGTTATTTTTTGGCGTTAGCAGTATCGTGGGTGGAATTCATTGCGGTACCTTGTATCTCCGCATTGATGCGTCTTCTGTGGCCCACTTTAGTATCTCTCTGAGAGTAGAGTCCATGATTGAGCTGACAGTCGATGGACATTTTGCCATTATAATTATGCTTATGTCGTCGGCATATGCGGTTATCTTTGGTGCCTTCCTGCGGAATTTTTGAAGTAGTTCATTGACCACAAGGTTCCACAAGGACCACAAGGTTACAGGACTTCGACCTGGGGCGTTCCGCCATGTGCCTCTTTTGTTATGGTTGTGTACTCCACTCGGCTTATACTCTTCTGCAACTCAGCAGTTTATATATCCAGGAGTCCAGTGCCGTGTGTATTGCTAGGACTCTTAGACTTCGCATTATTGCTTCTGTAGTGCCGTTTTTGTAGGGATTGTAGCGCTGTTTACAGCGATTTCCCAATCGTGTAGGCGTGCTGGTTACCCTTCAAGGTCAGGTTTATGCCTTCTCATATATGAAGGTTCAGCAGTTTTTTCATTGCTTTGAGCAGGAGGGATGTAAGGCTAATGGTCCTGTAGTCTTTTGGTTGCAGGTGACTGCATTTCCCTGCTTTGGGCAGATATACAACGCATGCTGTCTTCCAGGCCACAGGTACATAGGTCATTTCAAGCATGCTATAAAAATGGATGGTAGCCATGGGACGATTGCGCATTTGATCGTTTTTTGCATGGCTGGGAATACTCCATCTAGCCCTGGGGATTAATAACTCGCTAATCGGATCTTTTCTGGAGTAATGATAGTGTCTGGGATGTTGACTTGTTGCGTGTGTAGGTCTTAAGGCGTATCTGTCTCAGTGACTACAGTGCAGCCTGGAAATTGGTCATACAGCGCATGTCGCTTCCCTGCTGCTTTCCGTCCAGTGACCGTCGTTCGTTTTCAGCTGACTCTGCATAGGTGGCTACTTTGAAAGCATTTTCCTGAGTCTTGCTGTTTCGGAGACCTTCTCTATGCTGGAGCTGAAGTTTCTCCATAAATTTACATTGCCTTCCGTACTTCTTTTTTAAAAACGCGAAGTCTAATCTAATATTCCTCCCAGATTATTTGCTCTTCCGCATATTTGGCGCTGGGGTCCATAAGGGGGGTTTGGTTCTCCTTTTGCTAACTGTAAGATTGCATAAGGTTTTGTATACTCGGTTAGGTTGTATGTGAGCGTCTTCACGGATCTCTTAATGTCGCCTACCGAGCAGATACTCGTACACTCATAAAAATCTAGACCGAATAATTTGAGTACGAACGCTCTTGAAAAAAAAATCTAGTCGCACTTGAATTTTCAAGAATTTCTCTCTTGGAATCGAGACAAATTCATTCTCAATGTGGTTCTATGGGCAAGGGGAGTGAGGAAACGCAAACTTTGAGCGAATAACTTTGGCCGCGCTTTTTCAAAGAGAGACAGCGCATGCGCAGTTTGTTATTGTCATTTGACCGTGGCCAGCAGATAATTATGTTAAAGTTGAACATTAAGATTGGGCAAAAGTAAGTGATTAAACGTCTGTATAATATAATAAAAATGTTTAAAATGCCACATTAAAAATTGAAATAAAAAATGACTTGATCCACGGTCGAGCTGTTGCGGCTAGCCAAATACCAACCGCGCTGGTTCATAAATATGCTTTCGCCGCTGCTTGTAGCTTATCGAGAATAGTCGAGTCAATAAAGATGCTCGTCCAACTGTGTATGTTGCAGTCTTCGAGGTACCGAGTTCAAGTCCCAGTAGAGTTAGTAAAATAAAAAAATTGTATCTGTTATGTGACTAACTCAAAATCAATCACATCTTAGAAAAAAGTGGGTTGGGTGGCTGATGGTGAGTGACAAGCAGCGCGGAACAAACAACACCACGTCGGTCGGACGGGTTGTCCCGGGGTCTCGGTCATGTCTCTTACACCCAAGCCCCCACCCCCATCAATTATTATTTTTAGTCTTTTATTTTGAGAATTATTCGTACTTGGATCAAGTACTGAAACTCTTGGGTCAAGAATGTCGGGATCACAAATTCACTCTTGGATCAAGAATATCGCTCTTGCATCAAGAATTTTCACTCTTACCCTACTTTTGAGAACGAATGCTCTTGATTCAAGAGTGAAATTCTCTATTTTTTCTCTGAGTGTAGGCTTTGGTAGTTTTGATTTTATTGTTCTAAGGTACTTCACCCAATCTGTGTTCCAGAGGTTCCTATAGGCGTTGCTAGTTTGGTTGAGGTTAAACTCGATTCTAAATGAAATGTGCTTGTTGTTTGAGAAGGAGTTTCTATCAAGGACTCTCCATTCTGATCCTGAGTACTATTCCCTAAGGTCAGAGCTAGGTCTATTACATTGGCCGATGTTGGTCCAACATATGTGGGCAAATCTCCAAAGTTTTCTATTTAAAGGTTAGTTTATAGAACAACGCTTAGGAGAGACTTACCTCTGTAGTTGATGTCCGGGCTACTCCATACGGTGTGATGTGCGTTGGCTTCCGTTCCGACGACGAGTAGTTGCTTTCTCCTACTTGCCTCAGCCGTTAGGTGTAAGTATTGACTCATCATCGTGACCTTCCAGGGCCCCAACTGAGAGGTCATCCGTGCTGTAATTAGACATAAGGTAAGCATAGATGCCTTTTCTTACCAGAATGGCTGCCGTTGTCTTACTTACTGCGGTGGGATATAAAGTTTTTGTAGTTTTGTGATCTTAGTCCTGAGACCTTGTTTCCTGCCGCAATCCAAGATTTCTGAACTAATGTCACATCGGCGGGCCCTGCCTCAAGGGTTATTAGGATCTCCGCAACTTGCTTTTATGCAAGTTGACCTGGAGTACCTTCAACTGCATGGTCGTTGTCGGCGTCTCATCGTCCTCCAAACTGGGTGGGTTCAATATTGTGGCTGATTCCTCATCCCCTTCTTTCCCAGCAGTCTGTACTGCCTCCGTAATATTGAGGCTGCTGGTTTTATCGACCATCTCGTCGATGCCAAAGTCTTCTCGATCTCTTCAGCCTCCAACGTGTGCTCGTTTTTGTCTTAGGAATGGCGCTTTTTGAGTCGTAGGTGCACGCTGCCTTCTCCCCACGCCATCTTCCCGAATCTTGGGTACAGCAAATCATCGGCCTCCTTGTTGATATGGAAGACCATACCTTCCAGTCAGTTGTTGGCACGTCTGGGTTTTGCCACCTTAACAGCTTCAACGCCTGCTCCTTTGGTACAACCCTTTGGGAAGAACACTTTCACTTTCGGTACTGACGCAATGCATGTTCTGTCAACTACCTTCAGCTGGGCACATTCCCATGGGCTTCCCATATCTGCGCTTAGTTTTTTTTATTGGACCATGAAAATTATTTTGTTTATTTTATAAAAAAAGCCTTCAATCGCAGAAATCCGACAAAATATGGCTATATTATTATAAGTTTTGGTGGAAAAGGTCTGTCCGACAAGTTTCAAAACGACCTCAGCATTTACAGAAACCAAGTGATCCCTCCACTCCACATTGTAGTCCGGTCAATATAGACATTTAAAATAACAAAAATTCCCGGAGAGCCAAATATTGGTGGAGAACTGGGGTTTACCATTAGAAATAAAGTTTGAAAAGTCCCCATCGATCCTATGTGTGCTACAAAAGTTATTCGGGGTCAAAGGTCAAAGTTTGAGGTTTTTTGTATTTTTCTCGAAAACGGCAAGTTTTATCAAAAAAAAAACTTCAGACCAAAGTTGTAGATCTTGACATTCTCTACAAAAATGGTCTTCATAATTTTTTTCCTAAGAACTACCATTCCTGAGATATCGCTATTCTAAGAGTCTCATTATATATGATATGCACATATAAGCCACGTATATACATAATCAGCCACTTAAGACAAGTATAAATACATATTTGTGTCTCTTTAATTCTTTATATATACTATTCTATATTGTTCTATATATATATATAATTCTGAAAACATTTATTCCAAAGATAGTCAGTCCCTAACTTAATCCCCTCTTCCCACGTGACCTTGAAAAACATCTGGCTGTTCTATTGTCCGTAGGTCTCGTTCATATACCTTACAGAAGGATTTTTTACTTTTCGGCGTTCTGATAAACTTTGTTGTGGAACTTCAACAGATATGATTATTGAACAATCGATGATGAAATCTATGAATACAGATGGGGGCATTTCTCGAGAAAGAAGTACGAAAGAAAGTGTGATAAGTAAATGGGTTTACGGAATGCATGCAATAAATACTGTATGTAAGGGGTTCGAAGTTCTTGCTAATGTTCAAATGGACACAACAGATCAGCACGTAGATGCAAGTGATTAGCGGCGTAAGACATTAAAAAACTTCTTGACTGGTTTTCATCATATGATCCTTTTTCTAACATTAACAAATTCGTATGTATTGCCTCTGGAGTTGTTGTTGACAAAAAAGTTCTCCCTCTTTAAACTGTGAGTAGCACCGTGAAAGTTCACGAATAAGACGTAGCTATAGACCCTGCAAAGGCCTAGGCCAGGGTGAGTGGCAGCTAACTTGCTATAACTAAAGCTTTTGAGGATGAGATTGAAAATTTTTTTGAGTATGAATTAGCCCCTTACCCCTTATCACTCTTCGATGCAGCTGGAATGCGTAAAACAAAAAAGTCAGCAATTTACGATTGCTTTCAATCAGCCAATTCTGAGGTTGATTATACAAACGCTACTTACATTATTGGTGGAGGATACCTACTAGAGCCCTGCATGAATCGAATCAAAGTTCCCCTTGACTTTGTTTCTGATTTGAATTATCTATGAACTTCTACTCATAGCTCATGACATGAGCCATGAGCTGTTTGATCTGTTTGAAATGATTCAGCTCAGATCAGCTCAACAAAGCAACTAGATCAATCATGCTCAACTCAAATAGCTCAAAGGGTTCAATGAATAGATCAAATAGCTCAGAGCCTTATTGTCATTAATTTCTGAACAAATATAAACAAAATAAACTTTCATCAATTTCATTGTTAATTAAATAATTATTGAAAAGAAATGGAGCAAAATTATGCAGTTGCACTGGACCAATCAGTAAGTTTATATTAAAAACGTTTAAAATTAGGTAATAGATATTAAAAAGAAACTTATTTCTGGAGAGTTCAGCATTACCCCAAAGCGTGGAAGAAGCAGAGTGGGGAAATCTTTGAAAAAATAGTGGATAAGGAAAGCAAAGAGGTCGGCCAGTTTGTTGGATGCAGAAAGTGCAGCAGTGTTTATAAATTTAACAAAAGCACCTCCAATTTGACCCGTCATAAGAAAGCAAAAATCAAGTGGTGAAAATTGCGACTGAGTGGGCAGTCGAAAATTGTCGACCTTTTTAATTGATGGCAGATTCGGGAGTAAAATAGTTTGCAGTATGAGCAGATTTAGTGAAGACTTTGATCCGTTAAAATGGTGGGAAAACAATAAAGACCAGTTTCACCTTCTGTACAAAGCCAGCTGCAAAATTTTGGCCACCCCTGCAAGCAGTGCCTCATCAGAGAGAGCCTTTCTCAAGCCGGAAACCTCATATCAGAGAAAAGGTACGCAATTACATCGAAAGATGATATGGTAAAAAAAAATAATGTTTTTAAACGATAATTTAAAAAAAATAACAACGCATCTTTAATTATGCTTGTGTGCGTTCTTATTATAACATAAAATTTGTGTGGGCCGTTCGCTACATATGCAGCTGACTGATTGAGATGAGAGCAAACGGAGAGAGTGCCGAAGTCTCTCTAAAGGGTGGAGTTACGAATATACCAGCGGGCAGCGAGCATTATGCGAATAAGTATGTTGCTCTGCACCGTCTCAACCGTTTGAATGGATGTGACAGGCAGTGTGCCAGAGGCAGATATATTTGGTCCAGCACGGCTGGCAGCTAAGTGTTTTGGGCGTCTGCAACCGGAAAGACCGCGGTGCACAGTACTAGTTCAATTACTCTTCCTTGGGTCATACCCGCTCTAATGCGGCAGATATTTGAGCGGTGGCCAATAAAGCAACGTCCTTCGAGGAAGGACCGGAGCATAGCGAATTGCGAATTCGGAAAAAATAAATTTTTTGATGTGCTCAATGTTTGACTTGATTCGATCTATAGAACAACTGGAGCTTGATCTGTTTGGAGCTTGATCTATTTTGAGTTTGATCTGTTTGGAGTTTGATCTGTTTGGAGTCACTGGAAATTTGAGCTGACTAATTTGAACTAAAAAAATTTTTGACTTGATTTACTTGAACCATTTTTTTAAAACATGAATCAAAGGGCCCTTTGACTCCATTCATGCAGGGCTCTAATACCTACTACATCACGTTGTGTGGGATCGAGAATAAACCTTTGTTGTTATTTTTGATAAATATGTTCAGTATCTATGCATACATTATGGGCTTACAGTGACGGTAGTATTTGACGGCTACAGTGACTCGACAAAAAATATTACAGCTGCAGAACAGATATTACAGGTTAGGTTGCGATGGCTGAGAGCGACAAGTCGCTCCCCCACTTGGGCCACATTGGGCCCATTGCGATGCCATATTTGGTCCCTGTTAACCCTTTTTAGTACTGAGGGGGGTCCCCGTTACTGAACCATTGTGTGGACAGAATAAATTTAAGTAGAGCTGGGATCTCTAGGTCGGATATCTCCGAGAGGTTAAGTAGGAGAGGCTGACCAAGTGTCCTTAGCCTCCATCTGCTTAGGGCGGGACAATGGCAGAGAAAGTGTTGTACTGATTCTTCTTCTTCTTCATATCTGCAACTCCTGCAGAAGTCGTGGTGAGTTACACCTAGGCGTGCAGCGTGTCTGCCAATAAGACAGTGACCCGTGAGGGTCCCCACCAGAAGCGATATGTGATCCCTTCTGTGACGCAAAAGTGTGATTGTGCGTTTTTGATCGAACGTAGGCCACGTAAGTCTTGCAACGGCGCCTGAGGAAAGGTTTTTCCACCTGTCCGTAGCGAGACGAAGTGTTTCTGCTCTTGTGTGAAATTTACATGTTGCCATAGGCATACCTATCGTGCCTCTCTCTGAAAGGAGCTCGATGGTGGTTCCTATTCTGGCCAGTTTGTCCGCAGACTCGTTACCTTCTATGTTGCGGTGTCCATGTACCCATATAAGGTGTATACTAAAATGTCGTGCGATCTCATTGAGAGATGAAAGACATTTAGTAAGTGTTTTAGCATTGTTTGTATGAGAGTCAAGTGCTTTAAGTTCGGCTTGACTATCTGAGTATATAAATACGTTGCCTTCTTTGACAGTGAGTGTGCTAAGGTAGGTGACAGCTTCCTGGATGGCAACCACTTCCGCTTGGTACACACTACAGTGGTCAGGAAGGCGGAACGATAATTTTAGGTCTAGGTTGGGGGAGAAAACGCCCCCTCCCACTTTTTCTTCGAGCTTTGAACCATCAGTGTAAATGTTGATGGCGTTGGCTCTACTGTGGGGGAGGTTGTCCCAATCGTTTCGGCTTGGGATATAGACGTCGTAACATTTGTCGAACGTCGTTTGTGGTATACAGTAGTCTGTAATTAATGGTATACCCGATTTGTCTTCGAGTATAATCGTGTGTCCCGAATTGCCCCCATTCCAGGCATCGGATTCCCTTAGTTTTAAGGCTGTTATGGTAGCCAATTGTTTTGCGACAAGGTCTAGTGGTAGGAGGTAAAAAATAGTGTTAAGCGCTTCCGTTGGTGTGGTTCGAAGAGCGCCGCTAATACAGATTTCCGCACTTCTTTGTACTTTGTGCAGATTGTTCAGGGCTGATTGTTTCCCGAGTGCTGGCCACCATACTAGAGCTCCGTAGAGTAATATGGGGCGTATTTCAGCTGTGTACAGCCAATGTACAATAGATGGGGAAAAACCCCATCTACGGCCAATGGCCTTTTTGCAAGAGAAAAGAGCAATTGTTGCCTTTTTTATACGTTCGTTTATGTTGTCATTCCAAAATAGTTTTTTGTCTAGAATGACCCCCAGGTATTTGGCATTGTCACTAAATACAAGGCGTACTCCGTTGATTTTAGGAGGAATAAGATCAGGAATTTTGTACTTTCTGGTGAAAAGAACTAATTCCGTTTTAGCCGGGTTTACGCCCAAGCCGCATGATTTCGTCCACTGAACCAGTGTTGTCAGTGCGGTCTGCATAAGGTCACACAGCGTTTGGGGAAAGATTCCACATTTGAAAATGGCAATATCATCAGCGTAAGCCACCACTACGTGTCCCTCCGCTTCCAAAAGCCGCAACAGTTGGTTAACTGTTACAACCCACAGAAGCGGAGAAAGAACACCTCCTTGCGGAGTGCCTCTGTTAACACATCTGCGAGCAGCTGCACCGCCATGTTGAGAGTACACCGTCCTGCTGGTTAGCAATTGGCCGATGAGTCTTACCAGCGGTACATCTACTCCCGCAGAAGTCAAGGCCGAGGTGATGGCCTCCGGTTGGACATTGTTGAAGGCACCCTCTATGTCGAGAAATGCTACTAAGGAGTATTCGCTTATTTCAAGTGATCTTTCAATCCTTGATACTAGGGAGTGCAGGGCGGTTTCGGTGGACCTACCCTTACTGTAAGCATGTTATGTGTGAGTTAGATAAAAGGGATTTATAGTCTGCCTTAGGTGTACGTCTATAAGTCTCTCGAGAGTTTTAAGTAGGAACGAGGATAGGCTGATTGGCCTATAATCATTCGGTTTCACGTGTGAAGCTTTGACAGCTTTCGGTATAAAAACCACTTTTGTTTCTCTCCACTTAGTGGGGATGTAATTGACTCTCAGTCAGCCCACAAAGATTGTGTAAAACCAGGTCATTGTATTCCCAATGGTTTCTGAGAGGGTTCTGAGATTATTTTTGATGACTTTATGACAGCTCCAGCGAATCAACAATAATTTTTCGCTAACAGTAATAATAAATATCGTTTTATTTCCCTGTAAGGTGACTAATTACAAACTCAAAATGTCGCAGATGTCCTCATAATAGAAACCGCAATAGAGAAAATTGAATGCAACCAACACAACAATTGTAGTTGGTGAAGATGTTGATTTGTTAGTACTACTTACTGCAAGGACTCCAACGGATAAAATTATTTATTTTCTGAAACCTGGAAGGGCTCAAAAGCGAACAGAAATATATTCTTTAAAAAGTTTATCTGCTTATCACAAATGCCATAACTATATTTTATTATTACATGAGATAACCGGCTGCGACACTTCGTCAGCAATGTACAGAAGGGGCAAAATGTCAGTATTAAAATTATTCGAATAAAAGATTTGACTGACTGCACTAAAGTATTTACAGAAAGAGAACTTGACGAGTATTGTTCCCTTTAATTATCCTAAAATTGACATGACAGTTAGTTGAGTAGGCCTACAGGCTACGGAAAAAAACGCGCTGAGTGTGCATATCATGTATAATGAGACTCTTAGAATAGCGATATCTCAGGAATGGTAACTCTTAGGAAAAAATTATGAAGACCATTTTTGTAGAGAATTTTTAAGATCTACAACTTTTGTCTGAAGTTTTTTTTGATATAACCTACCGTTTTCGAGAAAAATACAAAAAACCACAAACTTTGACCTTTGACCCCGAATAACTTTTGTAGCACACATAGGATCGATGGGGACTTTTAAAACTTTATTTGTAATGGTAAACCCCAGCTCTCCACCAATATTTGGCTCTCCGTGAGTATTTGTTATTTGACCACTATTTTTATGTCTAGATTGACCGGACTATTGGGCCCGATTGTCGGTTTTTTGGCATAAAGTCTAAGTGTTAAGGTTCGGCGTCTTGGTACCAGAAACTATTTAAAGGAAATAAAGTATGTTTAATTTATTCAAACTATAACGTGACATAAGCGGAAGTTTCAATTTTGGTTTTTATCCAACGTCTGCTCTTTCTCACATTTTCGGTACACTGCCGCTTCAAAATTTCGGTGTGCCCGTATACAACAATGGTTATCGAACATGGCTAACTTAACTATCGATACACAAATTCAAAATTACTATCGACATTCAAATTCAAACTTATTTCTAATTAGATTTGAAACGATTTTACTGATCTAACTTCAACACTAATATTGATGCAGCAGAGCTGAAACTTCAACTATATCTGTGGCAATAAGGAAAAACAGCACAAGTGTGTTTTTTCTACTTTTCAGGAGAGCAATTCTTAATTTTAAATGATTCTGTGAATAAAGTGGTTGGTCGAAAAGGAAAATATTTATGCAGATTGGAAGCGTAATGGCTTTAATTATATAAATATTTCTGAAAAAGCAAGTTTTTGTTTTTATAATTGGACTTACAGGCCAGAAATGCTTTAGTGCTGTTTTTCCAAATTTAATTTTAATATACATACGAGCACATCAATAGTTGTGTTGTTTTTCCATGTCAGTGTACTCAAAATTGTCTAACACATCTCAACTTGTGCTGTTTTTCCATGTTCGTATCAGAAGAATTTTGTTAATTTTTTTTAGTTGTGCGGTCTTTCCACAATATCTAAACTTTTACTGAACCTTCGCATTGTAATGTATAATATTATATTTATTAATTAAACAATATGCAGCTATCTAGAATCATAAGATCAAAATGATTTTTTTCTTTAATTATTTTGGATGTATTTTGTATTTACAAAAGGCATTTTTGGCTGTTATTTTTACTGATAGTAATAAAAATTCTAAAAATATTGCTCAAGACCACTGCTTGCCATGCACAAATCTGGATCGAGGTTGGGAATGTCATCGATGTTCAAACTTTCGTAAAAATTATTAAACCATGGATGAATAAGGTGTAGAATGCATAGGAGATCGCGTTTTTATACTCTGTACCGAAGGTACATAAAAAAGTATGTAACAGGGAGAAGGAGTCATTTCCGACCCTATAAAGTATATAAATTCTTGTCCAGCATCAACAGCTCAGTCGATATAGCCATGTCCGTCTGTCCGTCCGTCCGTCCGTCCGTCCGTCTGTCCGTATGAACAAACAGATCTCGGAGATGGTAAGAGATAGAGGTTTGACATGTATGGGACAAATGTTTCTTATAGCTGCAGGCAGATCAAGTTTATTTTCAATTTTTGCCACGCCCCCTCCCGTCCCCGCAATTCGGAAAAACGTTATATCTCCTACAGTTTTAAAGATAGACGTTTCGTACCTTCTAGAGATAGTTAGTAATTAGCAAAATGTATCGATTTGCCAAAGAAATAAAGATAAAGATCGGATCAGCGGTTCTCAAGTTATGAGCAAAAAAGTATATCGCCCTCGCCCCACCCCCTCCCACCCATTCACAACTAACACCACACAATCTTAGAGAGAGAGAGAGAGAGCGAGAGCGAGAGTTAGAGAGAGAGAAAAAGAGAGAGAAACTTTGAGATGAGCGCACCACCAGCATTGCATTCAGCTTCTACTCCAGGTACAGAGTATGTTATAGTCGGGCTTGACCGACTTTCTCACTTGTTTTTCTTTGGAAATGAGTGACTCCGTAGCCCCTATTTTATTGTCACTTGGGGTAAGTGAACTCATTCCTTTCTTCAAGACGTTTAAGACTTCGAACGGTTCTGATTCGAGCAAAGAGGTTTTGTACTAAATTTTCCCAAAATCATTGCTTGTGTATCGCAGCTATTTGACATCCTTCCAAGCGAACGGCTGTCCTTTAGCATTTGTAAGTGTAATGTAAAATTGGCTATAAAGCTCCAAAGGGGCCAAGCCAAGCTTCTCTCAATTTCTTGGGGTGTGTGCTTTAAACTTCACAGGAGAAAGGGACCTACAGTTTAACGCCGAATCTGAACGGCAAAGTTTGAGAATTTGCTTTTTCATGGCTAGATACTTCACAGCTGGCACCAATAGCTGGTGAAGGTGACCGAATGTGTAAAATCTATTTTTCTTAAGAAAGAAAAAAACTTTTCTTATTGATGTTCAGAAGCGGGATCGAACCCACAACCTCCTGCCCATCAGTCTAGCACACTAACCACTAGGCCACAGACGACCACGTTAGCATTTACCTTTCGGAAAAGAAGCTTCGTTTTCGCGAAGGATCCAAAATCGAAAAAATCAGCAGTTTGCATTTCAGTAACTAGAAAGTGCTTTTTGGACCAACGGTTTGAACGAATTGGTACCAGTCTCGTGGATGGTGGATTTCAACGCACGATTTCTTTTTCTTCTTTCTATTACCGCATGGTCTACGTCGCAATCATATGGGTATGGCCGGGCACCAAAAATTTGCGGATGACTTTGAAGGTAATATGGAAACATGGAGCTTACAAAGGAGTTTTTGTTTTGTCCGGAATCACTGTAGGAATCACTGTAGAAAATAAGCGAGTCTATGCTTTCGTTAATAACCTTGGAGTTTAAGTGCTTAAGTAAGCATGATAATATTTCATTTGAATTTAATTGCCTTTGAAATTACAGCATAATTCAAGTTATGTATTAAACTTTCAGCAAACTGATTTTGGAACAATGACACAATTATAGATGTGTATCTGAAAGTTTAAGAAGTATTTTGGAAAAAAGGCACATTTAGAGTTATGATCCTTAAAATAAAAACATTTAATATGGAATAAAAGCTTAAGTCCAGATATGCCATCAAGTACACAAAAATATCAATATGGAATAACAGCATAAGTCACAGTGTGTAATTTGGAATAAAAGCACATCTCAGATGTGTAATTTGTTTTGACTGAAAATAAAATAGCAATTCTGTCATAATGTAGATTCCGAATACGGAAAAATAACACAACTGAGATATGCTGTTTTGCTTATTATAAACCTAAGCAATCAAGACTTATGTTGTTTTGTTTTACCGTAATATCTTGGTAGCCACTCACCCGATTGGCGTGAAATTTTGACACAACATGGAAAAGAACCCGAGGAAGCCATTGGTATTAATATCTCAATTTTGACATTACTCGAGATATGCTGTTATTCCTTATTGCCACAGATATGATTGTTTTAGAATACATAACACATGGGAAAAATTTTGAAAGATTCTGAACACGCCTACCCTCACAGCTTATCTAAAAATGCATTGCGCATATAATTTTTTTTTTGGAAAAAATGGCGCGAATGCCAGCCATTAAAGTCTCCTAGCATGAGTACTGGCTTATTACATGGAAACTCCTCTACTGGCTTTTGTATGTATTGTATCTATGTGATTACTAGAGACCGGATATATATGCTAAATAAAAAGAATATGAGTATATTCCCACAAAATATTCTAAAAAGCATATGAGTATATCCTTTTTTTCTCTTATATGGGTCATTCTTTTATAAACCGAACAGCTAAAAATTTTTTTATTTTTCATTCTAATAAAAAAAAAATCCGAAATTAGATCTCGACTTGCTCAGCAAAACGTAATTTGCGGTTTTCCACAACAATTTTTTGGTAATCAAAAACGAAAAAATGGAAAAATGGTTTTTTTTAAAACGTAATACCTCAAGTTTGGTTTATCGGACAGGTCTCAAATTGATATTGATGGAAAGAATTTCACTGCTCAAATTATAATTTTATAGACTTTTAAATTATTTAATAATATTAAGTAAGTGTTGCTAAAAATTATATATAATTTTTTCTCAGTGCTTACCACCATGTTATAGCTTCGAGGATATACAATTAGTTGCTCTAAATATAACTTAAATTTTGGTGTTTTCAAAACCAGGTTTTTCAAAAATGTTAACATCAGGCGGATCGGATGAGTGTATAATATAGATAAAGATCGGATGAACGGTTCTCAAGTTATGAGCAAAAAAGTGAACCAAGCGCCCCCGCTAATTGTTTTGAATGTCATTTGTGTGTTCGTCGTGTTTGATTTTTCTTTATTTGAGTGGTTTGTTGCTTTTGAGTCTTTTTCTTTTGTGTTTTCTTTGGTGTCAACCATCTGAGTGGCTGCAATTTCTGAGTAAGTTTTAGTTTTATTAGAGTGTGGTTGAGGTAATTGTTGATGGAATTTCGTTTTCGCTTCATTCATTGAACATTTCTCTTTAATTTTCATTTTTAGAATCTCCCGTGCTTCGTTGTATTTTGGGCAGTATTTACTATTAGCAGCGTGTTCATCGCCGCAATTTACACACTTTGTGCGTGAGCAGGGGGTTGGGTTGTGCATAGGAAGACCACAAGTATTGCACGTGGTTATGCCTTGGCAGTATTTTATGGTGTGACCAATAAGTTGGCAATTTTTTGCCTCTCATAGGACATGGAATATTTTCCTTGACAAGAGCAGTGTACCACGAAATTTGAATTTTCGATGGCAGAGAGTATAGGTCGAATGTTAGCTGTACCGCTCCAGTCGGAGTAGCTGTGCCATCTATTATTCGAGAGTATTTGTAAATGTCGACTACTCCCTGTGCTTTTAGCTCTTGGAGAATTTCTTCGTTCGAAACATGATTGAGATATGGAGCATACACAGTGCCCTTGCAATGGTTTTGTTTGTGATATTGCGATTTGAATTTGCAGATTCCATGGAGCTCTTTCGCAGAAGAAGCTTGCCATCGCGCATTTCATTAATATTTAACACCTTGTTGCTTATTCATTTGATGGCTCGCCCCACTACAAAGCACGAGAACGAAGAGAGTGGCTTGTCGGAGTGTAAGGCTGACATTATAATAATCTTGGAATTGGGTACTGTTGGGAGTTCCGGGAAGGCTTCCGAAAGCGGTAAAGTCTTTTTCCTTTTACTTTTGGGGCTATCACTCAGCAGAGCGGGCATTTATTTATTTATTTAGTCGACTGTATAGAGGAAGACCGATGTCCACATTCGCTAATAATTTTATACACTATTATTAACAACAAAACAGGGCACGAATTCAATTTCAAATGTTTATTGCCGGGTCTCTGAAGTTGCAGTGAGTTGGTTTGATCTTGCCGACACATACATATAAAGCAGAGAAATGCATTAGATAAGCTCGCTCAGATAAACAAATGAGAGAGAGCTTTTGGGCATATAAAAGCTTTTGTTTACATTGATTTGGATTAACAGAAGCGGCCAAATGGAGAGGAAAAAAGTGGTGTGTAAACAAGAGGCACACCACAGTGCTCCGTTCAACAACCTAACTCGGCTCGCGTTTGCTTAAATAACAGACTTCGGCCGGCGTGCCTTAGGTGGACGGGTCGATTTGGATTAACATATTTGTGGCAAAGCAAACAGTGGGTTCGATGGCGTTTACATTTACAAAATTAAGAAATAATCAAACATTCTGCTCCGGACATCGACAAAAAAAGACTGTCAACTCAATTACACATACGTTATAAAAAAAAAATCTTATTGACTAATAGCCTATTTCCACTGAACAAATGAAGCTTCATTTCATGAAATGACAAGAAATGAAGAAAATGATATCATTTCTTCCATACGAATTGTCACTTCATTTTGCCTTCCATTTCTGAAAAATTATGAAAAATGATGACATTCCCCACGAAGGAATCTGGTATTTTTTTAAAAAATACTAGCTACTCTCTGGAAACGGAAAGTGTCATCACCAATAATTTGTTAATTTGAATTTAAATAGTAGGCGCAATTTTGTTTAAAATATAAATTAGTCAATAAAAGTTGTGTATTTAGCTTTCTGTTGATAACTCAGGATGATAACAATGCGTTTGCCCCTGAAAATTGTTGTCATGACGTGTATGTTATTTTTTGCTAAATATTCTACGTGAGTTTGAAAGTGGCGCCTGTTATTTAAATCAAACTTTTCAGCTGTTAAACAAATGACAATTTGTCAATGGAAACGGCAAAATTTTTAGAAATGAAAATGACAAGAAATGAAGCCAGTGGAAATAGGCTATAAGAAAGCCTATCAAAGAAAAACTAACAAAATTACAAAATAACTAATAACGACTCTGACTCGATGGGGGTATTTTATTTGCCCGTCCGGTCAGCTATGCCCCGATTCACAGCCAACTGTAGTCAGAGATGTTAATAGAGCTTCCAAAAACGTTAATGATGCAGAGATAGAGAAGAGGAAAAAACCAAAACCTAAATAGAAGCAAAGGAAAAAAATAATAAAATAATAAAACTAAAATAAATCAGATATAAAGAGAAAAAAATTTAGGAGAAAAAATAATATAAGACTCGAAATCGATTGTGCTTTGCATAATCAGTTGTGCATCTAGGCAGTATTAATGAAAAATGGTTTCTGGTTGGCCTAGAAGGAACGGAGAAGTTAAGGCGACCTAAAAGTTCAGAAAAATCTACATCACCAATAATTAGTTTATAAAGAAAAGAAACACCTAATACTGTTCTACGGTTGGCTAACGAAGGAAGGTCAATAAGCAAGAGTCTGTTAGAGTACGATGGCAGACGAAGGTTAGGGTCCCAGTTTAAGCCACGTAGGGCAAAAAGCAAGAATTGCTTCTGAACAGATTTAATACGATCAATGTGCTTTTTATACTGCGGACACCAGACGGACGAGCAGTATTCAAATACAGAACGGACTAGAGCAGTGTATAAAAGCTTTGTGGAATATGGATCATCTCTTTCGACCAACGTTTAATGAATCCGAGTACACCATTTGCTCTATTAACAATAGAGGATATATGAGGATTGAAACTCAAAAAGAGATCCAAGATCAACGACTGTAGAAATTCGTTCCAAGGGTTCATTGTCAATCGTATAGGTAGCCAGCAAAGGCTTGCAACGATGGAAAGTCATGAACATGCACTTGGAGCAATTAAGGGGTAATTGGTTAATCAGACACCAGGACTGCAAGGAGTTGATGGAGTACATCGGGAATTTTGGAATAGCGGATAGTTTAGCTAGGATAGGATTCTTTCCAAAGATTTGGAAAAATAGCAGATTCTAACGATAGATTAAAAAGATTAAGCAATGTATTGCACAAAGGAATACGACACTCTTTGAGCACACAACTAGAAATGTTGTCAGGCCCAGGGGAGTATGTAGATTTTAGTGATTTTAAATGAGAAAGTAAGAAGCTTTCGGAAATCGAGGGAGCAGTTATCGAGTAAGAATGAAAAATGTTATAAGGATAAGAAGTATTAATAAAGCGCGTAGAGGAATAAGTAGATTAAAAGAAGTCGGCGAACAGGTAAACGGCAGTGGAGTCATCTTTAGTCTTTTGGTCGCCAAGAAAAAAAAAGAAGGTATAGAAGAAGACCTACGTTTAAAGTTTACAAAGCTGTAGAGTTGCTTAGGGTCCTCTGCGAATTGAATTTTGCGTCGGACAAGATATTTCCTGTAGCACTCAGCAATGAAAAGTGTAAAGTTCGATTTTGCAATTGAGTATTTAGAAAAAATCGAATTAGAGTATTTAGAGTATTCAGAGTATTCAGAGAGTCAATGTCTCTTAATTGGGTAAAAACATCTTTAATACAAGCTATATGTTGCAAATAAACTTGATTATCAGAAGATGGAGGGATATACGAGCAGGTAATAAATAAAGCGAATGTTAGAAAATTTACCTTTACGGCAACAAATTCAACATCCCTAGGCACATAAACATTATTCATTTCTGATCGCAGGCTGGATTTAACTGCAATCAGTACACCTCCACCTCTGCGAACTGGTTGATCATGACGGTAGATAAAAAAATCATTTGACAATATTTCAGAATCAGAGATTGTTTGATTTAACCAAGTCTCTGAAAATGCATTAACGTTAAATTCAAATAAAGCACTATTCATGGTTCGGCTAGGTGACGTTCACTTCTGTTTTTCACTTGGGAATTGTTTTCCTTTTCTTTGAAAAAGATAAGGAGAGTAGACGATTGAAAGATTGATAAGCTTCGAGTTAAACTACGATTTAAAGCGTGAAGAGAAACACGTCCGATCGGTTCGAGGTTTAGTATATGACTAAGATACGTCATTATCAAAATAATGTTTTATTGTTACATAACCATTTAATTTATTTTCTGTTTCCTTAGAAATTTGACTGCTGAACAAAAATCTTCTCAAGATAGCCTCATTCTCTTCAGTGTAAAGGACAAGGATTTATTTGGAATGTCAAGCCAATACATAGCGGAATGCTATATAACTTTTGCAGATCTCATGGCTTTCGAAGGCGAGCAAATTCAGTTAAACTTGACAAGACCCGAGAACACAGGTATAGTATTCTCAAATAAATCCTGAAAAAAATCTTTTTATTTTAATTTAGGAACAAATATACCCCTCAATATTAGGCTGCTGTTTCAAAATCCAATTATTTTTTGGCTAAAACTGGAATAATGTGTGGGAGACAAATGACCCTTGGGGGCAGAACTTAAAACACACGCTTGTATTCGCTTTCGATGCTCGATCAGGAGTCGGCTTGAGTTTATTGGTCATCGCCAGAACTTATCGATAACAATGAGTGCTTAAATACTTATCGGCTAGATTGTATATCGATAAAGCAACAACTAATAAACGAATAGATATAACAATATAATGCTGCCAGAGTGGCCATGTATAGATGGACCATATCCTACTACAAATGTAGAAATATTTTTAATTGAAGAAGTCAACAAAAAATATTTCTGATTAGTGGAACAAATTTTCACTCCGTTTTCGAGGATTGATATGGTTTTTTAATAACACAGTATTACACTGCTCGACAAAATGAGATTCGATTTCCCCCCATTGGACCAAACCAATTTTTCTAACGTAAATTGGCCAGCTGAACACGAAAATCGCCATAAAAAATTCTGGTGACGCGTTATCGAGATACTATCGATAATCTAAACAAACATAAAATCGAAATACTTGGCCCGACGTTTTGTTCTCGGGTGTGGCTGAGGTGTGTGCTGTTAATGATATGGAGTCTAATAATAAAAACAAATTTTTTTTATAATTTTATTTTTATTATTAGCTCAGGAAATCCGCTTGCGAAAATTGTCAGAGCGCATTTCCTGAGCGAGTACTGAGACACTCGAAATTCGCTTCAACAATAAACATGGACCAGCCATCTCGTTTTCTTGAAAACAGCTGATAAATTGTCGAAGGGGGTCATGAAATTATGGAACTTGTTTGATAATTGTCAGAGGTACCTACGAAAATTGAGCACGCATTGAAAAAAAGTAAAGGCAAAGAAGACTAAAAAATCAAAGCTTCAATTATTTGGAGAGCTCCGAGGTGGACAAACATGTGGAGCTGATCAAAGTGGGCCAGTCGAATCTGGCCAATAAAAAGCGTTTTGATACGGGCAGCTCCGGCCGCTGCATCACTTGTGGCTGAGCATCTTTTTCGGTATGCTCTCCCGTTGATGTGCCATTCGCCCAATGTGTGCACACCACCCGAGTCCAAACCTCCGTAGCCTCCACAGCCCACGGCCAAACAGCACTGAATCTTCGCAGTCTCCATAGCCCATTATAGCAGTGCTTCCTCCGGCTTACTGTGGTAGTTTCCGTTGCTCCAGCCGCTCCCGTGGCTACTTTTAGGTATTCAACTAATACGCCCGGCGAGTATGATCATCCAGACCATGGAGCTGGCTGTGGCTTAATGTGCTAATTCTAATCGTTCGATGCGTTTTGGGTTGTCGCTATAGCAGTATGTCTTAGAGGATAAGTTTTGCTCTCGCAGGCCAATACAATAACAAAGGACACTGCTTATACCTCCATCCACACACAAAATGCATCTATGAAATTTACCATGGCATTGTCTATGACCTTTAAGTTTCTCCCAGTGACTTCCTTTATCAATTCTCTTAACTCTTCAATTTTATTTGAATTAGCCCGCCAATTTCTTAAATAAGCAACAGCTGAATTTTTTGCTGTTGCCTGGACACCCTACATTGTCTGAACGGCTCAGGAAACTATCAAACAATTTTCGCTCCGCAAAAATGTCGATTATCTCAGTACCTAGCTTAATGGGAAAATCTTAGATATACTAATTCAGGATGCAGTATTCTGTTAACAAGATAAATTTTTATTTTTGAAATTAAACTCTTTAACTTTTATTTGTGATTTCAAATTAAAAAGTTATGATATAACAATTAAATTTCAATTTTTATTTAAAAATCATAAAATATCCCTTATTTTCAACTTTTTCTATAAAATTTTAAAAAAATTTCTAAATTAAAAATAAAAGTTATTCTTAAATTACACAGTTCAACAAATTGTGACCTTTTGTGAGTATCCAGAGCATTGTTAACTAATTCCAACGTGCCTACTCATGCTGATTACGAGATGGTATGTCAAAGCCATATCTTAGTTTCCGTTTCCAAGATATTCGCGAAAAACTAAATTTCCGACTTTTTGCCGTTCTAGAATTTTTGTAGGCCACACTAAGCAATAATTGCTAATTTTCTAAATCTTCAAAGATAGTACACACATCAATGCAACTGAGAAAAATCAAACACGCCATATAACTATTGCCAATGGTATCGAAATTGGCGTTCAAAGTCAAATTTTACTTGATTTATAGCAATTTTGTCAAACTAACCCATTTGCTACAAGCCATTCTATTTGTCGGATATTTATTGGCGTCATATCATCATATAGTTCAACATATGCACTAATTATGGTAATTTTTTGGCAATTTTGTCATGACCGCAAGCAAAGTTACAGCCAATAATATCCGAAAATCAAGATTAAAATTTATGGGAGGCAAACTAGATTCCCACCCCAAATTTTTATAGCAGTTTTAAAAAGTCAACTTGATATAGCATTGGCTTTACCAAATATTTAATGTAATGTAAAATAACAACATTCATGGAATGCTACGTTAGCATTTGCGATTAGTATTTAAAAGAAAAGGCTAGTTCTCCCTTCTCTTTGGCGCTGCATGAAAATAACAACAGCTTAACGGTCTCCGCCGCTGCAATTAATGCCCGCCAGTCGTTTCGGCTTTGTGCTAACTGGCACCAAACCCAGATTGGCTATGTATTTCCGCACCAGGTCTTCCCATCTCACTTTCGGTCTCCTAAAGTCTTTCGCCTTCCGTTTGTACACATGTTTTACTGGAGCTTGTTCATGCTTACTGGTAGCATGTCCTTGTCCATCGGCGCCTGCGCTGATGTAAGTTTCATAGCTGCCTCATCCGCTGCTGTTAATGTCCATACTTTTGAGCCCTACTGAGCCCGTAGAAACATCAGTTTACAAGAGTAATTCTTCTGCTTAGTAGAGTAAGAATATCCTTCGAGGACATTCACTAACAAGATATCAAAGCGTGGTCCCTCAATCGTTTGCGTGGGTGAAGTTCTTTTGACAGGGGTGGGTACCAAGCCCGCCGCACCAACCCAATGAACAAGTTAAGAAAAGCAAAGGGAAATTCTTTAAAATAAAGGATTACTTAGAAATATGTTTCTTAGGTATTGATATACCGAATATTTACTAAAGCTTCAGTTATTACTAGTGAATTCGTCGCGTTCTTTTTGCTGCCCTTTTGTTTTCTGCCTCCGTACCTTCTCGATAAACATTCCACCAATAATCCGCTAACATTGAAACATTCCACTTGCCCTAATATCGTCTTTCCATGATTGCAAGATCTTGATGAAAGCGCTCCCCATGCTCATTACTAAAGGCAATTGTCCAGAAAAAAAGTCCAAAAGTCTTCTGGTTTTTTTAAAATTACGGAGAAGGTATTACTACTGATTACTGTTATCCAAGTAGCCTTTTTATAATTCGGCCACAGTTCTACTATCCGCAAATGTTAACGTAGCATTCCATGGATGTTGTTATATTACATTACATTAAATATTTGGTTAAGCCAATGCTATATCAAGTTGCCTTTTTAAAACTGCTATAAAAATTTGGGGTGGGAATCTAGTTTGCCTCCCATAAATTTTAATCTTGATTTTCGGATATTATTGGCAGTAACTTTGCTTGCGGTCATGACAAAATTGCCAAAAAATTACCATAATTAGTGCATATGTTGAACTATATGATGATATGACGCCAATGAATGTCCGACAAATAGAATGGCTTGTAGCAAATGGTTTAGTTTGACAAAATTGCTATAAATCAAGAAAAAATTTGACTTTGAACGCCAATTTCGATACCATTGGCAATAGTTATATGGCGTGTTTGATTTTTCTCAGTTGCATTGATGTGTGTACTATCTTTGAAGATTTAGAAAATTAGCAATTATTGCTTAGTGTGGCCTACAAAAATTCTAGAACGGCAAAAAGTCGGAAATTTAGTTTTTCGCGAATATCTTGGAAACGGAAACTAAGATATGGCTTTGACATACCATCTCGTAATCAGCATGAGTAGGCACGTTGGAATCAGTTAACAATGCTCTGGATACTTTTCACTGTTGAACAGTGTTATTATTAAAATAGCCAAAAATAAAAATTAATTTTTTAATTTTTAAAATTCAAATTAAAAATTTAAGTTATTTTTTAATTTTTATTATGAAATTGAAAATAAAAACTGAATGTAAATATCTTAAGAACCGCGTAGTGTATTGCCAAAATTGAAAAACATTCATGATGTGCGGCTCAATTCCATATGATACATTGAATATTCTTAAAGGAAAAGGATCCCTTAGATATGAAAGCAAGTGAGTAAAAAAGTAACAAGTAGTGGCAAGGAACCTCGTGATGTATATCGAAAAGTGACATATACGGATACAGCCAGAGGAGTCTCAGAGACACCAGCTTAAATCAATTTATTTGTAGAACTCGGCTTGACGGAAAAAGCCGCATTTTCGAAGCTGCGAAAACAGCTTACTACTTAGTTCTAGCACTTACTACACCGAGAAAAAAAATTGATATGCAATTGCACTCAATTCGATATTTTTATTCTCTGTACCGAAGGAACATAGAGTATATTAAGTTTGTGCAAAAGTATTAACAGGGAGAAGGAATCATTTCCGACCCTATAAAGCAGGGGTGCCCAGAACGAGCTTACCCGCGAGTCAAAACAATACACATACGCCAAATATATTTCAAGCAATAACAACAAAATGAGATAGAGAGAGAGAACCGATTCTTGTTTGTGTGTATGTGTGGTCGCTGCTACGCAAATCATACTCGATAGCGCGACAAGCGTTCAGCCGTACGCATAAGCAATTTGTTGTTGGGTTCGAGTTTGCGAGAGACATAGGAGAGAGAGAAGAGAGACACATATGATGTTGCTGTTGCAGGTCAGAGCGCGACAACAACAAAACACAGAGCAGGCATAAGAATTGTTTTTGTTTTTTGCTGGCTTACGGCATGCGTAAATCGTATACGCGCAGGCTATTCCTTTGCGTAGAACAACAACACATGCGTGTCTTGCACAATGAGCATGGGCGCCCCTGCTATAAAGTATATATATTCTTGATCAGCATCAACAGCCGAGTCGATATAACCATGCATTTTTTTGTGAAAATAGAAAAAAAAAATTTAGTTTGCTTTAGATACCGCTGTGACTGTTTTTTCTGACTTAAAGTGAGTGGTTTTAGTAAGCACAGGCATTGTTTACCCCAAATTTTCCCGTTAGAAAGGATTCTATTTATGTGAAATACTAACAATTTCTCGTAAGAATGCACAATTCATAAAAATATAATTTCAAACACTTTCAAAATATAAACCACCACTTTTTGCGATTGTAAGCGATTCTTTGAGACTCTCGGATAAGACCACGACAATAATTAATATTGCCCCAGTTGCCTTGGGACCTGTGCTAAATTGACATCATTTCCTGGTGAATCCTTCCTCCTTGCTAATTGCTTTCGATACCCAAATTTTCATAGAAGAAAACTCTTGTAAGGCACATCTTTGAACTAATCTGTAGAAACGACACTCGTTGATTACACTAGTTTACAAAAAAAAAAAATTAAAAAAAAAATAACCCATTTCAGCTGAAAATTTTTCTTAGTATAGTTTGGAATGGTGATCTAAAAAATCGATTTCAAAAATTTTTTCATGGCTCCGTTTTTGAAATATTATTTTTTTAAATTGGTACTCTTACATTTTAAGCCATATCTCAGTTCATAATTGTCAGATAGAGTCAAGTAAGAAATAAATCGAAAGGTAATGGAGCTGCCAATAATTGCTTGGAGCATTGTTTTGAAATCGGTTCAGTAGTTTGAATTCAACAACCAAGAATATTTCAAAAAAATCGATTTTTTGCTCGAAAATCCAAGAAATTTCATTTTTAAACGACTAGAAAAAATATAAAAAAATACAAAAAAATTATTTTTATTTTTTCTACTTAAGAATCGCACTTTTACGAAGAAAATAAGGTATTGGTGAGGAAAATCGTGTAACACGTACCATAGATGGATCAAATTGAGTAGAGGAACTAACAGTCAAATTTGAGTTTATTGTGTGTTTTCAAAAATTAACATTGTACTTTTCTTCGTTTTTTGGTCAAATTATGAAGTGAACGAAAAGCCAGAACAAAAATAAAAATTAAAAACGGAACAAAAGTCGAAGCAAACGAAAATTTATTTTAAAATATTCAGGAAAATATCACATTTTTTTGCACTAAATTGCTTACAGCTCCTGTGTTTGTTCACAGATTTTGATGATCGATATCTGACTTTCTTCGTAGAAGTGCGGTTCTTATGTAGAAAAAATAAAAATAATTTTTTTGGATTTTTTTATATTTTTTCCAGGCGACCAAAAAATGAATTTAAAAAATCGATTTTTTCGAAATATTTTTATATTTTGTTTTAAATTTAAAAATAAAAAAATTATATTAGATGGCAAAAATGTAAGGCCACCAAAAAAAAAAAAAATTATATTTCAAAAATGAAAAAATTTTTGAAATTGATTTTTGAGATCATCATTCCAAACTACACTAAAAAAAATTTTCAGTAGAAATGGGTCTTTTTGGCTGTAAACTAGTGTTATTGCTTGGCTATACATTTTTACCTAAAAATTAGCCAGAAATTGTATCAATTTTTTCGAACGTCCTCTGGATCTCTTAAAGGGTACCTTTAAATCAATGGACTAACAAATGAAAAACTTTTTTTTTCTTCTGAAGCTCACTTTTGCAAAATTCTACGGCAATTGAAGCATTAAAGGTGTGGAACCCAATTAGAACCTTCATTTTTATTGCCATTCTGAAGTAATTAAAATATATTATATTAAGGGACTTCGTTGTGTTAACTCGTCCGGTAGTTCCAGCATGCCACCCGTAAACATTGCAAAATAAGTTAACCCTCTATTTTCCTTAAATTTAAATTTATAAATTGTGACATTTTCTGGACTTAATTTTTCAAAAGTTTTTAGAAATCATACAAAGCTTAAGCATAATATTTCTAGGGGTAGTCACGCTATCAATAATTTCTTACAGCAACTAATGCTCGGTTTACACTGTGTCATAGCGTCACATTGCAGTGTCATACCGTCACAGTGGAACATTCAGGGGAACATCAAAATATTCGAAGCATGACTATAAGGGTTACTTGGTTTCTGTAAATTCTGAAGTAATATGAAAACTTGTCAGTCAACTTCAAAAGTTTTTACTATTCAATTAAAAAAATATACCAATTTTGTTTAGGCATATACAAGCAATTTAATTTCGATAAATATTGAAATTTAGCAAAAACAAAAATAATTTCCATAGCATTAACAGTACACACCCCAGCTCATTTTTGTCCGAAAACAAAACGTCGGACCTGATTTTTATACCCGTTACTCGTAGAGCAAAAGTGTGGAACAGGCAGAAGGAATCATTTCCGATCATATAAAGTATATATATATTCTTGATCAGCATCAACAGCTGAGTCAATATAGACATGTCCTTCTGTCTGTATGAACACCTAGATCTCAGAGATGGTAAGAGATAGAGGTTTGACATGTATGGGACAAATGCTTCTTTTATCTGCACGTAGATGAAGTTGGTTTCGAATTTTGGCCATATCATTGCAAATTAAAAAAATCATAGGGACCATATAAGTCCAGCGGAAAGTGTCTAATTTGGCCTTTAAAGAGAGAAATTTTTCGATTTATAGCATTTTTATCAAAATAAATCACCCGGTTTAAGAAAGCGCGCTAATTGGATTAATACATTCGCCATCTGAGTATATAGCCAAACATATGATCTAATTTTGTGATTTTTATGGCACTTAAATAAGTTTTTTTGGCAAAGATATGGCGTGTTTAAGACGAAAATACATATTTAAATTTATGGGAGGAAAACTAGATTGTTACTCTAAATCTGTATAGGAACTGTAAAGGGGCTACTTGGTTCGGCATAAATTGTTATATGTTTACATGTAGATGATAAATTATATTTGGAAACAAGTAGCCTTTTCACAGTTCCTATAAAAATTTGAGTTACAAATCTAGATTTCCTCCCATAAATTTAAACATGTAATTTCGTGTTTAAGAGGCTATAACTTTGCCAAATAAATTGATTTAATCGCCATAAAAATCACAAAAATAGATCATAAGTTTGTCTATAGGCTCAGATGGCGAAAATATTAATTCAATAACTGCGCTAGCTTTAACGGGCTATAAAAAAATGCTAAAAATGCTATAAATCGAAAAATGTCTTTCTTTAGAGGCCAATTTAGACACTTTCCGCTTTACTAATATAGCGGCTATGATTTTTTAAAAATGCATGGATATGTACTTTATCGCAATTAGTTCATAAATTCAGATAATTATGCCTAGTGTGGCCTCCATAAATCCTAGAGTGCCAAAAAGTCGACTTTTTGGTTTTTCCGCGATATCTTGGAAACAAGAGCTGATTGAACAAAACCAATGATACAGTTTTGTTCAGTGAAGTCTATATTAACAAAATCTGTTAAAAATAGACCTGCACCAAAATCACTGTTGGGCTGTGTTATCGATAATAGCTCGATGAAGTGTCGATAGAATTTTGTGATTTTCGTGATCAGTGGGCCAATTTACTTTAGAAAAAGTTGGTTTGACGCTTTGGATAAAATGCAGTCGAGCAGTGTTACCGCGAATAATATTTTCAAAATGTCCTTGCCTACGCTAAGGAGCAGGTCGAGTATAGCATTTCCTCATACTTGGTTTTCTCCAAACACCTCCAAAATCAGAAGTTACGGTCCAAAAACCGCTTTTTGCTTTTTTACCTCAAATTAATTGATATTACTCGCAAATGGGCCGTCACACAGTTCATAACCTTATCAATTCCGATAGCGACGAGCGGAATCTAATATATTATAATCAACCGACTAATTTAACGCGATGGCTAAGCGCCGATGCGGCTTACCGATCTGTCATTCTCAACTTTTTTTAGGAAATTTTTACTTCGGGCAGTCAGCCTAGAAGTATGTTTTTTTTCTAAACTTCGGAAAATAGGAAAAGCACTCTGAGGTAAAATATTTTTATACGAAGTCAATTTGAATGTTTAAAAATGTGAAGCACTGAACGTAAATTGTAATAGGTTAAAAAATTAGATATTCTTGTCTTAAGTATTGAATATAAAGAGGAAGTAAGATAAATGGAAAAATAGAGGCAAGCTAACTTCGGCTCGACCGAAGTTTATATACCCTTGGAGATTGAAATATGCCTGTCATTTTGTTCTATGGCAGCTAAACAAGATATTCATCAATATTTTCATAACTAAAAAGTGTGAAGTGGTTAAAAAAATAGTTTTCTTTCGCTAGAACTACTTTTTCGTCGTTTCGTTCCTATGGCAGCTATATGCTATGGTCATCGGGTCAAACTTGACAGAGCTGTGTGGTAGCATATAGTATTGATCAGTAACAATTTTGGGAGCGATAGCATTAAAAAAAAAGTTTTTCTTACCAAGACTTTTTTTCAAAACCTAACTTTTGTATGGGAGGTATAACACTGTGGAACACTCAAAATTGCCTGGGACTGGGACCAATAAATTGTGAAACTAGAGGCATTAGCCAAGTTTTTCTGGAGGCGTCAAGTGCGTTTAATGGGCACTTTTATCTAGCAACACAAGTTACAACCTATTGCTGGTTAAAAAATATGAGAGCTAAAAATTTGGGAAATTCACCAAAGTTAGTGGGGGTCACCACCATTGTTATACCAAATTCCCGCCTCAGGACAGCGGTTGTACCCCGCATGAGGTCTAACTTAGAAAGTGGAATTAATGGAAAACCACTCGATAAATTGTGTAAGATTTTAACTATATTGAGATACGGACTAATAAAATGTGTACTTAAGAGATGGTAGCATGCATCGAAAAACCGCGATGGTGCGTACCACATTTGACAGCACCCATCATCGAGGCAATATAGGCCATAATCTAGAGATAAAAATAGACTGAATCGCGTTTTTAGTTTTACCAATGAAAGCTTGGTTCGCGGTTCTTAGGCATTTATATACTAGCAATTGCCTTCGAACAACATTGACCATTTAGGTGAGACCAGTTTCACCAAAATTATGGAATTAATCTTTGAGTAAAGTGCTTCAATACCAGCAGAAAAACGATCGGATCATTTAAATACATCAGTTCAAGGCATCTTAGCGTATCGCGGTATGTCCACCAAAGACATTTTTAAACTAAATTTTGGATTTTCTTAATGGAAATGACGACTTTATTTATAGGATTTATTGCATAATTTTGGAGACGCTCTTGATACCCAATGGTCAATGTTGCTCTGAGGCAATTGCTTGTACAAAGACAGCCATAGCCCGTGACTTAAGGGTCCGATGGTGAATCTAAAAACGCAGTTCGGTCTATTTTGATCTCTAGTTTATGACCTATATTGCCTCGATGATGGGTGCTGTCAAATGTGGTACCCACCATCGCGGTTTTTCGATGCATGCTACCATCTCTTAGTACATTTTATTGTCCGTATCTCATTAGTTAAAATCTTACACAATTCTATCGGTGGTTTTCCATTAATTCCACTTTCTAGTTAGACTCTATGGGCTGGTACTAACGTTTATCCGTGAGGCGGAATTTTATATTAGAATCTGGTGATTCCTTTCAGCTTTGGTGAATTTTCAAAATTTTAGCTTTCATCTTCTTTTAACCAGCAACAGAGGTTGTAGCTTTGTATTGCTAGTATAAAAGGGCCCATTAAACGCGAACTTGACCGTTCAAAAAAACTGGGTATGAGGTGTTGCTACCTAATGCCTCTTGTCACAATATTGGTGCCAGTCCCAGGCAAAAAAAGAATTTTGTTCCTCTGTGTAATATAGTTGTCCGATTTCGACAAATCTTGTTGAAATTATGTGAAATCATTAAAAACTTATAAATACGAGCGTTGGGAGCGACAGCACTGAAAACAAAAAAGGCAGCTATATGCTATACTTATCCGATCCGGCCGGTTCCGACAAATGTGCAGAGTATTTGTACCAAAAGACTTCGTGCTAAGTTTAGTTAAGATAGCTTTAAAACTGACGGAGGAGATAGCATAGAAACAGACGGACGCACAAGACGGACATGGCTATATAAACTCAGCTGTTCATGAAGATCAAGAATATGTATACTTTATGTGGTCGGAAATGCTTCCTTCTATGCGTTACAAACATCCGGACAATTTTAATATACCCTCTCCAAGGGTATTAAAATCGGTGAGAGTAGTCAGATTGCCTGAAAATCCTCGAGGGTGGGAAGTCAAGGTCAAAAACTGCTTGGATCAATGTCTCGTAAACCATTAGACATATCAAGAAATATTAATTTTTTTTAGTTATCTGGTAGTTATATATACTTCTATGCTAGAGTTGGGTCAAATCAAATAACAAGTTTTCTTTCTATAATTATTAAACGAAAAAGTTGAAATATTTTGCGATTATCAATACCCTATCAATTTTCTTTGCTGCATTTAAAATTATGTGCGTCAAGTTCAATATTTTAAGATCATTGCGTCAAAAATTTCAGCTTTCTAGCTAGGCTGGTGTAGAAATGCAAGAGTTTTCGCCAAAAAAATTAGATTTCTGGCCAACAGTGCTACGCATAGAAGGAATCATCTCCGACCACGTAAAGTATATATTTTCTTCATCAGCATGACGAACTGAGTCGATTATGCTTTGTCCGTCCGTCTGTCCCTCAGTTTTGAAGTTATCGACCTGAAACTTTGCACAGAGTCTTCTTTAGACTGCCCGCTGCAAATATGTCGGAACCGACCGGATCGGATGACTACTTCTTGAAGCTGCCATACAAATGATCGGTCGGAACAAACTGTTTTGTTCTCAATATTACCGCTCTCAAACACGGTCATGGGTAATATTAAATGTTCTTAAGCTGATCTGCGAAGTTTGGTCAAAGTCGCTAACCGTTGGGACCAGATCTTTCAAGTGTATCAAAAGTTGGGCACAGACGAAGTGAGCTTTGCCATTCTCGTTAAATACTTAAAATACAAATATACTTAAATTTATATTTTGTAATTTATCTGGCGACCTTTCTAATGTATAATTAGTGAGTTTAACTGGCTCAAGGTCCGAAAAAAGTGGTTTTGTTCACAACTGAAAAAAACTTATGCATTATTGTTCATCAAAAATGAGCCTAGTAGGGTCAAATCACATGATCTTGACAGCCAATGTACTGGTCCAAATGTGAGATTAATTTCTCACCAAATTCGCCTCTCTGTTGAAACCACATGACAACCAAGCCCAATTTTTTCATTTTGTGCAAAAAAAAGTCGGTAGTCCTCGCAAGGTACTTTGCTCCATAGACTGTAATGTTGCCATTTCCATTTTTTTAAGTACAGTTCGTTTCTTAGTCTATTCAACCCTACTAAGCAATTAAGGTGTTGCCAGATGTTACGAACCACGCGTAATGTGTCAGAACACGCAAAGGCGTAGCCAGCTGCCCCCCCCCCTTAATCACAGATTTTGCCCTGGAAAATGCACTTTTTCAATTATAATTTAAATTTTTCGACATTATTTTGAAGATTGATTTTCATTTCAAATCAAATACATCATGATCTAATTAATAAATGTTGAAAAATATTATTTATGAAATATTTAAGAAACGTTCAGACACAGCTGCCCCCACCTTTTCGGAAAGCTGGCTACGCCCTTGAAAACACGTACACTGAAAAAAAACAAATGTCTTGGAAATCACCCTTTACATAGAAAGAATGTGGTCATTTATATCATATACAGAATCAACTGCAGAATTTGGCAGTGAAACAAGGATGTATTTATTAAGATCGTATAAAAAAATGCAAATTCCTAACGGATAGCGTTTCGGCCTAAAAATGTGGATTTGACCCCAGCGTGCAATAAAAAATGAGAAAAATAGTGCCATTACTAACACATGTTAATTTGCAAATAATACGAATTTATACACAATTCTAATATAAATATATATTTTTTACTTTTAGATTCTCAAACTCTTCGGGCCTTGGAATACAGACAAGGTGATAAACTGGCTAAGGAATTTCTAAAGAAGTTAAGAAACAAATCATATGCATAATATCGACAGGTGCATTAACTGAATAATATTCGACTTTATTTTTACCCTTTATGCTCAAATAAAACTTTTGAACAAATACTAAGTTTCTAAAATGAATATTGGTATTTATCTTATTGTTGTTTATATTAACAGCTCGAGGGCCCTTATGACTTCGTTCCAGACAAAGTTTTAATATTTAGGGGAAGATGGGGTGTTGTGATCATAGGTTTGTTTTTCGGACATATCTTTGGTAAAAATCAATTTTTTTGTTCTGTAGGATTTTAATTAAAAAATGTAAGTAATTTTGCTCATCAATAGTTATTGAAAAAAAATTTTTTTAAGGTTTTTTCATTTTATATAAAACAAGTAAGACCGTTGCTGTCGAGAAGCTCGACTTCGAAATACCCTGTACAATTGACAAGCACACACACATACACAAACAAACACACAAACACATAAACGCAAAAAAAACGCGCCCTTTCACACACACACGCGGGCGCAAGCTGCAAAGAATCCGTAATAAGCAAAGCGTAGGGGGAGGGGGGTGCAAAAATAGTTTCGTGAATAACTTCTGTGTTTTTGCTCAAATCTCATTGTGCGTTTCAGAATAGATAGATTAAAGGCCTATGATAATATATATTAAGCGACGATGATGTCACTTTAAAATTGTGGCTCTTGTTGAAAATATTGCACATCTCTAGCAATGCACGCATGTAGTAATAGTTCCTTGTCATCACTAACGAATGTAAACAATGAGAACTGGTCAGTCACAAATAAATGTATTAAGCGAACACACGCACGGCGGTCCGCGTTTCTATTTTTCCCTTAGCAGATCATTCCACGGTGCAGAGACATTCTCTAACCAACAGGCTATGGGCCCAGGAACGGAGATTCTGGATTTGTTTAATGGACAATAGATTGATTAATTAGTTACGAACTTTTTATATCGGTGTGACTCAAAAGACACTATGAGTGGGATTTATCAAATCGAAAAGTTGGAGGAGCACAATTATGACTCCTGGAGCATACAGATGCGATCTGTATTGGTGCACGCGGAATTGTGGAGTGTGGAGTCTGGTCAGTTGGCAGCGTCTGATGCACCTGAGGGTGTGAATTGGCAAAGCAAAGATGAGAAGGCGTTGGCCACTATTACCCTAAGTGTATGAAAAGTTCAATTGTAGAATGTAAAAACCAATTGGACTAGGGCAAATAAACCACAACGTTGCTGTCGAGTCTTCCAGAACAAGAACGGACCGAAATGCACAAAAGAAAAGAAACAAACGAGAAATTGTGTGTTATAATTGTGGCGAGCGCGGACATATAAAGGCTCAGTGTCGACAAGAAAAACAAAGAGTCGTGAGAGCATCAAAGAGCGACATCAACAAGCAGTGCAGTCTGTTAAATGCGTTGGACGCAAGCAGATTTGAAAAGAACTTGTGTTGTTTGGACAGTGGCGCTACTAGCCATATGTGTTGTGATAAAAGGTTATTCACCAAAATGGACAAACACACAGAGATGATCGGTCTGGCTGACTCGGGTTTCCTCAAAGCAGAAGGAAGAGGAGATGTAAAGCTAAAGACTGAGTTATGCACCCTGCTGCTGACAAATGTGCTCTATGTGCCCAAGATGGCTGGAAATTTCATGTCTGTAAGCAGTGCTGTAAAAAATAGATGTACGGTTACTTTTGGAAAAGAGTGTGCCAAAGTAATACAAGAAGGCGAATGTATTGTAAAGGCAAACAAAGTTGGCGATTTGTATATGTTTCAAGGGAAGCAGAGTGAGTGTTATGCTGCAGCTAAGGCGGACGGTGCCTTGTGGCATACAAGATATGGCCATCTGAACCTGACAAGTATGAAGGAGATGATCAGCAAAGGAATGGTGCGTGATGTTGAAAATAAGGTTTTCCCACCAAATATGAATTGTAAAACTTGCGTGCTCAGCAAGATTCACGTGCAGCCATTTCCAGGGGCGTCTGTCAATAGAGCTAAGGAAATATTGGAATTGGTTCATTCCGATGTGTGCGGTCCTTTTGGCACACAATCACTTGCTGGATCCAGATATTTTGTGACCTTCATCGATGACAAATCAAGGCGCATATTTGTATATTTCTTGCGCAGAATGGATGAAGTATTCGAGAAGTTTGTCGAGTTTAAGAACTTGGTTGAGCGGCAAACAGGCAAACTGCTGAAATGCATCCGGAGCGATAACGGTGGCGAATTTGTTAACCATACGTTTGATGGATTCCTGAAGCACCATGGAATCGCAAGGCAGTTGACTGTGGCATACACACCACAACAAAATGGCGTGGCGGAGAGTTCAAACCGCACCCTGGTTGAGATGGCGAGGTATATGCTGGTCCAGTCGGGATTGGGTGAATCGTTGTGGGCTGAAGCAGTCAATTCAGCTGTATACGTCCGAAATCGATCACCAACCAGTGCGCTAGGCAGTATGACGCCTCTGGAAGCGTGGACTGGTAAGAAACCTTTTGTTGGCCATTTATAAGTTTTTGGTTCTATTGCAGTAGCGTTGGACAAGGGTCCTAGAAAGAGCGAATTCCAACTAAAAGGCCACGAATACCGAATGGTCGGGTATTCTGTAGCAGCTAAGGGCTATCGCCAAGGGCGTAGCCAGTAGGGGGCAAGTACCAGAGCAGACTGCTAATACTGGCGAAGAAAATAGCGATGGTGAAAATAGCAGCGGCGATGAATCTGATGGAAGCAGCTTCAATAACTAGGAAAGTGCAACAGATAAAGAAGACTCAGAGGAGGAAGAGAAAGAGCGCGCATGCTTCACATTGGTAAGAAGCGATGCAAAAAGAGTAGGAGGCACTCCTGTCGAACAAGACTTGGCAGATTTCAGATTTACCAACAGGACAGCGTGCAGTTGGATGCAAATGGGTATATAGCTTAATATGCGACAAACATGGCCAAATAGAACGTTTTAAGGCACGGCTGAAGCTATACTTACATCTAATGGATGTATGCAAGGCATACCTCAACAGTGACCTCAGCGACACTGTTTTTATGAAGCAGCCGCAAGGATACATCAACCAGACCGACCCACATAAAGTTTTGTTGCTCAAAAAGGCAATATATGGTTTGAAGCAGTCAGGAAGGGAATGGAATTCCAAACTCGATAGCGTTCCCACAGGACTGAGCTTTGTTGCTTGTGACAATGAGCCTTGTCTCTATAAGCAGCACGGAGAAGGTAATCTATCGTTAATACTGGTATATGTTGACGATTTACTTATAGCGTGCCATCAAAGGAGAATTTGGTAAAAATCAAATTGGCTATAGCTAACTCGTTTCAATGCGTTGACAAGGGCCCACTGAATTTGTTTTTGGGTATGGAGGTCCAACGTGAAGGTAAGCTTGGAGCAATCACCTTGGGCCATACGATGTACATCAAAGAGATGTTGCGTGTACATGGCATGGAGAACTGTCGGTCGGCATCTACACCATTGGATGCGGGGTACCAAGTAGTATGTACCGGTGAGCAGTGCCAAAGGGTTGATCCTGCGTCATATCAATCCATGATTGGTGAGCTAATGTGGCTAGCACTCACCACAACACCCGACATATTGCATTCAGTTGCTAAGTTGGCTCAGCGGAACCGAGATCTGCATGCAGAGCATTTGGCTGGCGCAAAGCACGTCCTAAGATACTTGGCATCAACTCTAAACTTCAAGATACACTACAAGGCGTGTGGTCAACCTTTTACTGGATACGTGGATGTGGATTGGGGCGGCGATAGAATCGACCAGAAGTCCTATGCGGGCTATGTTTATTTCTTGGCAGGAGGACCAATATCCTGGCGGTCGGAGAAACAGCGTAGTGTGGCACTCAGCAGTACCGAGGCGGAGTACATGGCTCTTTCATCAGCATGTAAAGAGGCAATAGTCATGCGACGGCTTATAACTGAGATTGGCTGTGGTGACGAAAGTGACCCAACTACCCTGTATGGCGATAACCTGAGTGCACAGGAGCTTGCAAAGAATCCCGTGCATCATTCGAGGACGATATTAGATATCATTTTGTAAGACAAGTTGTAAAAGGGGGAATTTTGCAAATCTGACACAAACTTGATCTGCGTACGCATGTACCTTTGTACATGCAAAAATTTGAGACGGACAGACGGGCATGGCTAAATCGACTTGGCTGTTGATGCTGATCAAAAATATATTTACTTTATAGGGTCGGAAATGATTCCTTCTCCCTGTTACATACATTTGCACAATTTACCCCTTTTACCCATTTTCAATGGGTACAGGGTATAAAAACAAAGAGGTTTCCACAGATCTGAGCAAAACACCGAAGTTATTCACGAAACAAGTTTTAATTGTACAGGGTATTTTGAAGTCGAGATAACTCGACGGTCTTACTTGTTATTAAATGAATTGGCAGAGGATGTGGTTTCGTAAGTAGCTCACGGAAATTCGTGCAAGGCTGTAAAGGCACTCCTGGATGTTGCGGAGGAGGAAGAAAGCTTGAAAAGCCGCCACATCAAAAAGAAGAAGCCCTGCGTACGCGTAGTAACCACCTCATCTGGGTACATGGACACCTCAACACAGTTTGTCAAGGCACTACCATTCAGCTCCTCCCAGATAAGAGCTTAATAGGGACGACCATATTCTCTTACAAGATAATCACAAGGAATGAAACCCGGCGCCTGGTTACGAAACGATGGAATAACCTTCCGGCTTGCGTTGTAGCTAGGGTCACGTGGTCCTCGTTTATCCTGAATCGGAAAACGTCTTACTTCTGGTCTGGGCCCTATCAGGTCACTGCCTTATTGGAAGGCATGCAGCATTGAATTAAAACTTTTCTTAAGGAAAACTCAAGGGGAATTCTAGGAGCAGTTGGTGCTAGTGACGACGGTCATAAATATTTAGTAGTCAGTTCTTAATTATACTATATTAAGCTGTTTGTTGTCAAAAATATAAACCTTCCGCTAATAAAAATATATCGATAACTTTGTTGCCTAAAAATTCTATCAAGATCGTTCACCAGCAGACTAGCACCTTTTTTTAAAATTGATGATTTTTGTTAGTTAATGATTGGTGTATGCTGGTGAACACGCCCAATGCACACTGATCCAAATGCCAAAAATGTTGGCAGAAATTCAATTTTTTTTTTAGAGTTATGAAAAAACACTATTTTTTTCCAATAAAATATTATCCAGGGCAGTTAAAAATCATAGTACAATTGAATTTAAAACACTGTGTATTTATGCTGCCCTGGAAGTCAGCTGTTCGTTTACACAAACTTTGACATTTTTTGCCTTGCACATAAGAGCATATTTCAAATCAGTATATAATAAAAACTACGTCGAATATTGAAGTAAACCAAAATGAAAAACAAAGTTTAAGGTATGTATATTATAAGTGTTATCACGCATTTCCTGTTTTACGTGATTTGTCTTTGTTAATATGTGTTTTTGTAAAATGATGTTTTTAGCAATTCTAACCCTAAACTTGTTGTGTTCCGTGGAATAAAAGTATGTTGGATTGACGTGGATTGACGGAACTTTAAACGCTATATTATTCTTCAATATGTACATAATACAGGGATATTAATCGTTTTGGCCCCTTTTTGCCCCTTTTGCGAAAAATTGACTTTGAGTTAAGGCGAAATGCTTAAGTTTTGGCTTGCAAATGGTCGCCCAACCAAACCTTAACTTATTTTGCGCTGCAGAAAAGTAGCAGGAAGCACACAAAAAACAAGGAGGAGTCGATAAAAAAGAAAATAAACATTTTTTTTTTGACTATGCTAATGTTTATTAAAAAAAAAAAAAAAAAAAAAAAAAACAAAAAAAAAAAAAACCAAAAAAAATTTTTGTGACCCCCTTAAAGCAAATGCAATCCGATGGACTCCAGATTTAATATACAGTACCAAACTTGGCTTGCATCTCGATTGGAAATAAAACTTTTAACCAGGTGAATTCTTTGAAAATGTAGGACGCCCACGATTATGCTATGTTTCAGCGGATCATGGTAAAAATGAAAATCTTCTTATCCATGTAGCTGCAGTGGCTGCAACAAAGGCGCATTAAAACGAGAGCGCAAGTTAAAGTCGGCTCTAACCGACTTCGATATAACCGTATTGAAAAAACATGACTTTAAAACATGTCCTTAAAACTGTAGGAGATATAACGTTTTTTCCGAATTGCGGGGGCGGGAGGTGGCGTGGCCAAAATTTGAAATAAACTTGATCTGCCTGCAAGTATAAGAAGCATTTGTCTCATTCATGTCAAACCTCTATCTCTTACCATCTCTGAGATGTAGGTGTTCATACAGACGGACGGACGGACGGACGGACGGACGGACGGACGGACAGACGGACATGTCTATATCGACTCGGCTGTTGATGCTGATCAAGAATATATATACTTTATATGATCGGAAATGATTTCTTCTCCCTGTTACATACATTTGCACGACTTTAGTATACCCTTTTTACTCTACGAGTAACGGGTATAAAAAGAAGGTAAATGTGTTTAGGCGGTCGGGTGGGTGTGGAGGGTGTTATTAGGTTATTGATCGGTCTAAATTTTTTCTCAGACTTCAAATATGCTATAACCATAAAGTGTACCAAGTTTCAGCTCTGTAACTACATTTTTCTAATTTCTGCCAAAATTTTTGACATTTGGACCAGTGTGCAATGTACATTTTAATTTATGAAGTAATTATGGAAACCAATAATTCAAAAAAGCTGTGCGATTTTTGATGGGAAATTTTTCCAAAGAGATGAGTCGTTATCGACGAACGCAGTCTCGGTTGCATTATGTACCCGATGCCAAATGCGGATCAGTGGACAACATTCCAGTTCGTCAAATTTTATATGCCATTTGAAAAGAAAGCATGGAGATGATGTATACGCAGAATAAAAGGAACACATGCAAATCAACAGACGCACAGTGTAAGATTTTGCCAATCTAGGGGGACTAAATTGAAAAAAAAAATATTTTTAAGGTCAATGAGCTTTTAGAAGTCGATTTAGAAATGTTCAAATGTAACGAAAACGAGAAAGTCAAAGCTAACTTCGTCAGTGCCGACGTTTTGATACACTTGAAAACGCTTGTCTCAACGGTTAGCGACTTCGACAAAAGTTCGCAGATCAGCTTAAAAACATTTAATATTACCCATGACCGTGATTGAGAGCGGTAATATTGAGAAAAAACCAGTTTTTCTCATTAAAACCCATTTTTCGACCGATCATTTGTATGGCAGCTACAAGGGGTAGCTATCCGATCCGGTCGGTTCCGACATACTAGCAGCGAGCAGACAAAAGAATAGGTTAGGTTAGGTTGCGATGGCTGAGAGCGACGAGCCGCTCTCCCACTTAGGCCACTTTGTGCCCATTGCGATGCCATATTTATTCCCTATTTAACCCTTTTTAATACTGAGGTGGGTCCTCGTTACTGAACCATTGTATGGACAGAATAAATTTGAGTAGAGCTGGGATCTCTAGCCCGGATGTCTCCGAGAGGTTGAGTAGCAGAGGTTGACCAAGTGTCCTGAGTCTCCTTCTACTCAAGGCGGGGCAATGGCACAAAAGGTGTTGTACCGATTCCTCCTCTTCTTCGTGTCCGCAACTTCTGCAAAAGTCGTGGTAAATGACGCCTAGGCGTTCTGCGTGTCTGCCAATGAGACAGTGACCTGTAAGGGTCCCTACCAGAAGTGCTATGTGGTTTCTTCTGTGACGTAAAAGTGTGTTAGTACGTTTTTGGTCGAATGTTGGCCACGTAAGCCTCGCTACTGCACAGGAGAAAAGGGTTTTCCACCGATTCGTAGCGAGACGAAGAGTTTCAGTTTTAGTGTGAAGCTTATATGTCGCCATAGGAATCCCTATCGTGCTCCTCTTTGAAAGGAGCTCGATGGTGGTACCTATTCTGGCCAGTTTGTCCGCAGACTCATTACCTTCTATGTTGCGATGTCCAGGCACCCATATAAGGTGTATACTGAAATGCCGTGCGATCTCATTCAGAGATGAGCGACATTCCGTAAGTGTTTTAGCATTGTTGGTGTGTGAGTCAAGTGCTTTAAGGGCGGCTTGACTATCTGAGTATATAAATACATTTCCTTCCTTGACCGTGAGTGTGCTAAGGTAGGTGGCAGCTTCCTGGATAGCTACCACTTCCGCTTGGTACACACTACAGTGGTCAGGAAGGCGGAACGATAATTTTAGGTCTAGGTTGGGAGAGAAAACTCCCCCTCCTACTTTTTCGTCGAGCTTAGAACCATCGGTGTAGATGTTAATGGCGTTAGCTCTGCTGTGGGGCAGGTTGTCCCAATCGTTTCGGCTTGGGATATAGACGTCGTAACATTTGTCGAACGTCGTTTGTGGTATACAGTAGTCTGTAATTAATGGTATACCCGTTTGGTCTTCGAGTATGGAGGCGTGTCCCGAATTGCCCCTGTTCCAGGTATCGGATTCTCGTAGTCTTAAGGCTGTTGTAGTAGCCATTTGCTTAGCTACGAGGTCTAGTGGTAGAAGGTGAAGAATAGTATTTAACGCTTCCGTTGGTGTCGTTCGGAGAGCGCCGCTAATACAAATTTCCGCACTTCTCTGTACTTTGTGCAGATTGTTCAGGGCTGATTGTTTCCCGAGTGCTGGCCACCATACTAGAGCTCCGTAGAGTAGTATGGGGCGTATTACGGCTGTGTAAAGCCAATGTACAATGGATGGGGAAAAACCCCATCTGCGGCCAATGGCCTTTTTACAAGAGAAAAGAGCAATGGTTGCCTTTTTTATACGTTCATTTATGTTGTCATTCCAAAGTAGTTTCTTATATAGAATGACACCCAAGTATTTGGCATTGTCACCAAATACGAGGCTTACTCCGTTGATTTTAGGCGGGATAAGATCAGGAATTTTGTACTTTCGGGTGAAAAGCACTAATTTCGTCTTAGCCGGGTTTACGCCCAATCCACAAGATATTGTCCACTGAGCAAGTGTTGTCAGTACGGTGTGCATGAGGTCACACAGCGTTTGGGGAAACATTCCACATTTGTAGATGGCAATATCATCCGCGTAAGCCACCACTTCATGTCCCTCCGCCTCCATTAGCCGCAGCAGTTGGTTAACTGTTACAACCCACAGAAGGGGAGAAAGAACACCTCCTTGCGGAGTGCCTCTGTTAACACATCTGCGAGCAGTTGCACCGCCAAGTTGGGAGTACACCCTTCTGCTGGTTAGCAGTTGTTCGATGAATCTTACTAGCGGTACATCTGCTCCCACATATGTCAAGGCAGAGGTGATGGCGTTAGGTTGGACGTTATGGAAGGCACCCTCTATGTCGAGAAATGCTACTAAGGAGAAGTCTCTTACTTCAAGTGATCTTTCAATCCTTGAGACCAGGGAGTGTAGGGCGGTTTCAGTAGACCTACCCTTGCTGTATGCGTGTTGGGTGTGTGCTAGATGAGCGGGACTAATAGTTTGCCTTAGGTGTGCATCTATAAGTCTCTCGAGAGTTTTAAGGAGAAACGAGGATAGGCTGATTGGCCTATAATCGTTTGGTTTCACATGTGAAGCTTTGCCAGCTTTCGGTATGAATATTACTTTAGTTTCTCTCCACCTAGTGGGGATGTAGTTGACCTTGAGACAGCTTACATAGATTGTGTAAGGCCAGGTCATTGTGTACCCAATGGTTTGTTGCAGTTGGGCAGGATATATGTTATCGAGACCTGGCGACTAAAATGGCTCGAACGAATCGATAGCCCATTTAATTCTGGTCTCCGTGACAATGGTTTTGTCGTATTGCATAGAACGGTCGGTTGGCCTAACCTGAGGTATTAAGTTAAGGGAGCATTCGGGGACGTGAGTGCTTAGCAGAAGACTTAGAGATTCTTCGCTCGAGTCGGTCCAGGTTCCGTCTGTGTTTTGTAAGAGTCCTGGCAGGGTTGGTGAGGTAGCCAGGATCTTTCTGAGCCGTGATGCATCAGAAGTAGATTCAATATTACTACAGTAATGTGTCCAGGAGGAGCGTTTTGCCCTCCCTGTAGCTTTCTTATAAGTACCTAGCTTTTGTTTATATAACTCCCAAGAGATTGTTTGGTCGTTATATTTGGCTACGTTAAATGTATGACGACATTCTTTTCGGAGCTTATCCAGCTCTGCGGACCACCAAGGTGGTTTGAAAGTGGATTTAATTTTTCTAGGGGGGCAGGCCCTATTGAACGAGTCCGTATACGCGAAGGTTAGCATATCGACAAGCTCATCTATCTGTTTTTCCGTACTTGGTGTGTATGGTGGGGACGATCCAAGCTTTTTAGAGAGAAGTTTGTTGTGTACTTTTCAATTGGTCTTTTTTGGGTTCTGTATCCGTATGGGTGATGGACACTTATTTGTTAGTACAATCTCTATGTATCGATGATCAGAGAAGGAGTACTCTGAAAGCACCTGCCATGAGATCAATTGGTCAGATAGGTCTTCAGAGATGAGGGTTATATCTAAAACCTCTCTTCTATTTTTGATAATAAAGGTGGGGTCGTTCCCTTTATTGGCAATATGCAAATCTGTCTGTAATAGGTAGTTGTACAGTGATACACCGCGCTCATTTATATCTGTACTGCCCCATTGTGTGTGGTGTGCGTTGGCATCGCCACCTAAAATAAGGCTTGTGTGAGTGTGACTCTTGCTTCCAGTTAGGTCCCGGAATATTTTTGGTGGTGGGGGGCTCTCAGTGTCATGAGCCAAGTAAAAGGAGGCCAGCCTGATTGTGGAACTCCCCAGCTCCAGGCTGACTGTAGTGATGTCACCATCACTAAATTGAGGAAGAAATAGTGTTTTAAAATGTATTTTGGTTAAAATACATGTACGAATTTTTCCCTTGCCCTTGGTATGGTAAAGGTTGTATTTGGGTGTCCGTAAGCCATTGATTCTGTCACCAGAAATCCATGGCTCTTGAACAAAAACAATATCTACTTCGCCTGAGGTTAGGCGAAGTAAAAGTTCAGCTGTTGCTGCTTTGGAGTGATGCAGTTTTATTTGTAGAACCCGCATCAAAAAATTATAAATTTGTAACTAAGGCTTTATTACAGGATTTCGCCATTTGAACCTCCAGACACCCACTTCACACAAATCCCCATCATTTGCCTTTGCTTCCGTTTGGGTGAAACTGAAAACAGAGCGAAACGGTGGGCACTCGAACTAAAGTGAGGTTCCGGCTGTAAATGGGCCAAAATCAAAATTAAAGTCTGTAGCTAAAAAAGTGTCAGCACTAACAGCTTTGGAGGTAAACGTAGAACGTAATGAATTGACGTAAAACGTAATGTGGCGCTTACGTCGTCAACCAAAACCACTAAATTTATACTTAAACATAAACAAATGGATATTGGTTCAAATTTTAATGATTCACAAAAACTTGCGTGAAAACTCCTTGTGATGCACTGTAAGAGTGGGACGATCACTGAGTGGGTGGACACAGGTGTGGCACCTGACTGCTGGCGCCACCTGACTGCTGGCGGCACCTGACTTCGGGCGGCTGCTGGCGCCAACCAATTTATTTTGCAGATCGCCGGCAAATTTACAGGGCAAAACACTCGTCACTTAGCAAAACGCTTGACAATATTTTTTTGCTGTCAACCGAACGAGTTTACACTATTTATTTCAATTTTTTCGCGGAGCGCCAAAATCAAAACAAACCGCACGATCAGTGTGACCAGGTCTTCGACAAAAGAATACTTTGTGCAAAATTTCAGCTCGATAGCTTCAAAACAGAGGGACTAGTTCGCGTAGAAACAGACGGACGGATGGAGGGACAGACGGTCAGACGGACGGACGGACAGACGGACAAAGCTTAATCGGCTCAGCTGATTAAGAATATATATACTTTATGTGGTCGGAGACGATTCCTTCTATGCGTTGCAAACTTCTGGGCAAAATTATAATACACTTTTCAAGTGTATAAAAAAAAAAAAAAAAAAAAAAAAAAAAAAAAAAAAAAAAAAAAAAAAAAAAAAAAAAAAAAAAAAAAAAAAAATAAAAAAATAATTTTTTTTTATTTTTAAAAAATAAAAAAAAAAAAAAAAAAAAAAAAAAAAAAAAAAAAAAATATTTTATTTTTAATAAAAAAAAAAATTTTAAAAAAAAAAAAAATAAAAAAAAAAAAAAAAAAAAAAAAAAAAAAAAATAAAAAATAAAAAAAATAAAAAAAAAAAAAATTTTTTAAAAAAAAAAAAAAAAAAAAAAAAAATTTTTTTTTTTTTTATTTAAAAAAAAAAAAAAAAAAAATTTTAAAAAAAAAAAAAAAAAAAAAAAAGATATTTTTTTTTTTTTTATTAATAATAAATGTTGGAAAGAAAAAAAATTTTTTTAAAAAAAAAATATTTTTTTTTTTAAAAATGTTTTTTTTTAAAAAAAAAAAAAAAAAAAATTAAAAAAAAAAAAAAAAAAAATTTTAAAAAAAAAAAATAATAAAAATGAAGCCAGTGGAAATTGGCTATAACAAGCCCAAAAGAAAACAAAAAAATTTTTTTAGAAGATAACAAAAATTAAAAATTTCATTATTTTAAAAAAAAAATTTTCAATTGCTGTTGAAAATGCCCATATACGGTCTTATTAATCCATATTCACTTCACATGGGCAAGAAGCAAAAGTCACACTGATTCAGATGATATAGAAAGAGATGAACAGCATATGCACAGATCTAACTGTAATGTTTCGATTCCATCGTTGTGCGTGTTTTGTTTTAGACAAGCTATGGACAAAATCCTAACTTAAATGACCTAGAGCAGTGGTGCACACAATTAATTTTTCGTATCCCGTGGGATACAAAGTCATAATTCTGCCAGCGTCGCAGCCGACACACGCATAAAAAGATAGAATATATATTTGACATAACGACGTTTACTTCGTGTTGCTTTGCTACGCACACCAGCGCAAATCATGATAATGTGCGTTTGTGCACCACTGAGCTAGAGCCTGCTTAAAAAAGTTCTATGATTTTCAATCAAAAAGGTCACTAAAACAATCACTTTAAAATAAAATGCGTGGGCACGCCGCAGTTGCTAGAAACTAAACCTAAAATAGTTTCATTATAAAACAACACCCCCGTTTGATTGCTCTTGGCAATTCAAACAATTGGCGCCTGTGTTAGTTAAATGCGGGGAAAGAATTTCCCCAACTAGCAGCAGAAGGGCCGATGATACACATACATACACAAACCCCTTAGGGTTTTTGGCGTTTGTTGCTTGATGTCGGATTTTGCTACAAGCCTGCCTTTGGGATTCCCAAGCGGTCATAGCAGTTCTGTCTTTTTATTGCGGATTGTATGTTAAAATAGTGAAAATTTTCTGCTTTTTACGTACTTTACGCCCTTTAAGGTGCCACGCCCACTTTAACTTTTCGTCGAAAAATTTCTTTGGGGAATATTTGAATATTTAGTCCAAAGTTCAAGTCGATAGCTTCAAAAATACAACTGCTATTGAATTAAGTCCCCCTAGATTGCCAAAATCTTACACTGTGAGACGGCGTCGATATCACAGCGATGATGATCATTTTGATAAACCAGGAAATAAGCCGAAAGAAATATTGTCACAAGACTCTTTTAACAATGATTTGTCGAAATATGTTATAGTAGTAGTAGTAGTATTTGTATCTTTATTTTTAAAAATTGTGTAGTACAAAAATAATAAGTAATATTCATGCTTTTGAGCTAGTATTTCCCATGTCGAAAAAAATTGCGATTTAGAGCGGAGTAAGTGCTTTGTGACAATTTTGGGCAGTCTGCTCTCCGGCATATCCATCACCTTATTTATGTAGAGAAAGTGCTGTTTGAGAGTTTGAATGAAGAGTGGGGGTAGCCCTGTTTCAAGATGAATTGCGTATGTTGGGGTGTTGTTGAGTAAACGGAACATTTTCTTTATGTAGAACCGTAGCAATTGCTCCACCTCATCGTAGTATTGGTAACCCCAGACTTGTCCTGCATAGCACATTATCGCTTTGGCGGTTGCTTCAAACATTTTAAATTTCGTGCTATGGTAAACGTGTTTCTTCCCGAGGAGAGACTTCCACGTGCTGTTCAGCGCCTTCTTTCCATCTGCGAGTTTTTCGGCAATATGTTTTGAAAATTTCATATTGGGTGTAAGTGTTACACCAAGATATGTAAACTGTTTTACCACCTCGAGTTTTTCTCCATTTAGCATCCACTGCTCATCTATAGCTGTTCTTCCTCGTTCCTTTATAACCATCACCTTTGATTTTTGAGTATTTATTAGCAATCCCCAGGTGTCGCAATAACGTGTTCGCGCATCTTCGGCTAATAGGACCATGTCATCCGCATACATCAGGATTTTTATTGTTTGATCTCCAAACTTGACTCCGCCTGGCAGTGCCATAACTATGTCGTCAACATATAGTGCAAACAAAAGCGGACTTAATAGGCAGCCTTGCTTTACCCCGTTATTAGTTTTGAACCAATCCGATACAGTGCTTCCGTCCCAAACTGCCGTTCGGTTTTTGGAGTACAAGCTTTGGATAATTTTTACCATTTTATACGATAACCCGATAGAGCTCAATTTCATTATTAACTTTTGCCTGTCGATAGTGTCAAAGGCCGCTTTAAAATCAATAAAGAAGGTATACATTTTCTTTTTGATTTCTAGGCGTTCTTTTGAAATGGCGGTAAGTGCTTATATGCTGTCCACGGTGGAATATCGCTTTCTGAATCCTGTCTGGTATTACTACTGTCCACCCAATCAGTTAAGCGTGCAAGTAAGATCGCTGCAAAGGTTTTCATTATGGTGTTTATAAAAGAAATGCCCCTATAGTTTGCTGGATTCATGAGGTCGCCTTTCTTTGCGATCGGAAAGATTATATTCTTACGAAAGCTATCTGGAATATTTCCGCTCTCAAATATGTCATTATACACTGCTGTTAGGTGTTCTATGAACTGTGTTGGGGCATTTTTTAAAAATTCCACTGGCACTCTGTCTTCTCCTGGGGCCTTGTTTTTTGCATTTTTGAGTGCTTGTTGTACTTCTTCCATGGATATCCTACGGTCCATTTCTTCAATTATGGTCTGTGGGATCGCAATGCTTAATTGTTCCGGATTGTCGGGTGAGTAAAGCAAGTTTCGGAAATGATCCGCTAGTATGCTGGCATCTATTTTAATGTTGGGCCTAATCGCTTGTCCATTTAAAAGCCTAACAAGTTGCCAGAAGTCTTTGCTGTCTCTCACACTATTTATCTCCGATTCCATATTCTGGTAATAAATGTACTCGTTTTTAGGACATAGCGCTTTATACTGTGCATTTGCCTTGTGGTAGTGCTTTTTATTTTCTGCCGTGGCTTCCCGTCTCATTTGTTTTAAAAAATTCATAGAGCTCTTTCGCATCGTTTCGCAGTCACTATCAAACCAGGGTTGTTTACTATGGCTCCTGTTGGTATATTGCACTTCGCGGCCTCCTGTACACATTCTGTAAGTTTATCAATGTTCGCCTGCAGTGGGCTTGCATCCATTCTGTGCAGGTTCTTTTTAAGATTTTCGGCATATATGTTGGCTAGTTTGGTCTTCCAGCGTAACTTAGGCAGGAGCTTGCTTGTTTGGGGTTCATGGGTAACATTTAAGTTGACTTGTACTTCCAAGGGCATGTGGTCTGAGAATATCTCACTTTTTATTTTCATGTCTTTTATATAGTTAGACCAGGCAGTACCAATTAGGCAGTAATCAATGGTTGTTGTTGACTGCGCTCTTACAAATGTGTAATTGCCTTTGGCGTCTCCTACTGTTCTACCATTAAGTACGGTAAAGTGATGCAATTCGCACAGCTCGATCATTTTTTTCCCATTTCTGTCAACCTGCATATCCATTGCCATTCTTGGATTTACAGAGATACTGTGTGCTGTATGGTGACTCTCCGTTTCTACTTGCTCATTTCCTATTCGCGCATTAAGGTCTCCAATTACCATTGTTTTGTCCGATCCAATCTCCAAGAGAGCATTATTTAGGTTGTTATAGACTGGCGACCATTTGTTACAGTTAAGATAGGTTGGTACGATGTAGACGGTTCCTTCCGCTGTGCCAAAACTCACAGGTTAATTGCTTTCTGAGGTCCTTTTTTATTCCGAGTAAAACCCCTCCACTTGCTCGTCCTCTATTTGCTGTTCTTACTGCTAACTCCCAGTATAAAAAATGCTCAGCGAAATAGTTATCGTACTGTTCCTGGTTTTTCCACGAAAGTTTCATACAGGCAGAAAATATCATTTGAGTTAACTAATTCAAAAAATCGAGTATGCAATCGTTTGCTTGCAAGCCCTGCTATGTTATAAGATAGAATTTTGATTGTTCGTTTAATTGTTGGTTGTACTGTTAGGTCTATTATTGGGCTTAGAGATGGATTTCTTGTGATAAATGTAGTGTTTATGCTTGGTAGTTTTTTGCTTTATTAAGCAGTTCATTGCACGACAGACTTATGTGCTTAACATTTTCGCCAAAAACTTGTTTAAGATCATTTTCAGCCGGTTGGCCTTGACACATTAAAATGTTTTGCTCATTAAAACTCATCCATTTACCTCCAATATTAATATTTTCATTTTTAACAAAAACTTTTACATTTTTATTAATTTTTGCGAGTTCCTTCTTTAATGTCAATAGACCTCATTTCTGTTCCTGCTTTTCTTTGTTTAAATCCTTTTCTATGTATATGGAGGTGCCGCTTAGATTACGTCCGCTTTTTAGGATATATTTTGCCATATATGTTGTTTCCATCTCTGCCAGAACGCCGACTTTGTTTTGCCTTTTAAACAAAATTCTGGTTTCATTTGTCACGCATCAGATCTTCTATCTTTTCTTTGGTTGCATTACCTTTAAGAAGTCCCTTTATTATTAGGTTTTTGTTTCTCCCTTCTTGTGACAGCCTATTCAGTTCCCTTCTATCCGCTTCTCTATCCATCTTAAGTTGGACGATTTCCGATTTCATAGCAATATTTTCAGTTTCAAGCTTCTGTATGGCTTGCGTCACCGTTCCCAATTGATTTTTAAGCTCACACATGCCTTCTTTTGACACGAGTGTGCATTCCAAAGTCGCCAATTTCAAGTCAACATTAGTGCTCATTTGATTGATAGCTACCATTAGATCATTTAGAGATACTTCGGGAGACAGAACACCCCTCTTACGTTTTTCGAGTTGCATTGGTATATCATGGTTTGCATTATCCATTTCGTTGTGTAGTTTTGGGTGGACGGGCGATCTACCAACGAGCATTTCAAAAATCAGTAACGTAAGCGGCAGAAGTTTTTCCAGATCTTTCGCAAAAGCTGCTATAATAATTTCAGATTGCTCGTTTTCCAACACTATCAGCTGTTGCTGAGCGTATTCCACTACTGGGCTATTAACATGTGTCTAAAAAATCTGCTACAGTGTTTTGTTTGTGTGCAATTTCTCTCACCGGCTTTAAATTTTGTTGTTGCCAAAAATTCGCGCCAGGAATGTGGTCCAGATGAATGTTGCCTTTCCGCTCGAAGATCAACTTCTTGGCCAGAGCGACGATGGTCCACACAACCCTCGGCAGCCTCTGTCAGGTACGTCACAGTTTCTGTGTGCTTCCGCTGAATTTAAACGCTTTAAATCTGATTTCCACAGGAGCCCTTAGGAGGATGCGTCTGCTTAAGATCACTCTCTCACTAATATGTTATAATACACAATGATTCCACTTCGCGCAATTGAGGACCAATATTTTTGCTGTTCGAGAACCTTAATATAAAAAAGCATGGTATTAAAATTCATGGAAGAAAAGCTTTGAAATCTATACTACTTGAAAAATATGAAACAAAAAAGCAGAATATTGGAATTATATTAGACGATGTAGATCATATATGCACAACCGCTGATATATGGTCTTCAAAACATAAAAGTTTCATGGGAGTTACTGTCCACTGGATAGACTCGAACTTATAGGGAAAATCAGCACATAATCAGCGCATAATTTTGAAAGAATAAAAGAAATTGATATGTCCCTTCCGGCCTGTTAGATTAGCACGCCTCCCTTTGGCACGGTGGTAGCCCAGCTGAAGCTCGCCGTATTTGGTGGGGTTCTTTCTTTGAGGGGCTAATCCCATCCAGAGACATGATCAATAAATTTTTGTGAATCGTGCCATTCATCCGTTCAAAAGGTAGAGAGATACGAAGAAGTCCGTCTTAAAAGATAAGTCGTGGCTGCAGTCAGTCTGACCCTCATACACCACACGTTCACACTCTCACTCAGTCACACATTTTGCTCATTCGTACTAATATCCCATTCGTGCACATTCAAACATTTACCCATGCGTTCCCTTACACCCTAGTCTTCCTGACAGATGGTAAAGCAGCCTGGCTGGTCCCTCCCACTATTACTTAAAAGTAAAATCCATGGACCATTCTTAGCCCTAGTTTCTGTTAGAAATGGTCCCCTTAGCTATTTATGTGTCCGTCTAAAAGTCTATGAGGATTTCTGCGGCAGCATTCTTGCTCGACTACTCACCATTATCAGACTACGTCAACCATACCCACCCCAAATTATACAAGCTTAGCAATTCATATTTAGACTGTTCCCATAAATATATAATATGTATTTCATTTCATTTTGGTTTTTCTTTTTCATTACACTTATTAACTAACAGACAATTAAAAGTAAAAATACTGACTAATTTCTATTCAAAACATAATTTTCTTCTTTTGTATTATTTTCATTATTTTTGCGTAGGTATGTATGTATATGTATAAATTATAATAAAAAAATAAAAATCGAAATAATATCAAAAAGGAAATATTAAGAAAAATTAACTAAAAATATTAACTAATCGGATCTCTTCTCCCGAGCTTAAATCAAAAATTATTATTATTCCTTCAAATGTAAATTTTCCATTCCCCCTGGATATGAATTCATAAGATGTATCTGCGCTCTGCTTTTTTTTTCTTTCTTTTATCTTAAGAATGCATGCGCCTGTGTATGCAAAAGATCTGCGGCGCACTCATACAATTAGCAAGAGAGATGCATGTGTATGTCAATCAGCTGTTCACAGTAAACAAAAACAAATAGGCAGGCTTAACTGCTCTAGCCACTTACCAGTCTGTCGAATGTTGGCGCCAGCATGTTAACAGGGCTGAAAGTGCTGGGATACGGCAAGAAAATATTTATTTAAGCTTAGTGACAATCCACATGATACACTTTAAATCACCTCACTTCCATGAACAGCGCAGCTTCACTTTTGCATATCAAAAAAAATTACCAAAAAAAAAAATATAAAAAAAAAACAAACAAAACACAAACACAAGATCTGGGAGAAAAAGAAAGGCACAACTAAGCACAGCTACATCTGGTCTCACTTCCCCCCCTCGCTTCTAATGCTTTCTCCCCCTGCCGCCGAGTGGTGTGCCTTCGCAGGTGCAGCCGAAAATGGCCCGAGCGTTCTACGCTTCCTCTCTCTCGGTACTCCCTCGCCGCTGTCCGTCTGCTTCAAATCTTTTTGGAGGTTGGTCTTGGGTGGCAGTTTGGGTGGTGGGGGAGGGGATCTTTCTCCGCTAGTCTCTGATGCAATTATCAGAATTTCGAGTGAGGGCGTCTCAGCTGTGCGCCTGTCACCTGTGCAGTTAGTTGTCGTTGTCTCCGTCTGGCTCGTTCGCTGCCCTTGCGCTATGTGGTCATTGCCCCTTTTCGTTGACTTAGGTCAGTTCTCTGTTCTATTTGTTGGTTTGATTTAATGGTGTTTGATGTGTTGTATTTGTTTATTTAAATAATTGGGCTGCGCTGTTTTTGTGCATTTAATGGCATCTTCACTTGTTGCCTTTGAGTTGCCGAATTCACGGCTTGTTAACGGCCTTAGGCCCACCTTTTGCACTACCACTATATATTGTCTATATTGTCTGGTGCGAATTGGTTCACCGAACAGTCTTCGATTTTTGTTTGTAGCGGGTTTTTTTTAAATGCGGGCGTATTAATATATATATATTTATTAAAAAAAATAATACAATTAGAACCGACCAAATATATGTTTTCGCGCAGCCGCACTCTTTCTTGCTGGTTGTAGCTCCAGACATCGACTAGCCACCAATTTCCTAAGCAATCTTAGACGATCCGCTTTGGAGACTTCTATGCCTTTCGGGTTATGTAGTCGTTGCTCGCGCTTCGAGGGCAGCTTCTACTATTCTAGGCCCACGTAACAGGCTCGGACCCGTCGATGTACAGGAACATGGAACGTGTCCGCAAAAAAAATTAATACGTGGCCTCAGCTTCCTCTTGGTCCAGCACACTAACGTGTGGCCTCGACCCACGACCCTGAGATACTCGTCTTAGGCGACATACAAATCCTTAGCATGGTATATCCCTATACTCTTTCCAGTGCTGTTGGCTAGCTCGTACAATGAGTTTCCTTTTCTTTTTAATACAACACACCGTACCCTGTTAGGCCCCAGTTTGGAATTGTAACCCTCCGCGAGATTGCTTTGTTTAAAATTCTTCCGGTATACAACCTGTCCGACCGCATATTCAACAGCTCGGCTACGGGTGTTGTAGTTTTTCTCAGCTCTAGCATGTGCCACCTCCAGTTCACGCAGTATCTTATTTCGTAGCAGTTCCATCCTATCTGGCGTGCTAAGGACCTCCTGGTCTGCGGCTGATACACCACTTAGCTGTCGCATAATGGGGTATGCATTGGCGTGCTGAACCATCCGTGTTCCAAACATCGCGTTATAAGGTTCCGAGTCAATTCCTGAATGATGTCCGCTCCGTAATGCCCAAGCTACCCGGCTCAGATGCACATCCCTAGTGCGCTGATCATCTAGTACTGCCGTTCTAAGTATCTGGAGGGAGGACAGAACGATTTACCCGCTCGGCTGCGTTCGCTTGGGGAGAGTAGAATCCAGTTCGTACATGCTTAATTCCGTATTTTGCCATAAGCTCAGCAAACGCTTGAGAAACAAATTGCATTCCGTTGTCCGAGTGGACATACTCTGGCACCCCGAATTGATGGAAAATTCCTTGCTCCAGAAAATCGACCATTTTACCAGCAACTGCACTCCTCATTGGCTGCAACCAAACAAATTTGGTAAAATGATCCAGGCAAACGAATATTACTGAATTCCCATTTCGAGTTCTGGGATACGGGCCCATAAAGTCAATATAGAGACGCTGCAGGGGTCTCTGAGTGATTTGTTGCTTACCCATGGGAGGCCGACTGCTCCTATTGGACGTTTTTGTACTTTTACACAGATCGCAGTTCTGGGTGGCCTGATGCACCTCTGTTACCATCCTAGGCCAATAGTACTTTTGACGAATCCTAGCTAACGTCTTCTGAATCCCTCCATGTCCAGCGGATGGGGCATGGTACACCAATTCCGGGCGTAGTTCCGTCGGCACCCATAGCTTCCAGAGCAGATCATCCTGCACTTGGTCTCCGCTTCTAAAACCCATTCTTATGTACACGTATCCATCTTCTTCTCTTCTTTATTGGCCCGATGCTTGCATCACAACCGTTTGACGGTCTCGGCCGCTGCAACTAATGTGCCGCCAGTTTCTTCGGCTCCGGGGTGGCACCTGCCTTGTCCCAGTTCTTGTATGAGCCATTTTTTGCTGGAGCTTGATCATCCATACGGGTAACATGCCCCCGGGCGGGGCGGCTGTTGTTTTATGCGCTTGACCAGACTAGTCGTCCCAAGAGCTTAGATAGTACAGTTCGTCATTCCTTCGGATGCGAAAGTCCTCGCCAACTTTCAAAGGTCCATAAATCCTGCGAAGAATCTTTCGCTCGAAAACGCCAATCGCCGCCTCATCCGCTGATGATATTGCCCATGCTTCTGCGCCGTATTGCAGGACTGGGATGATAAGCGACTTATATAGCGCTATTTTTGTTCCTCGCTTGAGGTTTCTGCTCTTGAGCTCCCTACTTAGCCCGTAATAGCATCGGTTTGCGAGCGTGATTCTTCTTCGAATTTCCAGGCTGATGTTGTTGTCGCCGGTTATCATCGTTCCAAGGTAGACAAAGTCCTCTACAACTTTAAAGTTGTACTCTCCCATTGCAACAGATTGCCCAATTTGTGTGTACTTCTGTTTCGAGGACACTAGGTACTTCGTCTTGTCCTCGTTTACCGCTAAACCCATTAGCCCCGACTGCTTCTCAATCTCTGAAAACGCATTGCTTACTGCCTGTTCGGTTTTGCCGATAATGTCAATATCATCGGCATATGCGAGTAGCATTACATCTTTATTAAAGATGGTGCCCGATCTGTTGGCATTTGGCACTGGCGCAGTATATACTCCATCAGCAGATTAAAGAAGTCACACGATAAGGTGTCACCCTGCCTAAAACCTCTTTTGGTATCAAAAGGCTCGAGAGGTTCGTTCCTATTTTGACGGAGCTTTGAGTGCTTCTCAACGTCATCATGCAAAGTCGAACGTACTTTGCTGGAATACCTAAGGTAGACAAGGCTTCGAAAAACCTTGACCTTATCGGCGTGTCGAAAGCGGCTTTGTAATCGATAAAAAGATGGTGATTTTCGATGTTTCTCTCATAGGTCTTCTCCAGAATTTGGCGCAATGTGAATATCTGGTCTGTGGTGGACTTACCAGGTCTAAAGCCACACTGATAAGGTCCAATCAGTGTATCGACAAGCGGCTTTAGACGTTCACAAATAATGCGGGACAGAACCTTATATGCGATGGGGAGGAGACTGATCCCGCGGTAGTTGGCGCAAACTGCAGGGTCCCCTTTTTTAAAGATTGGACAGAGAACACTTAGATTCCAATCGTCAGGCATGCTTTCGTCAACCCATATACGGCACAGAAGTTGGTGCATGCACCTTACCAATTCATCGCCTCGGGTCGGGGGGTCTATCTCAATGTTGTCGATTGGTGGCATCGTTACTTCTCTAGAGGCGGCATCATGTTCGTCATCGCCTCCCAGTAGGTTGGAAAAGTAACTTCTCCATTTGTTAAGCGCCACTTGCGGATCTGTGACCAGATTCCCCCTGTTCGTCTTTGCATTGTGCGACTCTGGGCTTGAAACCTTCTGTTAATTGCTTAATCTTTTGGTAAAATTTTCGAGTCTCACTCATGCCGAATAACATCTCGACTTCCTCGCGCATTCGCCTTTCCTCCTCCAACTTTTTCTTCTAAAAAGGCGTTTCTCCTCTTTCTTTTTCTCCAGGTATCGCTCTTTAGCAGCACGCGTTACTCTCGACTGCAGAGTTCTCCTGTAGGCAGCATTTTTCTCTGCAGTAGCGCGTCGGCACTCCTCGTCGTACCAAGACCGCTTTCGAGGGGGCTCGGAGTAACCGAGTATCTCCTTGGCAGCCGTACTCATGGAGTGCGATATACGCTGCCACTGTTCGCATATATCGGAAGGGAATGGGGGAGGTTTCCCTGAGCAGTTGGGCGAGTTTAGCTGAGTAGGCTTCAGAGGTCCCTTGTGATTGCAGCTTCTCGACGTTTAGCTTTCGACGTGTGCCAGAGCGTGTGGCATGTGCCACACTGAGCCGCGTGCGTACCTTGGCTGCAACCAGGTAATGATCCGAGTCTATGTTGGCTCCTCGAATCGCACGCACGTCTAGCACACTCGATGAATGCCTTCCGTCGATCACAACGTGATCAATCTGATTTCGTGTTCGTTGACCAGGGGACTTCCAGGTCGCCTTATGGATGTCGAGGTGTTCAAATCTGGTACTACTTATGACCATGTTCCGGCCAGCAGCGAAGTCTATTAGCCTCTCTCCGTTACCGGAGGTTGTTTCATGAAGGCTGAATCGTCCGACTGTCGATCCAAAAACTCCTTCTCTCCCGACTTTCGCGTTAAAATCGCCTAGCACGATCTTTATGTCGTGGTCGGGGCAGCGCTCGTATAGTTGTTCCAGGCGCTCATAGAATTCATCTTTTATCGTGCCTTCCTTGTCTTCTGTTGGCGCGTGAGCACAGATAAGGCTAATATTAAAATATTTTGCCTTAAGTCTGAGCGCGGCTAGCCGTTCATCAACTGGTGTGAAGCTGATGACAGAGCGACGCAGTCTATCACTCACTGCAAAGCCGCACCCAAACTCGTGCTTGGAGACATGCCCGCTGTAGTGTATCTCCCAGGGGGTGGTGGTTTCTGTTCTGTCTTCTCTTTTGGTAGCGTTATTACCTTGCTCCCATGTCCAATCCATCGCATTTCCTGGAGTGCGGTAACGTCCGATGAATATTTTTTGAGGACTTTCACCAAGGCGATATCATCACCATCTCTGTTGAGGGTGCGGACATTCCAGGTGCATATTCTCAAATCGTGGTCCTTAAAACGTTTGCGTGGGTCGTCGTCACACGTATCCATCAGATACACAAATATCTGGAAGTACTGCTTGTCTTTCTTCCGTAATTTTTATTAATGTTTGGTACTCCTCGGATTTAAATGCGGGTGAATTTAAATCTACTTCTCCACACGCTCTACTCCCCAGACCTATCTCATCCATGTGCATACGCGAAAGCGTGTCACGCACCACGTTTAAGGATCCTTTTCGGTGCTCAATCTCGAAATCAAACGCTTGTAACTTGAGGGTCCGCCGCGCTAGGCGTCCTGCAAGGTCCTTTTGGTTCATCAGCCACTTAAGGCGAGCGTGGTCCGTTACTACCTTAAACGGCATTCCCTCTACATATGCTCGGAATTTATAAATGCTCAAGATGGCCGCATAACACTCCAGTTCCGTTATACTGTAATTGCGCTGAGCTTTATTGAGTTTGGCCGACATGAACGCAATGGGCCTTTCATTGCCATCGCAATCTTCCTGATAGAGAACTCCTCCAACTCCCACCGTGGATGCGTCACACTGTATCACAAAAGGACGTTTGAAATCGGCTGTGTCTAATACTGGCGCGGTGGTAAGGGCAGTCTTTAGCGCTTCAAACGCCTTCAGGCCCGCCTCCGTTAGTGAAAAATTACGTATCCGATCCTTTGCCAGACTTTCATGTAATGGAGCTGCGATACTTGCATAGTCTTTCACGAACCTCCTATACCACCCGGTCATACCTAAGAAGCGTCTTAATTGTTTGGCTGACTTGGGCTCCGGAAACTCTCTTACTGCGCTGACCTTGGCTTCGTCCTTTTTAATCTTTCCTTCTCCCACTACAAAACCCAGATACTTCGCTTGTCTGTAGCAAAATTTGCTTTTTTCTACATTTATAGTTAGCTGTGCCACCGATAAGCATTCTGCCACTTTTTTGAGCATTGTTAAGTGCTCGGCAAATGTCCTAGAGCACTCCAACAGATCATCCAGGTATACAAAAACATGTTCTCGCATCGCCGCCGGAATTACCTTATCCATAAGGCGACACATCCGCTGAGCGGCATTGCAAAGGAAAAATGGCATAACCGTAAAATGGTAAAGCGGACGCCCCGGTACAGTGAACGCTGTTTTCTCTCTGCTCTTAGGTTCAAGAGGAACCTGCCAAAATGCATCCTTCAGGTCGATTGCTGATATGTAGTACGTCTTCTGCAGCCGACTTAAAAGACCTTCAATATGAGGCAGTGGGTATGCATCCTTGACGGTTCTTTCGTTGACTTTGCGAGCATCTAGACATAACCGGTTTTTGGGGCCTTTCTGTACTAAGGTTACTGGAGAGCTCCAACTGCTGTTGCTTTCTTCTATGACACCAAGCCCTAGCATCCTGTCAAGTTCAGCATATACCAATTGTTGCTTTGCCGGAGATATTGGGTAGTGTCTCTGCTTGATTGGAAGGTGCTCGTTTTGGACTTCAATTACAAGTTGTTCTAATGCCGTTTTGCCTAGTCCAAGTACTGCACACGAAGGGAAATAGCTCTTTACCTCTTCCAGCTGCTCGCTTTGCTCGGATGATAGTTTATGTGGCAGGTATGCAGTTGCTGCGGGTTCTGGCTCATCCACAATAGACAGTTCGCTACAATAAAGACTTTCAGTAGTATTCCCTGAGACAGGGAGCTCGCCACCCTTGCCTACTACCGCTAGATCAAAGGCTCGCCAAAACCCTATTCCAAAATAAAATTGCTGTTGGAGAGCCGGGACAATCAGGAAATCTAGCATCTTCTCTTTACCTTCCCAATGCACAGCTAAGGAAATAATGCCTTGAACATTGGTGGCTCCTCCATCGGCTGTCCGCACCTGCTGTGTTTTTAGCCGTCGAATCCGCATTTCTCGGCCCTTTAAAAACTCCTCTGCCCCATGTCCGATACAATTTGCACTGGCTCCTGTATCCAAAAGGGCCACAACTTCAACTCCATCAACATTGGTTTTTGCGAACAGGCGATTATCTTCTTCCAGAGATACTACTGCATCAACCACTGCTTTTTCCAGGCACTCCTCATCTTTCTCTCTCTGTCGCAACTGCTCGATCTTCTTGTAATTCCGGGACTTTTTTATCTCCTCTCCAAATATGCGCGCCCTCGCCTCCTCATACTCCTGTTGGCGCTGATGCAGACTCTTCTCAGGTGATATCTGCCTAGGAGGAGGTACTATTGGCTCTACTGACTGTTTCTCGGGTTCAAGTCTTTCTGCGCAGAAACTCCCGTGGCTCCTGGCAGACCTTTCTCAAAAACGCCGCATCTACTGTCAAATAAGAGTTCATTTTGCCGCAGGCAAAACAATGGGCATCATGAAAAGCAGATTTGCAGGGCTCCTTGGCTGAACAACTCTGCTGCTTTCGGTAAAAATCGCTAGGCAACCCACACACAAAACATAGGTATAAATGAAAAGGTGACGAGCAGAATGCTTCTCCTCCAGCTATGCTTGCTCTTGGGGGACCCGAAGCAGCGCCTTCTCTATTAAGATTTGGCCTAGAACCGCCATTCCCTCCGACTGTTGGCTGTCGTGCAGGGCGTTGGTCTCGGTGATCCCTTGGGCCCCTCTGGATTGCTTCCACGTCGAATGTGGGCTCTTTCTCACCGGGAACTACTTCAAGCTCGGCCAGACCACGTCCTCCCCCCTTTCCTCGGTGTTCTCTCAGCCATTTTTCAGCTCTTGCGCCTTCCCTCCTCAGATGCCCCAGAGTTACAATTCTTGACCCATACAACAGGCCGCCGAGCTGTGCATTTAAATTGTCCTGAATGATTTCGACCAACTTGGCTTCAGGAATCCGTTCCACGAGCTTAAAGTTTAGATTATGAACGTCCGAATAAAATTCCTCAAATGGTTCCCCCGGTTGCTGCTTCCTTTCCATTATTGCCTTTATAGTGGCATAGTCCGAGTCAGCCGTCGAGAAGGTTGAAACTAGTTCCCTTTCTAGTTCCTTGAACCCGTAAAAGAGATCATTCCGATGGTCCTCCAAAATTTGCCAATACCATTTGGCTGCAGCCCCCGCCAAAAGAAAGTGAAACTCGTTATATAATTGTCTGTCGGTTACCAAGTATTGTTCTTTCATCCGCCCGACTCTGAATATAAAGCTCTCTACGGTCATTCCTTTTCCCGATCCATCGAACTTTAAATTCCATCGGTCCAAGGGAATGTGTCGGCTTCGGTCTATTTCAAGAGGGCCACAACTCACCTTAAATGGTGTATGAGTGGTTGCACCCAGTCCCTCTTGCCCAGTACCTTCTGCAAAGCCTACTCGTCGATTTGGCTGTTTCGACGGCACTGCTGGCGTCGAGGCATGAGTATTTCCGCCCCCTGCTCCCGCTATTGATAACTCCACTTCTGCCATTCTACTGGTCATCGTATCTACTTCTGTGCGAAGATCACTTAGTAGACGTATAACTGCCTGATTTTGCGCAAACATTCCCGCCATCATCTGACTCATATTTGCCGAGGCTTCTGGGATTGGCCCTGTATGGGCCGTCTGCTGAGACTCCTCGGAAACACCCCCCACCGCTCCCGCTTCGTCCTCCATCAGGGTACTGCTTTGAAAATCGGTTAGCGTGCCTAATTGGTCAAGCTTACTGGAAAAGCTAAGCGATTCTGCTGTTTTGCGGAGCCTTTGGTGAGTGTCCTTCTCAAGCTGATAACTTCCCGGGGTCTTGTCCCCAAGCGCAACCAGTTGGCCAAAAGGGTCGTCTGCACTGAGCGCTCGTTTGGTGCTGCGGGTCAACCGGCGACCTTGTGTTGGCAATACACCTCTCGCGGCGCGTTCCATATACCTAAGCACTACTTATGCACCCGACCTTTCTCAAAAAAAAACTGTTTCCTAAAACCGCCCGCTGAAATAAAAACTAAACTTCTGAGCCACAGCAGTGTTTTCCTCGGAAACGGCTACTAAATCAATAAAAAAAATAGAGGCAAGCTAACTTCGGCTCGACCGAAGTTTATATACCCTTGGAGCTTGATATGTGCCTGACAGTTTGTATGGCAGTTATACTATATAGTGGTCCGATTTCGAAAAATTGTGGTGAAATGATGTAAAATCATTGAAAACTTATTAATACGGGCGTTGGGAGCGATAACATTGAAAACAAAAAAAGTTTTTCTCACTAAGACTTTTTTCAGACCTAACTTTTGTATGGCGGCTATACTATATAGTTGTCCGATTTCGACAAGGCTTGGTGAAATTATGTGAAATCATTAAAAACTTATAAATACCAGCGTTGGGAGCGATACCATTAAAAACAAAAAAGTTTTTCTCACTAAAACTAGTTTTTCAACTGATCGTTCCTATGGCAGCTATATGCTATAGTCATCCGATCCGGCCGGTTCCGACAAATGTGCAGCGTATTTATACCAAAAGACTTCGTGCAAAGTTTGGTTACGATAGCTTTAAAACTGACGGAGGAGATAGCATAGAAACAGACGGACGGACATACGGACGGACAGACGGACGGACAGACGGACGGACAGACGGACATGGCTTAATCAACTCAGCTCGTCATGCTGATCAAGAATATATATACTTTATGTGGTCGGAGATGCTTCCTTCTGTGCGTTACAAACATCCGGACAATTTTAATATACCCTCTCCAAGGGTATAAAAAAGTGCAAGTCGAAAGCAGAGAGTGTAAAGGCTGTTGCAGAATTCTATACTTATATTTTTGTAGCAATTTTTTTATATATTATTTTTTTTATATACCCATATTATATTATACAATTTCACTTTTTCTTACATTTTTATTAACTTTTACTTTTCTCCATATATTTTATATATTTTTTTTCAGTAGTCTAATTAGGGTATATATTATTTCGTTATTTTTATACCCTTGGAGAGGGTATATTAAAATTGTCCGGATGTTTGTAACGCATAGAAGGAAGCATCTCCGACCACATAAAGTATATATATTCTTGATCAGCATGCCGAGCTGAGTTGATATAGCCATGTCCGTCTGTCCGTCTGTCCGTCCGTCTGTCCGTCCGTCTGTCCGTCCGTCTGTTTCTATGCTATCTCCTCCGTCAGTTTTAAAGCTATCGTTACCAAACTTTGCACGAAGTCTTTTGGTATAAATACGCTGCACATTTGTCGGAACCGGCCGGATCGGATGACTATAGCATATAGCTGCCATAGGAACGATCGGTCGAAAAACTAGTTTTAGTGAGAAAAACTTTTTTGTTTTTAATGGTATCGCTCCCAACGCTGGTATTTATAAGTTTTTAATGATTTCACATAATTTCACCAAGCCTTGTCGAAATCAGACAACTATATAGTATAGCCGCCATACAAAAGTTAGGTCTGAAAAAAAGTCTTAGTGAGAAAAACTTTTTTGTTTTCAATGCTATCGCTCCCAACGCTCGTATTTATAAGTTTGTAATGATTTCACATAATTTCATTAAGCCTTGTCAAAATCGGACAACTATATAGTATAGCTGCCATACAAAAGTTAGGTCTGAAAAAAAGTCTTAGTAAGAAAAACTTTTTTGTTTTCAATGCTATCGCTCCCAACGCTCGTATTTATAAGTTTTCAATGATTTCACATAATTTCGATAAGCTTTGTCGAAATCGGACCACTATATAGTATAGCTGCCATACAAACTGTCAGGCATATATCAAGCTCCAAGGGTATATAAACTTCGGTCGAGCCGACCTTCGGACTTGAACCCAGGACTTACTGCCTTTCAGTCATAGGCCTTAACCTCTACGCCATTACCGACAATTATTAGTAGGCAGCTAAAAGTGCTATATGAAATCACAAATCTGGCTATCCCTTTTTCTTGAAAATAATCACAAATAATCAAAAATAATCTTGTAGAGTAGTCGAATTATTTTTTGATTATTTTTGATTATTTTTGATTATTTTTTGGTAATCCTAAATAATCCCGATTATTTTTGATTATTTCTGAAAGTAATCAATTAGTAATCGTGTAAAACTGAAAAAAGTCGTATTGTAATCATTATTTTGCCTTTCAAAAAAAAATAATCAAATATGTAATCATTACGATTAGTAATCATTACTTAACAGCTATGGTTAGAAGTAATCACTCTAATCACTGGTAGCAAGCTATACATTCATCCCCCCTAGCAATAAAAAAATTTTTTTTTTTTTTGAAAACTAGAGAAACATACAAAAAAAATTACTATAAAAATGTCTGTCCTTTGCACACATTCGTTGGGCGCCAATTGATATGTCCCTTCCGGCCTGTTAGATTAGCACGCCTCCCTTTGGCACGGTGGTAGCCCAGCTGAAGCTCGCCGTATTTGGTGGGGTTCTTTCTTTGAGGGGCTAATCCCATCCAGAGACATGATCAATAAATTTTTGTGAATCGTGCCATTCATCCGTTCAAAAGGTAGAGAGATACGAAGAAGTCCGTCTTAAAAGATAAGTCGTGGCTGCAGTCAGTCTGACCCTCATACACCACACGTTCACACTCTCACTCAGTCACACATTTTGCTCATTCGTACTAATATCCCATTCGTGCACATTCAAACATTTACCCATGCGTTCCCTTACACCCTAGTCTTCCTGACAGATGGTAAAGCAGCCTGGCTGGTCCCTCCCACTATTACTTAAAAGTAAAATCCATGGACCATTCTTAGCCCTAGTTTCTGTTAGAAATGGTCCCCTTAGCTATTTATGTGTCCGTCCAAAAGTCTATGAGGATTTCTGCGGCAGCATTCTTGCTCGACTACTCACCATTATCAGACTACGTCAACCATACCCACCCCAAATTATACAAGCTTAGCAATTCATATCCAAACACGGCGCAAGAGGCTTACCAAGGCGAGGGCGACCCCAGCAGACGGTAGCAAAGGCATCCTGATCGTATTCTCCCTAAGATATTGGGTTGAGACTTCACACTCCAGCAGGTCACTCAAGGCGGGCGAAAGTTGTGGAAAGCGGCAAAAACGAAGAAAGTGGTACTTTGAGTGAAAATTCTGCGAGGCTGCAACAAAACCAAAACTCTAGTGGTGAGACTGATCAGCTGTTCCAAAGACGCAGTAAGTCAACAAAAGCTTCCAAAACTCTAAGAGTGCCTAAAATCAACGGTAGAGGGTGCAGCACAAAGCTTCGGACTTCATAAGCAATTGCATACTTTTTAGGACGCTTAAGATAATTTTCTGTAGTGAAACAAGCAGAGTATACTTCTGGCAGTCTGTTAAAAATCTCAAATGTTTCACTTAGCACCTAAAATGGACATCCAACAGAATAAGAAGGCTGATTGCGGTACGCCTACTGGTGCTTTAATTCAACAAGAGAAGCGGAAACGTAGTGATTTGTCACCGGACATATCACTATGCGATATTGTGCAAACTATAAAGCAGATGGGCCAAAGGTTTGACTCACTAGCTACTAGAGATGACATAACAACCGTGATAAACAGTGTAGCTTCCAAGTTTAAAGAGTTGAAAGAGGAAAACGAAACTCTTAAGCTGGAAATACTGCAATTAAAACATGATAGAGAAACGGATCGAAGAGAGCTTAGCAGGCTGGTTCAGGACAGCAAGTCTCGTAACCTAATAGTTAGGGGTATTCAGAAAGAAGAAGCTCACAAAGAAGGAGTAGAGCGGCTTCTGCATGATAAAATGAGCATCCCAAATGCAGCAGTCCGCGAAACCCGTATTCTCTACCACAAAAACAACAAAGTGGGATTATTGGCAGAAATGGAAACATCAGCAATGACGACCGAGGTGTTAAAAAATGGAAGAAAGCTGGTGGGGACGTCTATATATGTAGACAAAGACCTTAGCCAGCAGCAACACGAACAAAAAATGGTACTTTTGCAGCTAAAAAGGGAGCTAGTAGCAATTAATAGCAATCATAAGATCTTCGTCAAAAACGACGCTATAAATATATGCGGCAAGTGGATGTCGTATAACAGCAGCAGATCCCTTAGTCACAAAGGAAAACCTGCATCCGAAGAACTAATCGAAATTTATGGCAGCATCGTAGACGAATCTTTGCTATCGTACACGGCTCTTTTATCAAAGAGTAAGGAAACAAAAAACTGAATAAGATCCAAACCGCCCTCCCAGTTAAAACCTCAACCAACTTAGATAGGAACCCAAAAAAGGCAGCGAAAAATAAAAATTTTGAGACTAGTAATAAGGATGTATGTTTAAATGTTGTCTCGTATAATATTAATGGTCTAGAGAATAAGAGTATGTTCCCAATGTTTCTTGATTATGTGAATTCCTTTGATATTTTTGTACTCATAGAAACTCATGTTGTCACGGAAAATAGCACAAGATTTGAAAAAAACTTTAGTAACTTCTACACTTACTGTAATCCAGCGGAAAGAAGAACAAGATATGGAAGAGCGAGTGGAGGCATGTTAGTCGGAGTCAATAAAAGCCTGTCTAAGATTGGAGTCACTCATGAAATGTTAAAAATAAATGGCATACAAATTCTGAAAATACACTCTCGGAACCTGGATTTTGAAATTGTACCGTTATACATAAGAGGTTCTAGCTGGACTGAAGATTTCTCTGCCACCGAAAACGCGTTCTTGGAATCCTGGATTAAGAACCCAATAATAATTGGAGATATCAATGTACGTCTAGGAGAATTGCAGCAATGTTTTGCACCTATGGAGTCAAGTGCATGTGTGATGAACACAAATGGAAGAAAAGCAAAGATAAGGTTGTCAACCAAAAGGGCAAAAAATTAGTAGAATTTTGCAATGATAATGGTTTAACCATCCTTAATGGTCTTACGAAAGGAGATGTGGAAGGAAGTTTTACCTTCGTTAGTACAGTTGGAAGCTCCACCAATGATATAGCGGCGGTGCATTGTGATCTGCTCCCTCATGTGGAGGACTTCAAAGTGGAGAGTAAAATCTGGTCAGATCATCTACCAATAATACTCAAAATTAATGTTAGTCCGGCTGAGGCATCTCCACAGTTAAACTTGCTACCAAAACTTAAATGGATCCCAAAACAAAAGGACAGGTATAAAGCCAATGTTTTAAAGGAACTTGATCGTGTTTTAGCAACAGAAAGTGTAGTCACGCTTTCTAATATGCAGTCAATTGTTTTAAGCGCAGCAATAAAACCTACGATTAAGCCTGGCCAAACTCAACCGAAAAGTCAATGGTTTGATAAAGAATGCAGTGTCCTAAGAGAGAGCACATTCCAGCTTTTGAAAAAATTTAGACTGACTGACAGAGAGCCTGATCGAGCGCAGTACACTGCGAGTGCTAAGAAGTACAAAAGTCTCTGTAGCAGAAAAAAAGGCAAATTATTTAGCAGATGTGGAGAAAACGACTGGACATGATAAGCGACGGCAAGCAGTGGTGGGGCCTAGTTCGACAACTTAAAAATGTCACCTTTCATGTCGGAAGTAATATTAATGTGAATGATTTTAAGGAATACTTCCAAAAACTCTTAAACCCAGACGTACAGGGATGTAACATGTATTATGCAAGAAATCTTATACAGAACGAGATACTAGATAGTGATATCACAACGTCTGAGGTGCTCATTGCCCTGAACAAGGCAAAGGAAAATAAAGCTCCCGGAGAGGACCGAATCCCCCTACGAATTTTTTATAAACGCTCCGGTCAAATTCTTAGAGTCTTTGGCAGGAATTTTTAATAACACGATAAACAAAGAGGTTACCGAAAAATGCTGCTCTACCAATATTGTGTTTCCCATATTCAAAAAAGGCGACCCCAACATTCCGTCCAATTATCGAGGAATCTCGTTTGGAAATTGTATCGCGAAGATTCTTATGGGCATCTTAAACCATAGACTTACAAGATGGGTAAACCATTACAACATGATGAATGAGTATCAAGCCGGTTTCAGAAAGGAATATTCTACTGTTGATAACATTTACAATCTGTCAGCGATTATCAACCTGAAATTGCAAGAAACGAAAAAGGTATATGGCTTTTTCGTTGATTTTAAAGCAGCCTTTGATAAAGTGCCAAGAAATCTCCTTTGGTATAAATTGCATAAAATGGGAGTCTCTTCGAAATTTGTCAACTTCCTGGAAAGGTTATACGGACAAACAGAAGCGGCGGTTTGGACGGGAGATCTGCTGTCGAGTTACTTTGAGACTGGAGTCGGCGTAAGACAAGGATGTATACTATCCCCCCTGTTGTTTGCGCTGTATCTGGAAGATCTCCATGATAGCCTACAAGGAGGACTGTTTTTAGGAGGAGTAAATATTCGCCTGCTCCTTTATGCGGATGACATCGTCATCTTAGCCGATAAGGTAGATGTGATGCAGAAAATGATTGACAATTTGGAGAAATTTTGCGACCAATGGGGAATGGAAGTCAACCTATTAAAATCGGAGGTAATGGTCTTTAGAAAAGGTGGTAGACTAGCAGCAGCGGAAAAATGGACCTTCAAAGGAGACGCCATTAAAATTGCCACGGAATATAAATATCTTGGAGTATGCTTTACGCCTACCCTTACTTTCAAGGAACATATACTGAGAAGAAACGCAGAAGCTAAAGCCAGTATCAACTGCGTTTGGAGCCCTTTTTTGGCAAAACCCAATGTAAGCATCGGAGCAAAATGGAAACTTTTTAACGCTGTATGTAGAGCTGTTCAGACCTATGCCGCACAGGTATGGGGATACAGCTACTTCGAGGTGGTGGATAGTCTGCAGACATATTTCCTGAAGAAAGTCCTTAGGCTGCCACCGAATACCCCTGGATATGCTCTAGCCTTGGAGACCTGCGTGGACGATGCACACCTCTATACCTTGGATTTACACCTTGGATACGTAGGAAAAACCCGATTTTTATATGGAGAGAGTCGACTCCCCCACTTTCTAACTTCCGAAATAATCAGGAAAAACGTCTTCTGGGCACAAGAGCTAGATAAGGTATGCGCTCCTCTCAATCTTAACTGGAAAGATGGCCTTCGCTCCGCTCAAGATTGGAATAGAACGAGACTTGATATAATGGAAGCTCTTAGACAGAAGACGCATGCGGAACGCATGACTCGGAAAGGATCCAGCCAAACAAGAATCTACAGATTCCTCGACCATACAGCTGCCCTTAAGCTACAGCATCTTGCCAACAGAAATATCACATGGGTGATGAAAGCGCGGCTTGACCTTATTACACTGTCGTCAAATACGTATAATAGATCGATAAACGTGCCATGCCCAATCTGCAATACCGGAGAAAATGAGGATCTGACTCACTTTTTAGCAAGATGTCCTTGCCTTAAGGATCACAGATGGGCGTTCCTTGGTAAGACATACCTTACAAAGCAGGAGCTACATGATATCCTTGACGATAAACATAGCGAGAACTGGGAGGGGCTGGTTTCCTATTTGAGAAAAGCTTTGGTTTACAGAAAGGAAATTTTAGAAATAATTTAGAAGGCGGCAAATTCGAAAATAAAATGGAAATGTTATAAAATGCAGGCGCATTAGTCCAAGCCCCGTACTGCTGAACGGTCTGATATCTTGGGAAGACCAGGGAAGTCAGGCGTAGTAAGCGGGTGCGGGGTGAGGCAAAATGTGCCTGGCCGACGGACGGTTCGTGCAACCAAGTCGGTTACTTTAACATAAGATTCTTTTTAGTTTTATACACAATGTTATGCATATCTGTTTAGTTAAATTTAAAATGTTATAGGCTCATAATAATTTAAAAAATAAACATTATTATTATTATTATTAAAAAAAAAATTCATATTTAGACTGTTCCCATAAATATATAATATGTATTTCATTTCATTTTGGTTTTTCTTTTTCATTACACTTATTAACTAACAGACAATTAAAAGTAAAAATACTGACTAATTTCTATTCAAAACATAATTTTCTTCTTTTGTATTATTTTCATTATTTTTGCGTAGGTATGTATGTATATGTATAAATTATAATAAAAAAATAAAAATCGAAATAATATCAAAAAGGAAATATTAAGAAAAATTAACTAAAAATATTAACTAATCGGATCTCTTCTCCCGAGCTTAAATCAAAAATTATTATTATTCCTTCAAATGTAAATTTTCCATTCCCCCTGGATATGAATTCATAAGATGTATCTGCGCTCTGCTTTTTTTTTCTTTCTTTTATCTTAAGAATGCATGCGCCTGTGTATGCAAAAGATCTGCGGCGCACTCATACAATTAGCAAGAGAGATGCATGTGTATGTCAATCAGCTGTTCACAGTGAACAAAAACAAATAGCCACTCTAGCCACTTACCAGTCTGTCGAATGTTGGCGCCAGCATGTTAACAGGGCTGAAAGTGCTGGGATACGGAAATATTTATTTAAGCTTAGTGACAATCCACATGATACACTTTAAATCACCTCACTTTCATGAACAGCGCAGCTTCACTTTTGCATATCAAAAAAAATTACCAAAAAAAAATATTAAAAAAAAAACAAACAACACACAAACACAAGATCTGGGAGAAAAAGAAAGGCACAACTAAGCACAGCTACATCTGGTCTCACTTCCCCCCTCGCTTCTAATGCTTTCTCCCCCTGCCGCCGAGTGGTGTGCCTTCGCAGGTGCAGCCGAAAATGGCCCGAGCGTTCTACGCTTCCTCTCTCTCGGTACTCCCTCGCCGCTGTCCGTCTGCTTCAAATCTTTTTGGAGGTTGGTCTTGGGTGGCAGTTTGGGTGGTGGGGGAGGGGATCTTTCTCCGCTAGTCTCTGATGCAATTATCAGAATTTCGAGTGTGGGCGTCTCAGCTGTGCGCCTGTCACCTGTGCAGTTAGTTGTCGTTGTCTCCGTCTGGCTCGTTCGCTGCGCTTGCGCTATGTGGTCATTGCCCCTTTTCGTTGACTTAGGTCAGTTTTCTGTTCTATTTGTTGGTTTGATTTAATGGTGTTTGATGTGTTGTATTTGTTTATTTAAATAATTGGGCTGCGCTGTTTTTGTGCATTTAATGGCATCTTCACTTGTTGCCTTTGAGTTGCCGAATTCACGGCTTGTTAACGGCCTTAGGCCCACCTTTTGCACTACCACTATATATTGTCTATATTGTCTGGTGCGAATTGGTTCACCGAACAGTCTTCGATTTTTGTTTGTAGCGGGTTTTTTTAAATGCGGGCGTATTAATATATATATATATATTAAAAAAATAATACAATTAGAACCGACCAAATATATGTTTTCGCGCAGCCGCACTCTTTCTTGCTGGTTGTAGCTCCAGACATCGACTAGCCACCAATTTCCTAAGCAATCTTAGATGATCCGCTTTGGAGACTTCTATGCCTTTCGGGATATGTAAGTCGTTGCTCGCGCTTCGAGGGCAGCTTCTACTATTCTAGGCCCACGTAACAAAATATTATTCCTGATTTATAAAGATTATGGCATTGACTTAAAGAAAATAATATCGACAACAACTGACAATGCAAGCAACTTTGTAAAGCATTTAAGGAATTCGGGGTCGAAAACAATTCAATTTTTTTTGAGTAATTCTGGTGACGACGGAAATTCAAGTTCCTCTGATGACGATGAGGAGTGTGCGACAGTGCCAGAACAACTTCCTGATCATATGAGATGTTGCGCACACACCTTAAATTTATGCGCTAAAGATGATGTTCAGCGCATAATTGCAGAAAGGAAAACTCCATTCGGAAAGATGCATCTAAGTGTGATGTTCAAATGCAAATTGCCATGCAATGCTGCTGGACGTCCAAAATCAGATGAAATTATTATAAATATTTTGGGTCATACTCTTTCCCGTCCTGGATGCACTCGGTGGAACAGCTTATATGATTTGCGTCAGCAAATTTTAAAAATTCGGACAAAATGTTTTGAAGTAAGTCGAGCTCTTCTGCTGAAAGAGCAATTAAAAGATGCGGCTTTGAATATATTGATGAATATTTAATGTGTGCTGGACCATTGGCAAACGCTCTGGATGTTTTCCATGGTGACGATACCTATTATGGCATTACTCTTCCGTGCTTGTTAGCCATAAGAAAAATATTGGAAAAATTATCAAATACCCAGTTAAAATATTGCAAGCCCCTAGTTGCACAATTTATGTCAAGTCTGCAAAATCGCTTCGAACATTTTTATAACATAAGCAACGTGCAAGCAGTTCTTGCTGCATTGACTCATCCGCGCTTAAAAAAAAACCTGGCTTGGATGCATAGATTCTCAAAAACAACAACATTGCTTGGGACTACTCGAAAAGGCTATTGCTTAAAGTATTGAAACCGACGAAATATATGACGAAGCCAAAAAAATTTTATCCGAAAGGGAGAGGGACATCACTTTGCTTGAAAAATATCCCATTATAAAAAAGTTCTTCAAAAAATACAATACTCCAATGCCGTCGTCTGGACCGGTCGAAAGAATGTTTTCTTTCGCAACATTGGCCAACACTTTGAGATCGAACAGGACATCCGATGAATTATTTGAAAGTCGAGTTGTGATGAAGGCCAATATGGCAAAAATAAATCAAAGATAGTTAGTTAGATAACAATTTTTATTTTTATATTCTACTAAAATCAACTTTACAATAATTAAAATTAGTTAAGTTGAATATTTAATCAAGTTGAATTTATTCAAGTTGGTTTTTAGTCATGATTCATTCTTTATGCTGTACTATGTTCTGTTCTTCATACTTACTCATCCGGGGTTTGGCGTTAACCATGATAAAAATTGTGGCAATGTTGTGTCTGGCCATTTGTGGTCTTGAAGCGCAGTTTCTTAAGCATTTAGCGTTTTGTTACCATGGAGATTCGTTAGCTGTGAATTGCGCTTATGCATTAATCCTGTAAAGTTTGTTTGGCAACATAATGTTTTCTGATCCGCGGTATTTTCTGCAATTTAATGATTTGTCAGTAACGGAAAATGGTTTGAAACATTCTTTATGATCTTGACTATATTTTGTACCATTGGTCATAAATGGTATTAACCGCTGATAAATATTGCCATAATCATGGTAACAAATTTTTTTTAAATATTGTGTTTTTCTGCGGTCAAACGAGGTCTTTACATCACGCGAGATCCTTTTTATGTTTTGTGTGGGTGCGAGTTTTTGAAAAGCTCTTCGTCACCAAAGAACTCAGTCTGAGCCACACTTCAAACATTTTTTGGACTGTAAAAAGCAGAGGAGCTAAAAATAAAATTTTAAAATTTTGATTGATCAAGTCATGCGGAATCGGAATTGATTAATGTTCTCGCTTCCAAAGGCCGAATATGCTATACGACTTTTAAGTTTAAAGTCCCAATAACCTTCATTCAATCCCCTTCGATCTTTAATAGTTTCTTAGAAATCACAACTCTTTTCGACTCCGATTAATCAGATTCAGATATGGGAACAGGCCTGAAGGATTTAAAAAGAAACCATGGCTGACCGTCAAGACTTTATTGCATGTTAGTTCTTGATAGTTCGCGGTTCAGCAAAGGAATTTTTTGAGCTAAGGGGGACTTATACTGGGCAATTACCTTATATTCTATTTTAGATATGGCACTTTTTAAAATTCTTTTAAAAAGAAACCATAGATGAATTCGCGGTCTATCGAAAGTCTCTTTTTTTTAATTTTCTGATAGAAGGCCGGAATAATAAACTATTACCGATTACAATAAATAAAACTGAAACGAAACAAAAACAAAAATTTCTGAAATTCATTACCCCCCATTGCAAAAAACTACCTACGCCACTATTTAGTAGGTTTTCAATCAAGTTAAATAAATCCCCACTTTGCGAAAAATTTCTGTCAGGAATTGGCTAATTATTTCTTGTGTCTGTGGAAGATAACTAAATTAGTGTGACCACTGCAGTTAAGCGCCGTTAAATATTTGAATTTAAATAAATTAAATAAAAAATATTTTTTTTTGTTTGCTATGAATCGGTGCTGCAAACTTCATACTTGGGGATGAAAGGACGATAGGTGAGCATGCCACTTTGCAGTGTGTCCCAGATGGAGCAAAAAATCACTCCAGCATGTTCTTAACTGCATTACTTTAAATTGCAGTCATCTCCAAAGTAGTACGACCTCTTGGATATACGCCAATCAAATTAAGTCCTTCCTCGTTGGATACGAGATTGCCAACTCAGTGGCTGGATCAGAACCTGGGCTTTGGTCGATAAACGAATCGCTGGAACATGAAAGTCCATGTGACTCGGGCAGTAGCTACGGTTGCAGCTAATGGCATTGGAGCTCCATTGTCTTCTTAAGACTCGTAGCGGTGGATCTGGGTGATCCCGTTATAGGGTACGCGCGTGTGGCTTTGTCATTTCAACACGCGGCGTGCATAAAAGCTACACGAAAGTAATGGGTTGATAATCCCGGTCGAAACGTGTAGAAATCCTACATTTCCGTGTAGCTTTTTAATTTTTTTTTTTTTTAACAAATTTATATTTTTTTACTTACTCTGGTAGATTTGAAATCCCGGCCCCTTGGACTGAAACACGATTGGAGTGATGGCTTAGACGTCTCCGCCACGTCAAGCGTGTAAGGGAAGGCCTCTAAGACATTACTTGTATTGAATCTGCTAAAGGCACAATCCAATAGTTGCTTGCTTGTAGTTCTCAAGTTCTAATTCAACGCAATCGCTATTTATATACAGGCAACAGAAATTCGCGCACGATTCGTTTAGATTTTTTACACGTAGCGTTAAGGCTTTGTAAATCTAAACGTACATTTAGAAATCCCACACGCCACGTGTGGCAACCAGTTGCTAAACGAAAAATATAAGAATTCAGTACTGATGTAGAGCTACATTTTTCGTTTAGAATGTCCAAACGCGCGTGTACCATTTCAATATCCAAACGTCAATGTAGAAAATCTAAACGCCCGTGTGGTAATCAGATTGCTGCATGAAAAATTTAAAATTATTAAGGGAAACAAGCTGATTTTCAAATGTCGTGTAGACTTTGCTTTTGCACACGCAGCATTTAACTTTTCTACATTTGCATTTAGATTTTTAGTTTCTACACGTCGCGTGTAGCTTTTCCACACGTCCGTGCGGCTTTCTAAATTCTACACGCAGCGTGTGCAATTTAACAGGGCGAAATACGTTGCGTTTAGGTTTGACGTTTCTACAGGCGCCGTGTAGCCAATTTTGTTTTCTCAGTGTAATCAATTACATTATTTTTTAAAAAGAATTGTAATGATTATATAATCCTCTTGGTTAAAAATATTTGATTACTAATTGATTACTTTCAGAAATAATCAAAAATAATCGGAATTATTGAGGATTACCAAAAAATAATCAAAATAACCAAAAATTTACAACATAGGTTGCAAAAATTTTTTGAGAACGAATTGTCTGAAGGTATAACTGAAAACGAAAATTTGTTAAGAAATTATGTATTTCTAGTGAGCACTAGGATATGTTGGATCGGTCAATAAATAGTGGAGTTATGGGGTTTCAAAGTCAAAATGAAAAAAAATCGACTTTTTTTGCCACTCCATTGGTCCTATCTCCGTCATTTTTTGACCCATAAAAAATATTCAGGTTCACACCTGAATGGTGGGTATTAGGAGTAATTAAAAAAAAAGAGTGTGTGTCATGAGACGCACGGTACGAGCGAAGCTCTTTACGATGAATCCGATTTAAGTAATGGAAAAAGACACATTTGGATTCTGTATAAATAAATGTTAAATTATCAAATATTAGGTCACTCTCAAATCACTGTAGTCACTGTTTAGTCACTGTTAAGTCGCTTTAATGAACTGTAAAGTCACTGTTAAGTAACTGTTAGTTCACTATTGTCACTGTTAAGTCACTGTTAAGTCACTGTTAAGTCACTGTTAAGTCACTGTTAAGTCACTGTTAAGTCACTGTTAAGTCACTGTTAAGTCACTGTTAAGTCACTGTGAAGTCACTGTTAAGTCACTGTTAAGACACTGTTAAGTCACTGTTAAGTCACTGTTAAGTCACTGTTAGGTCACTGTTAAGTCACTGTTAAGTCTTTATTAAGTCACTGTTAAGTCACTGTTAAGTCACTGTTAAGTCGCTGTTAAGTCACTGTAAAGTCTCTGTTAAGTCCACCAGATCTTCACCATATTCCCACCAGATCTCCACCATATCCCCACCAGATCACTACCTGATCCCCAGAAGATCCCCAGCAGATCTCCACCTGACCCCCACTAGATCCCTACGAGATCCCCACTAGATCCATACCAGATTCCCACCAGATCCCCACCATATCCCACCAGAGCCCCACCAGATCCCCCTAGATCCCTATCAGATCCCCACCAGATCTCCACCTGATACCCACCTGGTTCCCATCAGATTCCCACCAGATCCCAACCCAATCCCCACCAGATCCCTACCTGATCCACACCAGATCCAAACCAGAGCTCACTAGGTCCCTACCAGATAAACACCAGATCCCCACCACATCACCACCAGAACCCCACCAGATCAGCACCAAATCCCCGCCAGATCCTCACCAAATCTTCACCTGATCCCAACCAGGTCCCTGCCAAATACCCATCTCCTCGGAGGTGACACCTCCCCCCACTTGCACTTCACACTATCCCACTCCACACACAACCCACCTGCTACTACGCGGTAATGGTAAAAGCAGCTGATTTTGCAAATACAAAACACAAAATCAAAGAAATACCCCAAAAGAATCTGTCGCAAAGACAAAATTTTTCAAGATTCACTCCCCCAGTCTGACGTCCGTAAAAGAGCTTCGCTCTAAAATTTTAAAATCGGTCAACAGTTAGTTACTCTTTAAATTTTTGCAAGATTTGCGCATTTAGAGTTGATTTTACAAACAAATTATACAAACCATTTTTGAAAGATTTCAAACATGGATTTGATGCATTTGGGTGTTAGCAAAGATTATACAATGAATCGATCGGACATGTCATACAAAACAAAATTTTCTATGGCAGGTCCTGCCAGTGGGACCCGCATTTTTCAGCAGAACCCGCAAGCAGTTCATTTATTTGGGAATTGTCATCGCATCAACAACTGGCTTGCATAGCTCAATCAGTTGGGTGGTGAGTCACTCATTGCGCGCTGGGGTAGTGGTTCGAATCACTTTAGCGCCTTAAATTTTTTTTTTATTTTATTTTATTATTTTTTTTTTGGTTTAGTTTTTTGGATGTTTTTTTTTTTTATATTTATGACATTTGACTTGTTTGTATGGCAGCGCACTGTTTGCAGTTAGAAATATTGCTCAGCTCAAATATCAATCAGCGACAGGATTATTTTTTTACTTTTAAAATTTTATTTTCCACCGAAAGGTCCACCTAGACCAGAAAACTAAAAGTACTTAATAACTCAATGTTTTATCATATTTTCTTGGGGAAACAATTAAATTAAACTAGTGTACGCCAATCCTACATTTATTGATAACCCATTTCAAAATTTTTGAATGCAAATTCGGGTGAGCACCATTTTTCTTATTTTTATTGCCTTCTGCTAGTTTTTTTTTTCTTAAAAAGGTTCCTACAGATTTCATTTCAATTTTTAATTTAATTTTTAAATAATATATTTATGTGCCTAATGGGCAACGCTGAACCAATCTCTACGAATTTTTGACAGTATGTCTATATCGATTAGGGAAGAATCATAGGCTATGTCTTGAGTCTGTGAATCGGTTCAAAAGCGGTTAAAAACGGTTCAAAAAGGGGTTCTCATCCATATCTCAGAAAATATTTAAGCTACGAACATTAAGTTTCGTATTTAGGTTGGAAATATGGTAATATAGTTATATAATTCAGAACGGGTTTTGAACTGGTTTAAAAGTGATTAAGAGCCATATTTCAGATAAACCTAAGGCAATGAACTTAAAAATTGGTCTATATATTGGTAATATGAGGTGCATGTTTTACTGGTTCAGAAGATACTTAAGCTAAGCTCCTTAAATTTGTGGGCTGGTACTATGAAGATAGACATTTTCCCTGATACTGATATACTGATTAAAGCTAAGGCGAAGCGAAGCGCGACGTGTTATACGCTAGCAGAAAATATAGAAGAAATTGAAATAAAAAATAAAAAATGTAATTTATTGTCCAGCAATTATTTTTAGTTTTTTCTGTTTGCTGCTAAATTTGTCAACAGCCCAAATTAACAGAACCAAAATAAGAAAGTCAAATATTTTTAATTTATGCTCCGAGCATTCGTCACTGAAATATTCTGGTGTAGAGCTTTTGCAAATATTTAAAATATAAGACTTAATGTTTAACTTTTCTGGCTCGGACTCAAAAATTTTATAAAAAATAGAGGAGCTAACTTCGGCTCGACAGAAGTTTATATACCCTTGGAGCTTGATATATGCCTGGCAGTTTGTATGACAGCTATACTATATAGAGGTCCTATTTCGACAAATCTTGTTGAAATTACGTAAAATCATTGAAAACTTATAAATACGAGCGTTGGGAGCAATAACATTGAAAACAAAAAAGTTTTTCTCACTAAGACTTTTTTTCAGACCCAACTTTTGTATGGGAGCTATACTATATAGTTGTCCGATTTCGACAAGCCTTGGTGAAATTATGTGAAATCATTGAAAACTTATAAATACGAGCGTTGGGAGCGATAACACTAAAAACAAAAAAGTTTTTCTCACTAAAACTAATTTTTCGACCGATCGTTCCTATGACAGCTATATGCTATAGTCATCCGATCCGGCCGGTTCCGACAAATGTGCAGCGTATTTATACCAAAAGACTTCATGCAAAGTTTGGTTGCGATAGCTTTAAAACTGACGGAGGAGATAGCATAGAAACAGACGGACGGACGGACAGACGGGCATGGCTATATCAACTCAGCTTGTCATGCTGATCAAAAATATATATACTTTATGTGGTCGGAGATGCTTTCTTCTATGCGTTACAAACATCCGGACAATTATAATATACCCTCTGCAAGGGTATAAAAATAGAAATATGTTTGGAGCTTGCTTCTTAAAAGACTTGCGACGGAGCTACAAGGTTCCCAAAATCTGAGTCTGAATTGTAGTTTTTGTGAAAAATAAATATTTCGCTAGGTGCTGTTAATACTTCATCACTTTTTCTTAATTCGTTGGAGCACCTTTCACAGTTCAAGCTAGGAATAATTTTAAAAGCTACGTAGCCAATAAAATATCTTGTGGATACTAGTTCCAAATTGAATTTTGCAGAACCGAAAACATCTTAAGAAATTGTATTAAAGCAGGGGTGCCCAGAACGAGCTTACCAGCGCGCCATGAACAATACACATACACCGAATATATTTCAAACAATAACAATTAAATGAGATAGAGAGAGAGAACCGATTCTTGTTTGTGTGTATGTGTGGTCGTTGCTACGCAAATCATACTCAATAGCGCGACAAGCGTTCAGCCGTACGCATAAGCAATTTGTTGTTGGGTTCGAGTTTGCGAGAGACATAGGAGAGAGAGAAGAGAGACACAAATGATGTTGTTGTTGCAGGTCAGAGCGCGACAACAACAAAACACAGCGCAGGCATAGAATTTGTTTTTGTTTTTTGCTGGCTTATGGCATGCGCAAATCGAATGCGCGCAGGCTATTCCTTTGCGTAGAACAACAACACATGCGTGTCATGCGCAATAGGCATGGGCGCCCCTGTATTAATGTGTTCCTTGTTGCAGAGTTCAATAACATCATTAGCTTCAGTTGCAGGAATTTCGCAGTCAACCAACGTTTCATTTTTAATTAACTGTGGAACTGTAGTCAGATCAGGAAGTTCATTGTCTTCACAGTTCGTTGTTGAGCTCGATCTTATTATTTTCCAAATCATAATTCTAGCAATTGTGGTATTCAACTCTGCAACAGACGGATTATGGATATTGCCACTTTTTTGTCTTAAGACCGCAAATGTGTTTTCAAAAATATCTTGATTAAAAGCTTTAGTCATAATAAAAAAATTGGAACTCTCCCTCAACAAATCTTCGGATAGCAAAATAACTGCATTCAACGTCATTTTCATACCATCCAAAAAATACACTCGTTTTTTGGTATCCACAAACTTTATGTTTTAGTGATAAGATGATGGTTGTTTAATTTCAACAGTTCACTAAGTGTTTTTATTTAATTTTAAGTTTAACAATTACAATGTGCTTTTTGTGGCAAGTCAGCGTCAGTCCCCTTCAGTCGCCATATTGTTAGTGATGACAGTTATGTTTGATATGGTACAGAAAAATGTATCGAATATTATTAGATGCGCGCTTAAATTAAAACAGTGGAAAGCTGCTGCCACAGTACCCCCCTTCTAGTATTCGAGTACGGATACGTATTTGGATGGAAAGTTGATTCGCCTTCCTGACCTGGTGCGTTTTTCGGATGGTATGGGTACTGATTCCTGTGGTATTTGGTCGTGAGAAGTCGGCAATACGGATTTAGATGCTGCTGAATCGTAAATGTATGCTGCTTTCAGTCGGTCGATGGAAACCTTAGCGTGTTTGTGCTGCGTGTTGAGAACGAAGTATTTATCATGCTTTTCGATTACCCCGAAAGGCCCTTCATAGTTCGGTTCCAATGGTGTTTTGACTCGGTCGACTCTGATGAAAACGTATTTGCAATCTGTCAGTGCCGGCTGTATGAACTCCTGTAACGTGCAGTGGCGGACTGGTTTGGTAGTTGGTAACTGAGATATGGCTTTGCGAAGTTCTTTGATGAACTCATTTTCGGTTGTACTTTGCGAACGTGGGGTCAAAAATTCACCAGGAATTCTAAGTGAAGCTCCGAAGACCATTTCTGCGGGACTGAGGCCAATATCACCCTATATAATAAAGCGTAGTCCGAGAAGCACCAGTGGGAGTGCGGTACACCAGTTAGTTGGGTCGGTGCATTTAATGGCTGCTTTCAATGACGATGCCATCGTTCAATCATTCCATTTGATTGAGGGTGGTAAGCTGTCGTACGCAGGTGTGATATCCCGAATAAATTAGATAGTTCGCGAAAAAAATATCTGATTCAAATTGGCGTCCCAGATCTGTAGTTATTCGAAGAGGAACTCCGAAGTTCGAAAAGCAGCCACTTATAAGTGCAGTTGCCACGGATTGTGCAGTTATATCCACTAAAGGGATGGCCGCCGGCCATCTTGTATATCGATCTATGCAGGTAAGGCAGTATCGGAAACCATTTGATGTTGGCAGAGGTCCGACAATGTCAATGTTGATATGCTCAAATCGAACATCTACCGAAGCATAGTCGCCCAAAGGAGTTTTAGTGTGGCGATAAACTTTGGTTTTTTGACATGGAATGCAAGCACGTACTATGGACGCTACATCTTTTGCCATTGATGGCCAAACATAGTGACTTGCTACCAACTGTTTGGTTGCTTTTATACCTGGGTGCTTAGTTTTTGGACAACAACCATACGAAGGTTTTTGGGAACGTATGGTCGTATTTTGTCCCGTAACATATGACAGTAGAGTTGCTTATCTGAGTTTGGAATGGTGAGTTTCTTCAGTACAATTGAATTTTCGGCATCTTCCCTTAAAAGCATTTTAAGTTCTTCATCATCTTGTTGTTGTGCTGCCAATTCCTCAAAATTGATTGTGTCCGTATGGACGGCTTGGATGCGTGAAAGAAGATCTGCGACATTATTATCCACTCCAGGAAGGTGGCGAATGTCGGTGCAAAATTGGCTGATGAAATCCAATTGACGTGCTCTTCTTGGTGATGCCTTTTCGCTTTTTTGTTGAAACGCAAAAATAAGTGGTTTGTGATCGGTGTAGATGACGAATGATCTACCTTCAAGTGCGTATTTAAAATGCAGGATTGCTTGATAGACTGCAGTTAGCTCTCGATCATACGTGCTGTATTTTTGCTGTGCTGGTGTAAAATTTTGGGAAAAATATCCAAGAGGTTGTACTTGGTCATTGGTGATTTGGTGAAGCACAGCGCCAATTGAATTGTTGGATGCATTCGTTGTGAGCGTAAGATGTGCATCTGGTGCCATGTAGTTAAGTAAAGTGGCATTTGCAAGATCATTCTTACATTTATTGAATGCTTCCTCGGATTCTTGTGACCAATTAATCTCTGATTTATCATTCTTTTTATTACCGATAATAATTTTTTGCAATACTTGTTGATTAAGAACTGCGTGAGGAATAAATGGTCGGTAAAAATTGATCATACCGAGAAATTTTTGAGATCCTTTGCTAGATGAGGCTTGCTAAAGTTCCGTATTGCATTGACTTTTTCTTCTGAGGGCTTAAGACCACTTGAGCTAATGCTGTGACCAAGGAAAACGAGTTGCTCTTTTCCAAATTCGCATTTGTCAAAATTCACTGCGAGCTGTGCTTGGCGAAGTCGAGTAAAAATTATATGAAGTTTGTAACGAACACGATCAAGTGTGCAGCAAACTGGAGGCGTACTCTGCCTACGGGGTCGACTGTGCTCAGGGAAAGTGGGGTGGGTCTTTTGCCACCTAGTGAGCTGCCGTGTCACATAATAAAAGATAGTAGACAGAGTAAGAAAAGACGAGGGAACAACCAAACGGTTAAACCAAGAGATGAGACTAAGATAAGACATGAACCCTATACTTATGTTGAAGAACTGAGGTGGTGATGTTCTTCCTCTTATACCCGCCCAACCTGTAAAGGGATATTGAATTGCTAGCCTTTACCCGATACTGATGCAACAATATTTACTTCAGGTGCCCATTAAAAGAATTTTAATTCATTTTACTTTATAATTCATAATAGTTATCGAATGAAGAAAATCCCTTGTACTTTAAAAATATACTGAGGTAGTACTAACTTATCGTTAATACTGTAGCTGTCTCTAGACATTTCAAGGCGAGAACAGCTTATATATAAAAGTTATGTGAAAACAAATTAAACTTTAAAATTCAATCTTAAATGCTTAGGTACTGATAGAGGGAATAGGCAATTATGTTTCTTCAAATATGTATATGTGTAGGCAACGAAGGTATGATATAGGGCGCAACTATTAGCTGTTATATGTAGGATGTATTTAACTCACAACTCTCGGTGTGCGGCTATGCCGTACTTACGCACAAGGAACTGCATAAATCATCGTAATCGACAGGCCTGAAGACGGATGTGTGCTGTATGAACTTCAAAAGAATTAGGTAAAATAACAGCTAGTACTTCGCATACATACCATACCAAGATTTAGTAAACTTATTAAGTGATTAATCCTACTTATCTGCTAATATATCAATATTAAAGAGAAAAATACAGTTGAAAATCCAAATAAAGTCTGCTGCAGGGGAGGGTCGTATAGACCAATATGTTCAGCAGTGTTGAGTGTACTGACTTGCAGTACAGTGTAATCTTTGCCCAGTCCAGTCGTGGAAGCACGTGACGTCACGAGGCTAGGGACGGGTGTATATATACAATCTATAGGTGCACGTTGAGCGTTAGGATGGATCGATGGCCAGCAGATAAGCGTAGAACTCTCGGAGCGGAATCCACTTCTGGCTGAGACCACAGATGCTTAGTTTGAGGCGCACGTAAATGAGTAGGCGTGGCCACAATTCGCAGCTCGAACTAACTAGCCAGCAAGCCAGTGTCAACAACAAGAATCAAGCAATATAATCGTGAAACTCGCTCGTAGCGCACAATACAGGTGGTACAAGAAGAAGAAGAACACAGGTGTTAGCAACGCTTTGTGGCCTGCGTCCTCGGAACAGTATAACTTTAAATTTGGCTGCCACCAACCGCGTTGCGATAGCAACTACGTCGGCCAGGGGTCAAAGGTGGCCGCCGCACACAATGGAGATGATCCCAGGCCTAAATAAAACAATTTATAAGACGCGATTCCCAAAGTTATGGTTCACATACCTTTAACTCAAGGGTTTGACATACGATCGTCGAAATATCAATGGTATAAGTCTTTGCACAGGAGGCTGATATCAAAATTGGTTTTATTTCACTTGAAATTTATAGGATGGCTTGATTTAAAGACGCTTTAAATTTTCACAACTTTCTCGGCCGACAGTAAATAGAAGAGAGCACAGGAAACAATGTCTATCGGGACTTGGACAGCACGCAGGGTTGACCATCAGTATGATCGATAAATTTCCCATTGATTGCATGTCTAGTATTTCGGCGCTGCCAACTGGTGTACATTGTTTAGCGGGCTTTTTGAACGCAAACGGCTAATACGATTTTAATGTGCATTAAGATTAGGATTTTTGGCACACACCCACTACAGCACAGGTTTTATCTGAATCTGAATAGCGAAGATAAAATCTGAAAAAGGGTGAAATTATTAATTACCAAATGTCCTTTACATGAAACGATCCTAATTCCCTGCCATGTAGGTCCTCTAGTTGATATAGTGAGTTGCCGAGTTTCTTCTTCACCCGAACTTTTGTTCCTATCGGGGCTAACTTTGCATTGAAATTTGCAGCTGCATTACTCAATGCAAAATTTCGCTTGAAGACTTCCTGGCCAACTTCGAATGAACGAGGCTTTGTGCGCAAGTTGTATGTTCGTTGATTCGTTATATAAGCTTTATGCATGTGCTTGTGAATATCAGAACGGATTTTCGCAAACTCGTCTGATCGGCTTAATTTAACTGATCCTTCGCTTAGCAAACTTAGCCTTTTCAACAAATCGTAGTCTTTCCCGTGGGTCAGCATATGTTGACCAAATATAACAAAATATGGAGATTGTCCAATGGATTGGTGAATGTGGTTTCGCAGTGCACAGTTTATACTACTGAGGTACAAATCCCACTCCCTTTGGTCACATCTTACATACGATCTTAAAGCGGCGTTAATCGATCGATTAACTCTTTCAGCGGCATTTGATTGAGGTGAGTAAGCAGCAGTACGAATATGTTCCACTCCATGCTTAGTGAGAAATGTAGCGAATTCATGGCTTTTGAATTGAGTGCCATTATCACTCACAATTACCTCAGGCACTCCATAACAATCAAATATATCCTCTTTTAAAAACGAGATTATGATCTTTGAGTTAAACTTTCGTACCGGCTTTAAGAAAGTAAATTTCGAGAAATGGTCCAGTATTATAAAAATGCCTACGTTTCCTCTCTTTGTACGCGGATAAGGACCAATGAAGTCTACATAGAGCCGTTGAAATGGCCTTTCACTCGTAGCTTGCTGTCCCATTGGTGTTCTAAGTGCTTGCGTTGGATGTTTCGAGGTTTTGCATAGGTCGCAATTACTTATATAAGCACGAACATCTACCACCATTCGTGGCCAATAAAACTTTCGCCTTATCTGCTCTAAGCACTTAGCTATCCCACAATGGGAAGAGGTAGGAGGATCGTGAGCCGATTTGATGACACTATCACGTAGTTGCGAAGGTACAAAAAGCTTCCACGAGTCATCATTCTGTTCATTTCCATTAGAAAATTCTGTACGGTGGTATAAGTACTCATCCACTACTTGAAAATCGGGTAAGTTTGCTTTGTTATAGCGGTCTTTGAGTTCAACATATTCGTTGGAACTGAATGCTTCGGACGTTAAGTCAATTTCAGGACTTGCGTCGATGTCAAAAGCTGCGATCTCAGTACTATCCTCGGAACACCTCGACAACGCATCAGCTACGACGTTGTCGCTACCTTTGCGATGTTCGATGCTGAAACTGAACCCTTGGAGCTTGAGAGCCCATCTTGCGAGTCTGCCATTCAAGTCTTGTTGGTTCATTAGCCAACGCAAACTTGCATGGTCAGTCACTACTTTAAATTCGTGGCCCTCAATGTACATCCTAAATCTTTTGATCGCTAGCAAAGGAGCTGAGGAGCGTTTGTTAAGCCGAAGGGCATTCTGGTAAATTGATATAGAGGACGGTTAGGAACAGTAATCGCTGTTTTTGGTTTTGACTGTTCGTCCAGACAAATTTGCCAGAATGCGTCTTTTAAGTCGATTTTGGAGATGTAGTGAACGGGAGGAAGACGACTTATTAATCCTTCAATCAGAGGTGTAGGGTAAGCATCCTTAACGGTAACCTCATTCACCTTGCGCGAATCCAAACAAACTCTTGACTTTCCTGGTTTCGAGACTAGCACAGCAGGGGACGACCATGCAGAAGAGGGGGCTTCTTCAAGCACACCTAATCGGATCATACGATCGATTTCTTCGCATAACTGTTGTTCCTTAACTGGGGACAACGAATAATATCGTTGTTTTATGGGTTTAGCATTCCCGGTGTCGATTGAATGCTGTATTAGTGTCGTTTTCCCCAAACCATCTCGCTCAGAGGAAGGAAAGAAGTCAACGACCGTTTTTAATCGGTTTCTCTCTGTGTCACTAAGAGAAATACTATCAGAAGATTGCGTTTGACAAACCAATTCGTTTACTGCAGAAGCATTTGAGATTGTGATACCAAAAGCAGACCAGAAATCCATTCCGCAGATAATGTTTTGTGTGATTGACGGTACAATTAGAAATTCAACATTTTTCTGCTGTAGATCATATTCTATTGGAACAGTAAGGGTACCTAGCACATTTTGAGTCTGGCCATCAGCTGTGCGAACTTCACCTTTTAGTTTTCTGACCTCGGTTTTAGTTGCAAGAAGTCGTTCTGCCAGTTGGCCACCTAATACGCTTTTATTAGCTCCACTATCTAGTAGAGCTAAATATCTTTCCCCAAATAACGAAAGTGCTATGTACGGACGACTATCATTGATTTTACTCACTACAGAAGAAACTATAACTTTCTTTATAGAACGTTTGTTCTTCCAAAAGGTTATTAGTCGGGCTGTAGAACGAGTTTTTGATATGGAATTTACTTTGAGACTGAATATTTCTGCTCTTCGCTTGTTGTATTCCATCAACCGAATATGATAAGGTTTAAAACGAGTTAAATTTGAATGGCTTGTGGTTGGAGTAGTTACGTCAGGTGTTAAAATTGATTTAATGGTATTTTGCAAACCAGGTTCCGAAGCTATAGTCTGAGGATATCCACTTATTATGCTCGGCGGACATCCGGTTGCAAGTTTTCCGAATCAGGATGACATTTCTTACAATTGGGTTTATACGTATCAAGACGTCCACAACCATAACAGAACACTCTTCTGGTTTTGAGACAGTCTTGATATCGGTGGCCTATCTCGTCACAATTCCAACACTTAGTTTTATCGACTGAGCGAATAGCATTTATGTCAGAAGACTCTGCCATGTCTGGACTTGGCGTTTGCGAAATGTCCTCCTCGAGAACTACTTCGTTTAAAAAACGCTTGTTCGTGTTTTGTCTAGGCATAGGTTTGTTTGAGAAGCTTAAACAGAACTGTTCATGCTTATGGCATTCAGCTCGCAAAGTAGCTATAGTCGGTGTGGGCACGTGAAGCAATTCTAATCTCAATTCAGGCTTAAGGTTTCTCTTAATGTTAGCAATAAGCTCGCTATCTGAAATTGGCTGACGCAAAGCATCTACGATACTTAACATAGCGTCTAAGAAGTCATCAAAACTCTCTCCACTACGCTGCTTACGAGATCTAAGGGAATCTTTGATATCTTCTTCTGTCCGTTGGTCTCTATATCTTTCTCTTAAACCATCACATAGTTGAGACCAGTTGGAACGAGTATTTGTGCGTTGGAAACGCCAGTAAAACTGTAAAGCTGGTCCAGAAAATAGGATATTGGCAAATTGGTATAACAAACTGAAGTTTCCATTTAGATATTGGTCCGTTAAACAATTAATTCGATAAAGGAAGTCCTCAATCGGAATGTCATTAGAAGATCCTGAGAATTTAATCTGCCAATTTGAAATAATACTTGCGATTTTGTCCGGACGATCGACAGAATCGTTGATTCTACTATTTAAAGTAGCACGACTTTCTTGATATCTGTTGTTACTTTGGCGTGTGTTATTTGAACGCATGGAATGATTAGGCTCACCTACTGATTCATTTGGAATATCATGCTGGTTATTTGTCAAGCTTAAATTTCGGATAGCTGAACTGATCTCGTCAGTCACCGCTATGATCATACTGGCACGAAATGTATCCAAAGAAGTAGCTATCAATTGCTGTATGCGCTGGTCAGTTACGACCGAGGGGTCAAATGAAGCGTTGGACGAATCACGTCCAGTACTCATATCAGGGTTAGTGTGTTGCCTATTTGTCTGCGCTGAGGAGTTGCTGCGCGGATTATTGGATCTTGTATGAGGTCTATTTCGGGGAATGGCGCCTTGTCGAAGTGCGCCACGAGGTGCTCTAGGAGCTTGAAAGGGCTGCTCTAGTGGCTGACCTTCACCAGTATTCAAAACTGCCAATGTACATGGTTGTCGGCAGGAAGGGCAAGATTCATTAGTTCCTAGCCATATAACAATACAAGATCTGTGGAACTTGTGCTTGCAAGGAGTCTCAGCCAGCTCATTATCAATCAAAACCGAGTCCCTACAAATATTACACAGTACTGGCTCAACAGCTGCACTTGCTGCTAGATTGTCTGGACTACGTTGAACTGACATTTTATTCCTGAGGGCCGATAGATTTTAATCAAGCACGTGAAAAAGGAAATCTTAAACGTATAAGAAAAATCAAAAGAAAAAAGATAATATACCAAACGGTAAGCGATATCTGCGATAAGTGTTTGTTTAGTTGATATTTTTTCATTAAATAATTTGGGACTTAACCTTCCATAAAATTGTGGCATCAAATATTGTAGTTCATAAGTATAGGTCTGTGTCTCTCTTAGCTAAAACTGAAACTAATAAAAACTTTGCTTGAATAATTGCACAAACGAAAGAGTAACTAGACGAAATAATCCATCAAGAAAATTCTCAATTTCGCTTATACAACTGATTTTATTATAGCCAACAGTAAGAGGAACTTGACGTATATCACCAAGAGCTATCTCAATTACTTTTAGCGTAAATAATCCATTATTAAAATAAGGCATCTATCACCTGGTAGAGAGTCAACATAAAATCAAATCTAAAAATTCCAAAGTGAAAGGATATCAAAATCAAAAAAAGGTTTTAAATTTAACTAACAATTGCTAGTTAATGTAATAGCAATATGACTTGATTATTGGTAAGGTTCCGCAAAAGATAGTCAGAAAGCCAAAAATCCTAAAAATCAAGCATACGCCCTGAAACTACAAGAAAAGGTTGGATAGTGGTTGAATTGAATAGAATAATAGAAAGGAATTTGGGAAGCGCGGGGTGAAATAATGCTCTGTACGAAGATGTACAAACAGAAAACCAACACAAATCGTGATAAGACACTTTTCGGACGATTTTCGGATTTCACATTTTCTGGTTCTTTAGCTCTTTCTGCCCCACGTTGGGCGCCATTTAATATGTAACGAACACGATCAAGTGTGCAGCAAACTGGAGGCGTACTCTGCCTACGGGGTCGACTGTGCTCAGGGAAAGTGGGGTGGGTCTTTTGCCACCTAGTGAGCTGCCGTGTCACATAATAAAAGATAGTAGACAGAGTAAGAAAAGACGAGGGAACAACCAAACGGTTAAACCAAGAGATGAGACTAAGATAAGACATGAACCCTATACTTATGTTGAAGAACTGAGGTGGTGATGTTCTTCCTCTTATACCCGCCCAACCTGTAAAGGGATATTGAATTGCTAGCCTTTACCCGATACTGATGCAACAATATTTACTTCAGGTGCCCATTAAAAGAATTTTAATTCATTTTACTTTATAATTCATAATAGTTATCGAATGAAGAAAATCCCTTGTACTATAAAAATATACTGAGGTAGTACTAACTTATCGTTAATACTGTAGCTGTCTCTAGACATTTCAAGGCGAGAACAGCTTATATATAAAAAGTTATGTGAAAACAAATTAAACTTTAAAATTCAATCTTAAATGCTTAGGTACTGATAGAGGGAATAGGCAATTATGTTTCTTCAAATATGTATATGTGTAGGCAACGAAGGTATGATATAGGGCGCAACTATTAGCTGTTATATGTAGGATGTATTTAACTCACAACTCTCGGTGTGCGGCTATGCCGTACTTACGCACAAGGAACTGCATAAATCATCGTAATCGACAGGCCTGAAGACGGATGTGTGCTGTATGAACTTCAAAAGAATTAGGTAAAATAACAGCTAGTACTTCGCATACATACCATACCAAGATTTAGTAAACTTATTAAGTGATTAATCCTACTTATCTGCTAATATATCAATATTAAAGAGAAAAATACAGTTGAAAATCCAAATAAAGTCTGCTGCAGGGGAGGGTCGTATAGACCAATGTGTTCAGCAGTGTTGAGTGTACTGACTTGCAGTACAGTGTAATCTTTGCCCAGTCCATTCGTGGAAGCACGTGACGTCACGAGGCTAGGGACGGGTGTATATATACAATCTATAGGTGCACGTTGAGCGTTAGGATGGATCGATGGCCAGCAGATAAGCGTAGAACTCTCGGAGCGGAATCCACTTCTGGCTGAGACCACAGATGCTTAGTTTGAGGCGCACGTAAATGCGTAGGCGTGGCCACAATTCGCAGCTCGAACTAACTTGCCAGCAAGCCAGTGTCAACAACAAGAATCAAGCAATATAATCGTGAAACTCGCTCGTAGCGCAAAATACAGGTGGTACAAGAAGAAGAAGAACACAGGTGTTAGCAACGCTTTGTGGCCTGCGTCCTCGGAACAGTATCACTTTAAATTTGGCTGCCACCAACCGCGTTGCGATAGCAACTACGTCGGCCAGGGGTCAAAGGTGGCCGCCGCACACAATGGAGATGATCCCAGGCCTAAATAAAACAATTTATAAGACGCGATTCCCAAAGTTATGGTTCACATACCTTTAACTCAAGGGTTTGACATACGATCGTCGAAATATCACTGGTATAAGTCTTTGCACAGGAGGCTGATATCAAAATTGGTTTTATTTCACTTGAAATTTATAGGATGGCTTGATTTAAAGACGCTTTAAATTTTCACAACTTTCTCGGCCGACAGTAAATAGAAGAGAGACACAGGAAACAATGTCTATCGGGACTTGGACAGCACGCAGGGTTGACCATCAGTATGATCGATAAATTTCCCATTGATTGCATGTCTAGTATTTCGGCGCTGCCAACTGGTGTACATTGTTTAGCGGGCTTTTTGAACGCAAACGGCTAATACGATTTTAATGTGCATTAAGATTAGGATTTTTGGCACACACCCACTACAAGTTGTTCCTTGTCTTGTTGCTCAGACTCAGATGCAATGAGAATGTCGTCAATATAAGCAAAAGCAAACTCTAGGCCATTAATGACGTCATTAATGTGTCGTTGAAAAGTTTGCGCAGCATTCCTTAATCCAAAGGTCATAAACATGAATTCAAATAGGCCGAAAGGCGTTATTATTGCTGTTTTTGGTATATCAGCAGGCTCGACAGGAATTTGATGGTAAGCTCTCTGGAGATCAATTTTGGAAAATAACTGTTTTCCATATAAAATATTTGTTACATCATGTAAATATGATATTGGGTATCTGTCAGGAACTGTCCTTGCATTTAGGTCTCTGTAGTCCCCGCAGGGTCTCCACTCACCAGTTGATTTTTTTACCAAATGTAAAGGACTGGACCAATTGCTCTTGGATGGGCGGCAAATGCCTTTCTCCATCAGGTATTCAAATTCCTTTTTTGCTGCTTGAAGTTTATCTCCCAACAAACGACGAGCTCGAGCGTGTATAGGTGGTCCGGTGGTTGTGATGTGGTGGGTTATTGTTGAAGTGGTCGGTTGTTTGTTTGAGTTGATGGTAGCGAGATCTTTGAACTCTTGTAGTAGATGAGCGTATTGTTCCTGTGAGTTAAATGAAATTATTTATGCTACATTGTGGTGCGCTGTTATACAGTTTGTTTCTAAGAGTGTAGTACGATCGATTAACTTGCGTCGCTTAACATCTACGAGCAAATCGAAATGATGAAGAAAATCGGATCCTATGATGGCGCAATTTACGTCTGCCAGAACGAAAGTCCATGTGAATTTTCTTCGTAGACCCAACGATAAAGAAATGCGTTGCTCTCCGTACGTTTTTATTGCTGATCCATTTGCTGCGAAAAGTTGAGTTGTTTTTGGATATTTTTTTGATGTCTTATTGCGAGCTGGCAGGACAGAAATGTCAGCGCCTCTGTCGATGAGGAAGTTTACTTTAGATTGACAGTCATTAACGATGAGGCGAGCGACAAAATGTTGCGGGTCTTCGGATCTGCTCGCTGAATCCGAGGACTGCATCAGTTTTTTGATGGTTTTGGCTCGAAAGAGCACGGGGCTTGGCATTTACGAGCGTTGTTGCGAAATTTGTCGTGGTACCAGCACCAAGCTTCGTTTTGAGCAGTTTCTGCTGACGGATTTTCGTTACGGCTTGCAGACTTTGACCGGGAACGTCCCTTGCGGTTGCTGTAAAACATGTTGTTTATCTGCTGTTCGATACGTGCAAGCCGTTTATCGAATTCTGTTGAAGCCATCGTGTTTGTGTTCACGGTAGGACTTGAAATTGTAGAAACGGCTTTAAAATCGCCAACTTCCATGATTTTGTCGGCTAATTTGGCTAACTCCGTCAAATTTACATCAGAAGCTTGCAAAATATCTTGTACTTGATTGGGCAGCCGCTGTAACCAGAGAGTTTTCAAAAAGTCGTAGGTGACTTTGTCCTTTGCTAGCGAGCTTAACTCATTAAGCAATTGACTGGGGCGCTTGTCTCCCAAATCGATCTCTGAGAGGAGCTTCTGAGTCTTTTTTTGCTCACTCTCGCAGTAACGTTCTAAAATACATGCTTTGAGGTAGTCATATTTACCTTCCTCCGGTTGGTTTAAAATGGCGTCAGAAACTTGAACAAGCACAGGTGAGTCGATTGATGCGAACACGGTGTTGAATTTTGTAATATCTGATGTGATGCCAGCCAAAATAAATTGCGCTTCCACTTAAGCGAGCCAGATTTCTGCATGATCGGCCCAAAAAGGTGGCACCTTTACTGCTACTCTATTAATAACCGAGTCGGCGTGGCTTGGCTGCAATGGTGGGTCTTGACCTGGGTTTAATGCACCCACACTCTTTGGAATGGTGCCGGTAGAAACCTGTGTCTTGTCGTTGGGGCCCGTCATTTTTTCTGATCAAGGAAGATTTTGAACAAGCGGGAAACTTCGATGCGATAGGTGAATGTGCCACTGCAATGTTGTGTGCATGTGTGTGTGTCTGTGTTCTGGTGTCAATAGGGAATTTCGTTTAAATTACGCTCTGATTGCGTGATTTATATTTCAAACACCAAATCCGGGGTCACCAATTTAGTGATAAGATGATGGTTGTTTAATTTCAACAGTTCACTAAGGGCCGTTTTCTCATGTTGCTGTTTTTGCAAATCTAGGTGGATTTGGTGCATTTCGAAATACAAAATGCACCAAATCCACCTAGATTTGCAAAAACAGCAACATGAAAAAACGGCCCTAAGTGTTTTTATTTAATTTTAAGTTTAACAATTACAATGTGCTTTTTGTGGCAAGTCAGCGTCAGTCCCCTTCAGTCGCCATATTGTTAGTGATGACAGTTATGTTTGATATGGTACAGAAAAATGTATCGAATATTATTAGATGCGCGCTTAAATTAAAACAGTGGAAAGCTGCTGCCACAATGTCTGCAAGATAACTTAAAAAGTATTTAATAAAGTTGTATGATTCGGCGGTTGAAATAGCGACTTCATTAGTCACTGTCTTAAATTTTACCGTGTCACAAATAGATCTAATAGCAGCTTGAACTGTTAAGCTAAAAATTTAAGTCGCATATTTAACTCATATTTTTTTAAATGTATTTGGAAAAATATGTTTTTTAGATAGCTTTGGGCACATTTTGGTTTAAGCTTGTTCTTCATTTTTCCACAACTCTTTGAGAACCTGAAAGCTATCAATTCCATCAGGGGTATTCAGATTGCAGGTTAATAGTCCATTTCTCAATGATTTTACCAAATGAGGGAAATCATAAATACAATAAATTTTTTGATTTTGAAATTCAAAAAATGGGTTTTCTAAAGTTGCTCCAAGGACCGAAAAACATTTTCTATTGGAGGAACCCTGATCGCAAATTAATGCCACTACATGAACTCCAAAACCATTGATTATTTTCAGATTTTCTTTGATAATGTTACAAAGAATATCTGCGTTTAGCCCATTCTCAGAAACAAAGTAGTTTAAAATCATGCTCCACTTCGAAAAAATCGATTTCATTAAGAAAACACAAGTTTGGTTGGCAACTTTTTTATTTCTTTCGAGCCCATTGCTTTCCAAGCCATCAATTAAATCTAAATTCTGGTTGTATCTCATCTCTTATCGAAGCGCCATTTCATCCATTAAAAGTACAACATGGGTTTCGTTCTTGCTTGTAAGTTCTGAACACATTTTTTTTATAGTTTCAAATGCGCTATTTGTAAATCCAGGCTGAAGAAACTTTAAAGGGGCCCATCGATTCAAAGTTCTGATATGCGGTAGATTTAGATTTAATTTATCTCTAAGAAAAGAGTAGGTTGATTGCGACATATAGAAAATATTTTGAGCCAGAAATTTAACATCGTTCGAATATTCTCTTGGTCGTCTACTGAGAAGCAATTTACAAAAAGTTTTCGTCTCGCTACTTATATGCTCCAAAGAATCAATTTCATCCAGTAATTGCATTCGGTTTTCCTTTTTTTTCGATGGAAAACACGATTTTCAGAGTTCAATTTAGCTTTTAGCATTTTGATTTTTTTTTCCATAAGTTTCTGTTTTTTTTTCGTAAAGTCTTTGAATTTTTATCATTTTGAAGCAATTTCTACAGTTGTCATCAACAACATGTTCATCAGCAATATACTGTGTTTCTTCAAAATCTGCGGTTTTATTTTCCAACTCGTCAAACTCATCCAGATCCATTGTTGGAATGGCATCGTTTTTTAAAAATCGCTTGCCTATGTATGTATTTGAAAAATGGTTTTCGCAAATTTTCAAATTTTTGTTGTAGTTCCCCATATTAATGCGACATTTTTCCCTCCATATTTGCCCTAAAATTAGGTCAGCCGATGGAAATTTGAAAAATGTTAGGTTTGGGTAATTTCGTTTTGATTTTTTGCATTTTTGCACGCAGCATTTAATGCCAGATTTAGCAAAGTTTTTTTTTGGAGCGGAGCTCATGTTGCCGGTCTCGCTGTTCATCATAGAATAAAATTGCAAAATTTGATTTCTTCAAAGCAGAGCCACCACAGCTGGTCAAAGTGCCAGAGAGCCGGAGAGCACAATTTGTATTTGTCGCTATGAGCTCTCTCTCGCATTCTAAAAATAGAATCAGCTCTCTTGCTCTGTTGTTTGTATGCTTTGAGATCTCTCAAGTGTGTATCTCGCTGGCATCAGCCAACCCCCTTCGTGCTTTCCCCCCGCATCATGAAACGCGAAAAAATAAGTGAAGGCAAATGCATAGTTGTGTCGCTTCTATCTAATGTAGTTTCTTTGGTGTTAGCTTTCACCAAATCGGATAAGTAGTTCTACAGAAATTGGGGTCAAAGTGCGTCAAAGAATAGTAAATAAAGAAATCTCAAAAAATTTCCAAGTAAAAATTTTTTTTAATTATTATATTTTTTTTTTGCGAACATTTTTATAATTTGTTTGAAGTTTTTCGACTAAAAAAAGAAAAAAAACTTGGAATTTCTAAAAATACGAGGGTTGATAAAAAATTCATGAAGTTGTGCAAATGTATGTAACAGGGAGAAAGAAGCATTTCCGACACTATAAAGTATATATATTCTTGATCAGCATCAATAGCCGAGTCGATTTAGCCATGTCCGTCTGTCCGTCCGTCCGTCTGTCTGTATGAACGTGTCGATAAGAGGTAGAGATACAAATTTTTGCATGTACGCAGATCAAGTTTGTTTCAGATTTGCAAAATTTCCCCCCTCCCCCTTAAACCGCAAAAAACTGTCAGAGCCATAATTTTGAAGTTACAACATCGTCGCTTAATATATATTATCTTAGTCCCTTAGTCCATCTATTCCGAAACGCACAACAAGATCTGAGCAAAAACACCGAAGTTATTCACGAAACAAATTTTGCCTTGTTTCATATAAGAGCGTCGGGCAGAAAACTTGTTTTTGATTATTTTAGTAAAACATATTTGCGGATCTGCTTGAAAGTTTCACAGTATGTTTATAAGACCCTAACTTTCTGCCCAAGCAAATAAAAATAAAAAAAAAAAAAAAAAATTTCTGGAGGTTTACAGTACCCATTAAGGGTACATTAAGTCAATTTTCACATTTGAATTGTTAACGAGAAAGACAAAGCCAACTTCGTCTGTGTGGCAGTTTTGATACACTTGAAAAAGCTTGTCTCAACGGTTAGCGACTTCGACCAATTCATTCGCAGATCAGCTTAAATACATTTAATATTACCTATGACAGTGAGCGCAGTAATATTGAGAACAAAACTGTTTTTCTTACTAAAACACACTTTCCGACCGAGGGAGGCGCACTTGTATATCTTCGGTGTTTTTGCTCGGATCTCATTTTGGTATAAAATATAGATTCATATTGGGCCTGACTTAAGATATATTAATTTACTAGGTTCAAACTTAAAAATTGTATCTCTGACAGTTTTTCGCGGTTAGAAGAAGTAGGAGGAGGAATTTGCCAAATCGGGAGGAATCTTGATCTGGGGACGGTATACACTAACAAACATGCAAAAATTTGTGGCTCTACCTCTTATAGTCTGTGAGATCCACGCGTTTCTACAGGGAAAAAGACAGTTTTTCGCTGTTATAAAGTGGAGGAGGAGGAATTCTCGAAATCTGAAACAAACTCGATGTGGGTTCAGTATTCACAATATACATGCCAAAACTTGTGGCTCAATCATACACAAATTTGCACAACTTCTTGATCCTATTTTTCCCATTTTTAATGGTGTTTCCATTCCGGTATAAAAAGTGAGATTTGGGGAGTTGTGAGACACTTTGCCAAAAAGTCGGTTTTGACTTCCAAAGAGAATATTGCATTGATGCGCAATAAAAAGCAAACAAAAGAACAGCCACCAGCAAAAAGTGCTCGTATATAAAAGAAAACAAGCCCGATGCACAGTGGGCCAAACAGCTTTGCTAGCGGAGTTTAATTAATAACTCGAGTAAGTGAATGGATATTTAAACCTAAGGTTTTTAACGCAATTATCACTTATTCTCTAAATATCAATTTTCTAGGTCAACTATATACAGAGGTCCGGAATAACTCTCAACACATATTTTCAAAGTGTTTCTCACTGAGATAAACACAAAAATCATAAGCAATTTCGTGGTTTATGTAGTGGGCCAATTTGTGTTAAATTTGTTGAGTTGCCTTTTATGGGTTGTTATGGCCGTTGTGGTTCATGAAAATAAAATTATTTTATTTTATTCCCATTTTTCTCCTACGCGTTTCGACGTTTGTAACGTCTTCTTCAGGGAGTCTGCATTTTATTTTTTCACAAAAAACATATAAATAAGGGAAGAAACATATGTTACTTTAACCTAATAACACAGATATATTCACACATACATACATAAATTATTTTTGGTCAGAAATGTTGTGTTTGTCTGATTTTAATCCTATTATTGCCTCTTTCCATCCTTCTGGTGTTATCCGTCGTCTATTTGTGAATTTGTCAAACATTTCCTTGTCATCTGTTGTTTTTGCCACTTTTCATTTGAAATTAATGCCGCATAAATAAAATTTGTTTCCTGTACGTCTTCTTTGAAATTAAGTGAGTTTGTGCCTCTTTGCTGGATTCTTAGGCTTTCTAACATCATACGCGTTCGCTCTCTTCTCTCTTTGTCAAGTATGTTTACATTGTCAAAATCAGCTGTGTGTCCCGTCTCTGTTAAGTGTTGTGCTAGTGCTGTTGTGGTCTTTTGTTTTCCCGCGTCTCGTCTATGTTCCGTTATTCTCGTTGAGAGTGCTCTCTTTGTTGTTCCCACGTATACGCCAGAGCAGCTCTCTCCCTCTCTTCCAGTGCATCTTATTTCATATACTACGTTCTGTTGTTGTTGTTTCTCAATTTTGTCTTTGGTATTGGTGAATAATCGTCTTGTACTTGTGTGCGCTTTGTATGCATATGTTATGTTGTTGGTGTCTTTTGGCATTATTTTCGCGATCGTTTGTTTGTTTGTTAAATTGTCAACATATGGGACGCTGATGTATTGGCGTGTTGCTTCTCTGGTTGATTTGTTTAGGTTTTTAGTTTTTCCTTTTTGGTTTATCACATCTGTTTTGAGTTTGTCAATCAGATGTTCTGGATAGCAGTTTTTATAAAGTTTGAGTTTAGTTTAATATATGTTGCTGGTTTGAGACTTTCATCACTCAAGGTATATGCTGTTCTTATTATAGCTTATTGGCTGGTTTGAATGGAAATTCATGATTCTACCAGACGCTATTTTCTTTGTGTGCCAATTGAACTTTAGAGATTCGTTTTCTCTGATGAGTTCCATGTCTAGAAAGGCTATTTTGTTGTGATTTTCCTTTTCTATGGTGAATTGAATTCTAGGGTGTTGTCTGTTTAAAGTCTGCATGGTCTTATCTATGTCTTCACGTTTTATAATGCAGATTATATCGTCCACATATTTTGATATATGTTTTATGTTAATGTTATTCCCTGTTAGATCCTTTATTGCATCGTCAAGGATTTTGTCTAAGACAATATTGGCGATTGTTGGAGAAAGTGGGTTGCCCATTGGCATACCATATATTTGGTGGAACACGGTGTCGTTATATGTCAGGTAGTTGTTCTCCAGGAGTATAAAGTCCAGAATTTCCTTAAATTTTTGTTTCGGTACTGAGGTGTGGTGCGATATGTCTGTCCATCTGTTCATGATGATCTGTATTGCAAGATTGACTGGAATATTGGTGAAGAGTGATACAACATCAAAGGATACCAATATTTCATTTTCGGACAACGTTGTATATTGAAGCTTGGTTTTTAACTCCGCTGAGTTTTGGATGTTGTATTCTTCCGAGGTTATGTTTTTGAGAATACTTCCAATATGTTTGGCTAGCTTATAACATGGGACGTTAGTGGACGCTGCAATAGGTCTGAGGGGTATGTTCTCCTTGTGTATTTTCGGTAGTCCGTAGATCCTTGGTGCGATACCTCCAGAGCAGTATAGTTTTTGTTTAAGCTTGGTATCAATATAGCGCACACAAGTACAAGACGATTATTCACCAATACCAAAGACAAAATTGAGAAACAACAACAACAGAACGTAGTATATGAAATAAGATGCACTGGAAGAGAGGGAGAGAGCTGCTCTGGCGTATACGTGGGAACAACAAAGAGAGCACTCTCAACGAGAATAACGGAACATAGACGAGACGCGGGAAAACATGATGTTAGAAAGCCTAAGAATCCAGCAAAGAGGCACAAACTCACTTAATTTCAAAGAAGACGTACAGGAAACAAATTTTATTTATGCGGCATTAATTTCAAATGAAAAGTGGCAAAAACAACAGATGACAAGGAAATGTTTGACAAATTCACAAATAGACGACGGATAACACCAGAAGGATGGAAAGAGGCAATAATAGGATTAAAATCAGACAAACAAAACATTTCTGACCAAAAATAATTTATGTATGTATGTGTGAATATATCTGTGTTATTAGGTTAAAGTATATGTAACATATGTTTCTTCCCTTATTTATATGTTTTTTGTGAAAAAATAAAATGCAGACTCCCTGAAGAAGACGTTACAAACGTCGAAACGCGTAGGAGAAAAATGGGAATAAAATAAAATAATTTTATTTTCATGAACCACAACGGCCATAACAACCCATAAAAGGCAACTCAACAAATTTAACACAAATTGGCCCACTACATAAACCACACAATTGAACCGGAGGGTGTACCGGATATATAGACAACAAAAAATCAACCTTTTTACAATCAAGATGAAGGGATACATGCAGCATATACTCCTGACCTATGGACACAATACACAAATATACGTTAAGAATTATTTTAAGTGCCAGAATAGACTAGCAAAACAGAGGAGTAGGTTAAAATATTTGCTTAGTTGTAAAAATTATAACATCATACCCAAACACCTGCGGGGAAAAACATCAGCGCTTAGACATAACTTCAAGATGGACACAACGAGGAAAACATTGATAAAAATAGAGACAAATTTTCTATTGAAAATTCTAAACTTAGAGATCAAGGAAACCCAGACACAAATTCATGTCATAAACAAAACCCAAACACATCAATACCAAATACTAAAGAAAACTATGGAGAGGCAATATTTGTTAGAACTTGAGAAGGACCAAAAACTAGCATACCAGAAAATCAGAACAAAAACAGACGAAGGAATTGAAAGGAAAATTGCAAAGGAAAAAACAGAATTAATGAAAACACACAACATAAGCCTAAATAAAGACTCGTTCATCAATCAAACGGATGTGTATTTCCCAGAGGAGAGCCAATGGCTGTTATCACTAGGTCCCAAATTTGCCCTACCGATCACAAATAGGAATGTATCACCAATACATATTATAGCGGATTTAGAACAAGATATAACAACAATTGAAGATGAAAAACAAAGGGACATTACAAGAGGCAAACTGGCATCCAGATTAAACAATTTTAAAAATACACGAAAAATTAACCAAAAAGACAAACTTATACTAGGAATAGCGGAAACAACGGAAAAAATCATTAAAGAACATCAGGACAAAATTATAATAAACCAGGCAGATAAAGGGAACAAAACAGTCGCAATGTACAAAAAAGACTATCACGAAAAAATGAAAATCCTTTTGAACGACAAGACGACATACAAGACAATGAGAACTGACCCGACTCAACAATTAGTACGGAAAAATAATACAATAGTCAACACACTATATAAACAAAACTATATTGATACCAAGCTTAAACAAAAACTATACTGCTCTGGAGGTATCGCACCAAGGATCTACGGACTACCGAAAATACACAAGGAGAACATACCCCTCAGACCTATTGCAGCGTCCACTAACGTCCCATGTTATAAGCTAGCCAAACATATTGGAAGTATTCTCAAAAACATAACCTCGGAAGAATACAACATCCAAAACTCAGCGGAGTTAAAAACCAAGCTTCAATATACAACGTTGTCCGAAAATGAAATATTGGTATCCTTTGATGTTGTATCACTCTTCACCAATATTCCAGTCAATCTTGCAATACAGATCATCATGAACAGATGGACAGACATATCGCACCACACCTCAGTACCGAAACAAAAATTTAAGGAAATTCTGGACTTTATACTCCTGGAGAACAACTACCTGACATATAACGACACCGTGTTCCACCAAATATATGGTATGCCAATGGGCAACCCACTTTCTCCAACAATCGCCAATATTGTCTTAGACAAAATCCTTGACGATGCAATAAAGGATCTAACAGGGAATAACATTAACATAAAACATATATCAAAATATGTGGACGATATAATCTGCATTATAAAACGTGAAGACATAGATAAGACCATGCAGACTTTAAACAGACAACACCCTAGAATTCAATTCACCATAGAAAAGGAAAATCACAACAAAATAGCCTTTCTAGATATGGAACTCATCAGAGAAAACGAATCTCTGAAGTTCAATTGGCACACAAAGAAAATAGCGTCTGGTAGAATAATGAATTACCACTCAAACCAGCCAATAAGCCAAAAAATAAACACAGTTAGGAACATAATACGAACAGCATATACCTTGAGTGATGAAAGTTTCAAACCAGCAACATACATAAAAATAAAGTCAAACTTAATAAAAAACTGCTATCCAGAACATCTGATTGACAAACTCATAACAGATGTAATAAATCAAAAAGGGAAAAATAAAAACATAAACAAATCAAACACAGAAGCAACACGCCAATACATCAGCGTCCCATATGTTGACAATTTAACAAACAAACAAACGATCGCGAAAATAATGCCAAAAGACACCAACAACATAACATATGCATACAAAGCGCACACAAGTACAAGACGATTATTCACCAATACCAAAGACAAAATTGAGAAACAACAACAACAGAACGTAGTATATGAAATAAGATGCACTGGAAGAGAGGGAGAGAGCTGCTCTGGCGTATACGTGGGAACAACAAAGAGAGCACTCTCAACGAGAATAACGGAACATAGACGAGACGCGGGAAAACAAAAGACCACAACAGCACTAGCACAACACTTAACAGAGACGGGACACACAGCTGATTTTGACAATGTAAACATACTTGACAAAGAGAGAAGAGAGCGAACGCGTATGATGTTAGAAAGCCTAAGAATCCAGCAAAGAGGCACAAACTCACTTAATTTCAAAGAAGACGTACAGGAAACAAATTTTATTTATGCGGCATTAATTTCAAATGAAAAGTGGCAAAAACAACAGATGACAAGGAAATGTTTGACAAATTCACAAATAGACGACGGATAACACCAGAAGGATGGAAAGAGGCAATAATAGGATTAAAATCAGACAAACAAAACATTTCTGACCAAAAATAATTTATGTATGTATGTGTGAATATATCTGTGTTATTAGGTTAAAGTATATGTAACATATGTTTCTTCCCTTATTTATATGTTTTTT